>WHSA01001455.1:0-337551 GCA_012931725.1 Litsea cubeba
CAATCTTCCAACCTCACTCCAACATGAATAAGCTCAACAATAACTTTGCCAATTTTATTAATAGAATTGGAAATGTTGGCCCCAATTGAACCTAAAAATTAGAACTAAATGACGTGTAGGCACCCAACATAGGCAGCCAAGTTGGTTTTTGACAGTTTGGGTGCCATGTGGAATTCAACAGGCTGGGTGCGACGGAGGTGGCACCTATGCAGGGTTTTAGTGGTTTCTTAAGAAAAACTTTCAGAATTAGTAACTTGCCGGATTTTGAAACTCTACGTACTATTGAAAAGATTAGAAACATAGAATCTAATGGTCCACACATCCTAACTATTAGAAGTTGAGAGAAAAAAAAGGATATTGGGATCCAAATTTATTTTTGCTAGTGTCAAATTTAAAGGTGGTTTGTATGCTAAAAACTCTCCAAAAGTGAATAATAATTTCAAAAGCCCATCATTTGCAAGAAGGGAGGCAGGGCAGCCATCCTTGGTGGGTCCCACTGTAGCAACGGCCTAGATCTGTTTCTTTCTTTGATCACAAGGAGAGAGAGTCCATGAGAAACAGCGCCAGTCCAACAGCACAAGGTTTTCAAATGCGGAACGACAAATGAGCGATGCGAGTGAGAGACAATCTCTGTCATTTCAGGATCTCGAGACCTCCAGCTCTCTTCGATCCGCGAGATTTTCTCCTCTCCACGCCCTTGAAGCTCACCACTCCCAAGAAAGTCTCGATTTTTCTACTCTTACTGGGGTTTCGGAACGAAGACAGATTACAAGAGATTGAGATTCCAAGAAGCTTTCTTCAATTCAATGGCCGATCAGATTCAGATCGCTTTCTGCAGCAACAACAACAGCCGTAGCGAACCCAACCAATTCTTTCTTCGAGATGGAATGCGTGATACTTCCGCTGCTGTTTCTGCTGATTTTGCCTCCTCTCGCTCGAGCCTCCGACGACACCCTTCTCTCTCCCAAGGGCGTCAACTACGAAGGTATTGAGGCTCTTAGCTTAGATTCTCTTTACTTTGAGGGAAAAATTTGAACTTTTTCGTTTACGTTGATTGGGTTTTTGATGGGGTTTGTTGTTTGGATTGCAGTGGCTGCTTTGATGTCTGTGAAGAGTAAGTTGGGAGATGTGGGTCGTGTGCTTGATGGATGGGATATTAATTCTGTCGATCCTTGCACTTGGAGCTTGGTTGGGTGCTCTCCTCTAGGCTTTGTTATCTCTCTGTAATCTCTTTTTCTCTGTCTTGCTTTTTTAATCATGTCCAAGTTGGAAAGGAAGATTTTTTTTTATGTAGTACTGCTAGGAAGGGATGATTGGTTCAAATTGTATTTGGGTGATTTGGGGGAGAAACATTTGTGTTCCTTATTGCCATCCCTTGAAATTCCAATTTGGGGCATTGCTTAACAGATGATTTTTGGTTGGAAAGCTGGTTATTTGTTTATCTTTTTAATTGTTTTTGTTTCCCAAATCGATTTTGGGAATGTAAAGCATTGTTCAAGCTACAATGGTCTCTGTTTTTTCCCCACTCCCACTCCAGATACATGGCAGATAGAAATTCCATCTACTTGCATATTGAGCTACACCCAAGTGCACCCTGGATGTAATGCCAGTCCAGCTGTTTATCTTTTGATTACTTTGTCGCCACCCCAGAATGCGGCAGTGGATTTGTCTCTTACTTTTTCTCTTTTGGTTGATTGGTTTTCACGACAGAGAAATGGCTAGCAACAGCTTGTCGGGTGAGCTTTCACCAAGCATTGGGAACTTGAGTCACCTTCAGACACTGTGAGTAAAGAGAAAATTCCTTTATATGAACATTTCTTGGTGTTTCTACTGAAATGTTGGCGGGCTTTATTTTTATATCTGGATATGTTTGGTATGGTTTGTGATTCTCGCAGGATTGCAAGAATATCACACCATCTAAATTTTCATGGATTGTAAATGTTTGATTCATGGCTCTAAATTTCGATCAGAACAGATGTGTATTGATCAGATTTAGGATTTGACTGATACTGGCTTTGATGGCATCCATCAAATAAAACTCAAAAACTTAACCCCTTGCACAATGGTGTCAACTCGGAGGCTTGCTTGAGTCTTGGTCAAGTTGTTTAGATGAAAACTTTGAACACAATGTATGTAGAAATTAAAAAAAAAAAAAAAACAAAAACAAAAAGAAATGATTTAACTGAGTTATGCCTAATTTTGGATGAGTCCCACCAATTCTAAGACCGAGTCAATCAAGTTTTGAATGTGTCCTACTAGTTTGGAGTTTTTCATTGCCTCTTGAGAAATATGGTGTGGCCAACTTGACTTGCTGAGATAATTCTTTTTGTGATGTAATATCAGATTAGATTGGACCATCCACAGAAAGTTTTGGCCCATGATAATCGGTCAATATAAGTAAAAGTTAACGAAAAATACAGCGCATAACAGAGATAAAATGCATTCAAGTTAATCATACAACTCTATCCATTTATGCATACGTCTGCTCTAGGACTGGCTTGGCAAACAGGTTGTGAGCGCCAGTTGGATACTGTACATGAATTGGTATATTGTCAGCAATTGGGATCTTCATCTAATGCATCCAGGTTTTGTCCCAGAAATTCATAAAATGCATGTTATGTTCACAGGTTTAAGGTATTTAGACATGATTCTAACATATAATACATGTTTCTTTCTGAGTAGAAGTGTAAAATATTCATTAACTAAACATTAAAAAAATTTCTTAGAACACCATAATGCCCATTTGTTATTGCCCTTATTCTTCAAGTCTAGATATCAAAATAGAGCTTCAAATCTCATTTTCTAGCTCAAGAGCTGGTGTATATATATTATATACCCTAGAAGCCATTAGAGTGAGAAAAGAAAGGTCGGAAGTAAGAAAATGTAAAATTGAGAGACAATGCAAAAAAGCCCGGCATGTTTGGATGTATGGTGAATTGAAGTGAAGTTAGGTAAAGCCTCCATTATCTCTACAACATAAGACAAGGGGACATATCAAAAGTACACAAATTCAAAATTTTCCTTTCCCTTTCTCTTTTTAAAAAAAGTAAAAAGCAACCTCCTTTCTCCACTAAATGACAAAAAAAAAAAAAAAATCTCTTTATGCACAGAAAGTAAAAAGATTCCCCGTCAAGCCACTAAAAACAAAAGACCATCATAAGATTGGTTTTGATGCTAATATTTACTGTATTCATCAATAGCCTTTTCATTTTTAAACATTGTTATTTTTTATTTTTTTGATTAATTTCCAAACTTTGTTGTTTTAGTCATTGCAAAGAGTAAGGCAATTAACGTTAAAAAACATGTTCTTTGCAGGTTGTTGCAAAATAATTACATATCAGGTCCTGTTCCAGTTGAGATTGGTAAACTCTCAGAGCTTAGGACTCTTGACCTTTCGGGTAACCAATTTGTTGGTGAAATTCCAAGCTCATTAGGTTTTTTGACTCATTTAAGTTACTTGTGAGTACACTGTATCTTCTAATTTTGATTACAAGCTGTGTGGCTGTCAGACTAACGCTCTGTTTTCTTATCCTTTTGCTTCAATGTTGTAACTCTTTCCCTTGGATCTCTTGTAGGAGGCTTAACAAAAACAACTTATCTGGGCAGATTCCAGTAGCCGTTGCTAATCTCAGAGGTCTTTTATTCTTGTATGTGTTGTCCACAACTTTTATTCATTTTATCCCTTCAATATCTTTCAGTCAGAATGTCTTACTCTAAATGATCTGGGTCAGGGATGTGTCATTCAATAATCTTACTGGCCCAAATCCAACGATACTTGCAAAAGACTACAGGTGAGATTCAGTGGTAAAGAAATCTTTTTGTCAAGTACAACCTTGGAAGATGCCTCTTTTATAGTCTTCTATTTGAAAATTTTTATTACTACTAAATGAAGTTAGGCACATCTTTACCTCCCGGTTTGGATTCTCAATAGTTGTTTCCGTCACTTTACATTGGCATAATCATAATTATGTTGTGACTGCCATCGGAATGTCACTCCAATGTTTTTTTTTTTAATGGTTCTAAGGGTTATTCTTATAAACATCTTTTGTCTAAATTGGTAGATCATCTGTTTGTTCAAGTGAAACTGGACTACCATTTGTTATCTACATGAAAGAAATCTTAATAACAGTAAGAATGATAACAACGATGGCTATGATGATGGAATAAAAAAAAGTTTGTTTTTCATTTTTGTTCTTTTTTATTGGTGGTTTAGTCTTTCATGCATTTGTGCTGCATTCTCTTCCAATTAAAGTTATTTGTTGGTCCTGTAGTGTTGCAGGGAATAGGTTTCTTTGTATCTCATCCTTCTTACAAGGCTGCGCGGACATGCCCAAACCCGTAAAACGTAATATTGTGATGACTAATGGAAGGTCTTTTATTTTACAACTTTCAGATTTTTATCTTTTTATCCTTTTCTGCTTACAGAAACTTATTCGCCAAGAAAAGCCAACAGTCATGTGGTTGTTGCTATTGCTGTAAGTCTTAGTTGCGGCCTCACAGTTTCTATTATGCTGCTTGTTTGTTGGCTGCACTGGTGCAGATGGCATATTCCCTTTTCCTCTCATGGTATTTCCCAAGTCAGATGTGTTCGGTTTTATATTTTATATATCTCTGTTAGAAGAGGAATGCATAAAACTTGTCCATATTTTTTATGATGTGTTTTGTTTGCAGCACAACAAGATTGTGACTTTGCTATGGGCCATATGAAGAGATTTTCATTTCGGGAACTTCAAGTTGCAACTGATAATTTTAATATCAAGAACATATTAGGCCAGGGTGGATTTGGAGTGGTTTATAAAGGTGTCCTACGAAATGGCACAGCGGTGGCTGTGAAAAGGCTGAAAGATCCAAATGTTACCGGAGAAGTCCAGTTTCAAACAGAAGTGGAGATGATTGGCTTAGCACTGCACCGGAACCTCTTACGGTTGTATGGATTTTGTATGACATCAAATGAAAGGCTTCTTGTGTATCCGTATATGCCGAATGGGAGTGTTGCTGACCGTTTAAGAGGTTGGTTTCTAGCGTGATTATTATTATTATTATTATTATTGGTGTAAAAACATGAATGTTTGTCTTGTTTAAGTGCCATTTTTCTTTGTTCTTTATGTTTTCCATCATGGACCAATTATGTAATTGTGTAGAGAGTAGAGATGCTCCATTTTTTTTTAACAGAGCGATCTGGATTTTGAGGAAACATAATGCTGTTTTAAATAAATCTATGATAATTTTAATGACAATGATGTTCCTTTAGATATCATCAGTGATTACATTGCTTCTATTACTTGGCAGGAGCATTCTGCCAGTAGTACTAACATACCAGGATGAGGGAAACTTTCTTGAACAGCTGTTTGGTCGCAATGGCTTCTGGGAGACCATTTTTTTAGTTCTAGATGACCTAAAGCATCAAATTTGGGCAACAGGACGTGTTTTTATTGATTTTTGAATGGGCATTGTGTCATTCTTTCTCGTCATGTATTTCAAGTTTCATAGGTCCCATTTTCACACGCACACAAAACGTTATTTGTTATGGTTAATGAAGAAAATAATGTGTTCAGTCTATAATTCAGCTTAATTACATTTTACAGATGCTCGCCATGAGGGACCATCTTTGGATTGGAACAAACGAATGAGAATTGCCCTTGGAGCTGCTCGTGGATTGCTGTACTTGCATGAACAGTGTAATCCAAAAATCATTCACAGGGACGTTAAAGCTGCAAACATTTTGCTTGATGAGAGCTTTGAGGCAGTGGTTGGAGATTTCGGTTTGGCTAAACTTTTAGATCAACGAGATTCACATGTTACAACTGCAGTGCGAGGAACTCTAGGACACATTGCCCCAGAATATCTTTCAACGGGTCAGTCCTCTGAGAAAAGTGATGTGTTTGGATATGGGATACTACTTTGGAGTTAATAACTGGCTATAAAGCATTATATACCAGAAATGGTCAGGCTGGAAAGGGGATGATACTGGACTGGGTGAGTAAATTACTCGTTCGCCATCTGTACTCGGTTATTTGCTGTGCAGTATTGCACTTAATCTGTTCATGATTTACACCACTCTCACTGGGGACATCTCTGCCTACCAAAAAGATTAGAGACACCTCTGGCATTGTGTCTACTTTGTCTTTTTAACATAGAATTTATTTTCCTTAATCTCGCACAATGAGATGTAAATCTGTTTTTCAGTTTTGCTCAGATGGAAGAAATTGTGTTACTTCTTTCTTATTTTTTTTATATATTTATGCGTGCGTGTGTATTATGTGACTGCTATTTCAGTTTAATGATTTGCTAAATTTCCTGAAGGTTCGGACTATGCATGAGGAGAGGAGGTCTGAAGTACTGGTGGACAGAGATCTCAACGGCTCATTCGATGCAGATGAACTGCAGAAGGCTGTAGAGGTGGCTCTTCTGTGTACCCAATCATATCCTAGCCTCCGACCAAAGATGTCAGAAGTTGTAAAGATCCTGGAAGCTGTGGCTGGGCCAGCAGAATATACAGAGGAAGTGCCCCTCTGTGAGAGGACCTGCAGTTATCCAAGAAATTACGGCAATTCTCTTGATGAATCTTCATTCATCATTGAAGCGATGGAGCTTTCTGGGCCCAGATGATGGTATTTCTTCCTTCCACATTTTTGAATCTTAAGCTTGCAACATAGAAACCAACAAAAATCCTCATGGCAGTCTGGGAGAAGGAGGTGATTACATCGCATTCCCTGAGGCAATACAATGATAAAACACAATTTGTTGGTAATTTTTGCTAACAGTGAGAATGTATTGGCCCAAATATATATGAACATTGACATGTACAAATACAATTACTTTCCCTTTTTGCTGGTTTCAAAAGGGTTGCAGCCTAGCCCATTATCTAATAACTGACCTCAATATTGGATGCTTAGGGCCCTGTTTATTTCATGTAATTGAGTTCCTAGGAATTCCCTTCTGTAAGTGTTTAAAAATGATGAATCGTTGGCCACCTCCTATCGTTTTACTTGGTGCATGTGGAAAGGAATGTGTCTTTTAGGGATTAGTTCCCGGCTCTCCAGAATCGAGTGTCCCTTGGGCTCAGGGCCAAAGGCTCGTGGGCTGGGCTAGGCGGGAGATGCCCTGGGTTTTAAAAAAAAAAGAAAAAAAAATATGAATTAAAGATTAATATCCAAAAATGATGATTAAATAATCTTCCATTTAATGAAAATTGAATAAAGGGAAAATGGAAAATTAATACATAGCCATCACCCTAGCAATTCAACTCCTTGGAAAGTCAAGGTCATGTCTACATTGCCACTTTTTACCCTTTACCCTTACATCATATCATACACAAATGACACCTTGCCTTTTTAATAATCCTTCTATGTTGAGCCAACCACTTACTCTAAAAGCTTAAGTCAAGAGAAAATGGTGTAATTGAACACTAGACCACCCGCTCTGATATCATGTTGACAACCACTTATTTTAAAAGCTTAAGCTGATAGAGAATGGTGTAACGACATATATCAAGCTTACAACAGCTTCACCTTTCTCCTCGTGCAAACAAACATGCCCGAATTTGATGTGAGGAAAGTGCTCGGCCAGCTTGGAAGTTCACTTGTAAAGTGAATTAAAAGTGAATGGTCACTTTTAAGAGATAATAAAAAAAAAGAGGGGTCTTATCAAATAGTATAAATTTTCAAAATTCAGTTGTGGTAGATTCTGGTATCTGGGGACCAATTATGGATAAAATGCAGTCACTGAAGAGGATACTAGAGACCATTTATGTAGGTCCGGTGTGACTCAGAAAAATGAATGAAAATGTTACTGCATTCGTATGTGCCACTCCCTGATTTACATAGCTGTAAATCGAGATAGGCACTTTTTGTAACTTCAATTGACAAAGGAGCGATGGAAAGATCCTAAATGGGTAGAGGGCAGATATCAAATTTCCTGTTAAGTCAAAGGCTATGACACTCTAATGGGGCTGATTTTTCGTATGACATTACTCATAAAGAGTCAGGAATAAGTGGGCCCAAAGAGCTAGACCACATGAGCACATATAAGGTTTGCCTTTGAAAACCCTCCTTATTTATTGTACTCTAAAATGAGGGGAAAATTACACACATCTCATATATTGGCAGTTAGAAAATCCATATATTAATAGATGAGAGGGTTCATACATAAAATAAAAAATAGAGTATAAGAGCAAATATCCATTGAAAAATCCATTATAGAAGTTGGGATGTATAAATAAAATTGGAGCAAATGTATGTATTGTATTGGTTTGGATCCAAAGTTTTTGAAGTTTGATTTTAAATGTAATATAAAAGATTACACAATGGAAGATGTTCAAACCTAACCCCTTTTCCACATTTGCTTAGATATCATCTTTGATTGGTGGGCCCCACCATGATTACTTGTGAGAGGTCATTGATATACAACAACTACTAACATAGCATCTCCTCTGCAAGTCTCATAAATATCATGGATCAAGTCCTTCTAGGGCCCACTTAAAACCCATCAAAAGTTTTCCTATAAGGGGTTCCTAACTATTTTAAAATCACACATACTACAATATCCAATAGCAAAGAGCATTTCAGACATTTTTTTATGCATACAACAAGCACAACACATCATGGGGATTATTTGAAATTTGACAAGTTAGATGGCATATCTAAATTTAAAGGCAAGTGCGACAATTACCATGCAAAATCCATGCTTGATGTAACAAGCTCATACGTTTCTTGTCACCTGATAGCATGAATGAGCTCATACGTTTCTTGTCACCTGATAGCATGAATAAGGACCGACAAGACATGGGAGTGCATATTTTTTTCATTTATGTAAATCACATTTACATGCCTCCACAGCTCCACTTACCTTTGCCTTCTATTTTATGCACCTAGATTATTCTAGTCACAAAACCTGTGGGGAACCAGGGGTCCATTGACATTCCTAGATGGGGCTCTCTCAACTGTCATCATCCTACTGTCACCATCATCAACCTTTTAGGTTAAATGGAGTCCATCATCTTTCATCAATCATCATCAACCTTTAAACTATGAGGAGGAAATAAGATGGAGAGGAGCCCATCATCTCAAACTATACCTAACCCTACTCTCACCATGAGCAGCAGCAGCAGGAGGAGAAGAGAGGATTGTATGCCAAACATCTGTAACATAACATGAAATGCATGACATCTCAGCATACCACAATATTGAGGTTTATGGGCAAGAGAGTTAAAAATAAACAAGTAAATAAAAAGAGAGAAAATTAGCGTGCCTTAGGCGTCAATATGAAATGTTTGGACCCTTGGAGTGTGTTTCAAGGTTTGAGGGATTTGTTCCCTTTAAAGTACCAAAATAATGTCTCTCCTAAGTGCTCATCTTTTTTTCTTTATTCAAAATTGTGCATCCTATTCTTATTTGGGTTGCTTTGCAAGTTGCTAGTGTTTCCATTATCTTTTTCTTGCCTTCACTAGTCCAAGCCTCATTGGTCAATACATGTTATTATGACCCAAATAAGGCCCACACTCCTCAGATAGTTCCTGGAAATTTCGGCATCATAGTTAGCCTACTGGCTTAGGATAATAATTCACTTGAGGAGTTATAGATCAATTCCTGAACATGTATATTTAGAATTAAGGTGCCAGACTAATCAACAATAAGCTTGTTGGCCATGTTCATCCAATTTATGTTGATGGTGCTAACCTTTTTCTTATTCATTAGAATCCATGCTCCTATGTGAAAGTCCATGCTCCAATGTACAAGTCCCACTCACATTAAAAAATAAATAAAAACATCTCTAAGGTCAAATAGGTTGTGGCATCCCAACCTATAAAAGGGTGTTCTAGTGAATTTACAGCTATTCCATTTTATAGGAAGCACCGAAGCACTACTGTCTCTCTCATGCACATGGAATATAATCTTATGTTTTTGAGACTTTGATCATTCCAACGGTGGTTAGTGGCATAGTTGTGCCAATAACTGCTATTTAATCAGTTTGAGATAAGATGTATTGTTAGGGCCAGTGTTCATGTTGTTTCCATATATGCTACCCCAAATACTTTAAATTATAAAAATAATATATTCATAGGGTTGAGTCAATGTGGAATTTCCATTTCAATCCGGTCAATCTGGTCAGGCTCGTCGGGTTGCCAATCGATTGAGCAACCCTATATTTTTCATTTTTGATAATGAAGAGTGTCGAAATCTAAGTGCCCAGAGTGCAAAGCGAAAGCGGGAGCGGCAAAACGCTAATTTTTAAAATAATTATATATCCGGAGCGTCTCCGGAGCGCTTAACTAATGGGCACAAATATATCTTATCCATATATTCAAATATCAAAAATAGAGAAAAAAATTAACTTTGCAATTTGATCATATAAAATAGATAATAATTAATAAGTCAAAAGAATTTTCTTCATTCAAAAGATAAACATCAAGCTTACAGAAGAAAAAAAATGAAAAAAAAAAAAAAACCAAAATTCTACACGGTTCTCTCCATATTTGGTCGAACCGCGCTCCGAAAATGATTGAACCGCGCTCCGAAAACGGATCCGCTCCGAAAGCACCAATCCGCATTTCCGGAGCAGGATCGAGAGGGCTGAGAGAAGGTTCTTGGCACTAAGGTCCAAATCCATTGAGTCAGGCAAATCCCAACGGGCCCCTTGGTGAGTCTGGTAAATTTCGTGTGTGGCAAGGTAGCTTCGAATGCTTAAACCTTCGAGAATAAACCTATGTCGTTTTAAAAAACTACCTAAAATCCTCTAGTAATTAGTAACTAAACAAGATTTAGACTTTTAAGACCCCAAATTGACCTATCCATGGACACTAACAAAACCTTGCTTGACTTAAAAATCACAGCAAACAAACCCTTCTACATTCTTTCGAGCTACTTATGTATATATATTTAGTTTTCAGGAGTGCTACTATTGGCACAACAGTTTTTATCTTTTCCCACACACACATTTAAAAAAAAAAATCCTGTGAAATTACCTTTTTACCCACCCTCTTCCTTTCTATCTCCCCACCTCCCCCTTTCACCTCCGGCTCCGGCCGATCCCTCTCCTCCCTCCCTTCCTCCCTCCCCCTCCCCCTCTCCACTGTTTTCTCTCTCTCCCTCCCTCTCCCTCTCCTCCCCATTGTTTTCTCTTTCCTCCTCCCTTTATCTCCCCCCACCTTCCCCTTCACGTCCGACTCCGGCCTAGACTGGCGCCGGCTGGTCCCTCTCCTCTCCATCCCCACTGTTTTCTCTCTCCTCCTCCCTTTCTCTCCCCCACCCTCTCCCTCCCCATGTCTCTCCCTCTCCTTCTTTCTCTCCCTTCTCCCCGTCTCTCCCTCTGCTTTCCTTTCCTCAGTCGGCGGCCCAGGGGGAGGGAGAGACAGGGAGAAGGGGGAGAGAACAGTGGGGGAGGGAGAGAGTGGGAGAAGGGAGAGAGAACAGAGGGGAGGGAGAGGGAGAGAAGACAACGGAGGAAGAGGGAGAGAAGGGGAAGAGAGGGATCCGCCGACGCTCGCCGGTCCAGGTGGAGCCGGAGGTGAAAGGGAAGGTGGGGGGAGGGAAAGGGAGGAGGGAGAGGGAGAAGAGGGAGAGAGAAAGAAGAGGAGGAGAGGGATCCGCCAGCGTCTATCCTGGCAGGAGCCGGAAGAGAAAGGGGGATGTGGGGAGAGAGAAAGAAAGAGGCGGGCAAAAAGGTAATTTATGAGAATTATTATTATATTATTATTATTATTATTTTTTATAAATGGGGGTGTGGTAAGGGAGAAAAACTGTGTGCCAATAGCAGTCGCCGTTTTGATACCTATCCAAACAGTTAAAAAATGATGCTGCACCAGGTGCCTTGTAATCAAAGCAAAGATATTTTTTCGTCCTCTCCTCTCGGGCTCTCACTCCATGTCTTTCTATTCCCAATCTCTTTCCCAAGCAATGAATCTCGAGCTTTTGCCTTTGATTGATTTGATTTGATTTCTTGTTTAAATAAGAAACTTCTCTATTTCGATCGGAGGCGCGAATTCGGAAGAAAACCCAGCGATGATCGAGCTTTTGATCGGGAAAATGCCTTGCAAATGAAGAACAACGAGCTCTGAATGAGATTTTCTGATTTTCTGGCTGAATTGGAAGAAATCCCGCGTTGATCGAGCATTCGATCTGGAAAATGCCTTGCAGAAGCAGAACAGCGAGCTCTGAATGAGATTTTCTTGTTTTCTGGCTGTTGGGGAACCGAAGATCGATGTTTGTTGAAGGTGATAGCTTGGAAGATAGACCTTTCTCGAGAATTAGGGTTTCTGCGATGGAGTTTGAGAGAATCGGACTTGGAAATAGAAAGATTGCTTGGAAAACGCAAGAACTTTTTCGCAAGTTCCGATCTTTTCGTGGTCGTTGAAGGAATTGATGATTTTGGATCTGTGTCGTAGTCGTCGCAAGTTTGCAGTAATTATTGATTTCCTCCTCTCTTTTTTCTGATCTTTAGGTTGTTGCTGAACTTCAGAGACTGAAATTCGAAAGGTCTTCTTCTTTTTCTGATTCTGATTCTGAATGTGTTGAGAGAGGAGTAGAGAAGAAATGAATAACGAGAATTCACGCTCGAGAAGATACCAGAGAGGAGTCATCGGATTTAGTTGCAGCAGAGACTGCAAGGAGTGAGAAGTTATCGAGTGCAAACCCACCTCAGAGACTGTGATTGAGATTAGATCTATAGAAAGTAGATGTTGCACTGGGGATTTGGCTGAAGTTAGAGAGAATTCGTTCGCATCCGAAAGCAGTAGGTAATGAAAAATCATCTTGTTTCAGATAGTTTGAAAGCCTTAGATGAGATAAATGATGTAGAAAGTATATGTTCTGCTGAAAAGGATGAGGATTTGGTTGATATTGGTGGGAATTCTTTGAATCCGTGGCATCAGAGAGAACAATGAGTGAAAAATCGACAATTCCGGTCATCTCAGAGACTGTAACTGGCAAAGACTTGGATTGAATAAAAGTAGGAGACAATTCGTCTGATCAGGCCTGCATACCAATGCTGCAGGCAATGAAACTTCATCTAATTCAGTCCTGTTCGGAAACTTTGTATGAGATAAGATGTGCAGATAGAGATGTTTTGGTGGAAAGGGTAATGATTTGGGAGGCTATAGTGGGAATTCTTCGAATTCTGTAGCATCAGAGACTGTCATCATTGATGTTAGATGTACAGAAAACAGAATGCAATGCCAGCAAGAACAGGGTTTCAAAAGCCAAGACTGATGTATTGGAGGGTAAAAGATTGCTGTGGACAAGATGAAAGCGGATGTTCCCGATCTACTGAGGGGAATTGTGAAGGTTTATTGGAAAGTGGGCGTTGGGATGGCGAGAAGGTTTGCAGGATCTGTCATTTGAGTTCTGATCGTGGTCTGAATGCTTCAGATATGATCCAGCTTGGTTGTGATTGTAAGGGTGACTTGGTACTTGCACATCGACACTGTGCTGAGACTTGGTTTAAGCTGAAGGGAAACAGGTTATCCTTTATTCTTTTCTTTATGGCATTCCCTCTGAATTGTTATGTTGTTTTATTGGTGGAATGAACTAAATGATTTGATATGCTCTTGATGTAGAGCTTCTGTGATATTTTTAAAACCATGAATTGATCTTTCTAGGCGAACTGATTTTCAGGCAGGGCTTATACACAATGATTCTGTTAGTGTCCATGAAGGGACCATCATCTTCTTTTAATAGAGTAAAAAAGGAAAACCTTGACCTCGAGCATCAGTATTGATCATTGAGTATCAGTTTTGATGTCATTGATGTTGGTGCATGTGCCCTCATGTGAGGCGCCATCACAAATAACCATATAGTCTCAACTACTCCAAGATGCAGTCAAGAAGGAAATTCTGGACTTAAATTGGAGGTCGGATATTGGGGGAGCTGTTTCTCCAGTTGTACTTGTAATTGGGCTGTTGTGAAGTGTTTTATGGATTCAACCTCATCAGTTGAGGTGCAACGCTGAAAACCCAATCATACAACATAATGTAAATACCAAGTTCACCAGAGATCTCCAGTCTCGTAGCATGTCTCTTAAAGATCCATTTGTTTACTTTTAAGTCTACAATCATAACTAAAAAAGGACTAGAGCATTTATATGAGATTATCACTCAATAAGTTTCTCCTTTTTTGAATTTTTTTATCATTAAAAAAAAGTCTCTTTTTTTATTCTGTTTGTTTGTTTGTCCCCCCCCCCCCTCCTCTTAATCCTCCCTCATAAATCTACCCAACTATCCTAATTTTGCTAAGAGTTCTATGGCTGATGCCTCCCTGTTCCAACTAGGATCCTAGTTTGCCCTGCCTCTCCAGCCAGACATTTACATCTGTTACTTACAGCGCTAGGCAAGCGGACGGTCAAAATTCCAGATAGTTAATGTCTCTACAAAAGTGATAGTACAAAAATCATCGACCTTCTCCTTCTTCAGTCTGTTTTGTAGCAGGGTGACATACTGTTAGGTATGTCAGTAACAGTTTTTCCCTGCTTTTGGTTGGAAAGTGATGTAGGCTCAAAGGCTCTAATTCTGTTAGCAGGGTGACCATTGGCAATGTGGGGTCTAATGCCTGACCTCTTCACTCATCTGCACATCCCCAAGCAAGGGATGATTTCCCTTTTCCATTAAATCATTCTCTGTTCTCTTGTTTAAAGTAGATTAGGTTCTAATCTTAGTAAGCTTCTTATATTTCATGGCTAAGATTATATTATGATTATACCAATGGATTAGCATTTTGCTTTGGGTGTTATATGTATTGTAACATATAACTAAGCCCCCCCCCCCCCCCCCCCCCCCCCGCTTAGCACCGATGTGAATAAGGTGAGCGCACTTTGTTCCCCCTTGTATGGTGCCGGAGGCTCAAGTCATCATCCTAACCACTCGATCAATGGACGACGAGTTTTCACCATCCAAAACAAATACGTAGTCGATCCAATGGTCTAGTCCATTTAGATGTGGGCTCCACTAGGTTTTTAGGCACACCATGTGCTCACCTTATCGTTAGCACTGGTGTTCTGCGGAGGTTTCTCCTACAAATAATGTGCAATGGGTTCTATAACTGTTAGTTTTAGAAGTTATTGCAATATTATTTGGTTTCTGCAATAAACCCTTTCATTTCTTCCAAAACATGCCTTCGTGCAAGGCTAATCTCTAGTTTCCTCTCGTTATTGCAACTCTCTTTTGGGTCAGTTTGCACCCCAGCTTATCGATTCATCAGCAGGTGGATTTTGAAGCTTGGACTCAACAAGAAACTGGTTTCCTATTCTTTTCAGGCTCTTGATTGTGGATAAAATAATACCTTTTTTTTTTTTTAATTCATTGGGCATCCAACGTTAAGGGCTGAAACTGGTATTGTGGTTGTACTCTTGAACGACCTCTCAGCTGTTGTTTCAAGTTTGAACACCCGATTGGAGCTTAAATAAGCGTGATTCCACCAGTAGCTTTTTGGTGATTGATGTGCTATTAGTTTATGTCATTAAAAGGTTCCTTTTTCAGTGCACCACTTGTCAGTATCTCCTTTTCAGTGCAACACCTGTCAGTATATTGCAACCAGTGGTGCTACACTGGAATTGTTTCATAAGCTAAAATTATTCATAGCTACAGCTGCCTTCACCTTCTCATAGAGCTGGTCATCAATAATGTTGGACAGTGGGTTAAGTGCTTGGATTACTGAGTGCATCACATGATTGGAGTTAAAGCTATAGGTTTTTCCTTGATTAAGCATGAGAACTTTCATTTTGGAGTAAATTATCAGGGTGTGAAACACAGGACTTTCTTTGAAAATCTATCCAGTTACACTTCTCTTTTTCTTTTTCTTTCTTTCTTTCTTTCTTTTATTTAACGTGGTATTCAATCTTGGTGTGACTAGATTTCTTCAACAAGATCCTCAAACTGGATCTGATTGAACCAAATCAAGCCTGATTGATCTAAGTCTTGAGTCTGGGTTATGACTTAAGACTGATCTTTTTGCATCAGATTAGGTATCAGAGGCGCGTCCTACATCAGAAAGCCATTCTACATTACAATAATATTCTTCTAAGAGCCATACATATTCCTAGATCATAAATGGATGACACCCAAATTGCGTTGAACACTATGATATGCTCACATGCATTACACCAAGGTAAATAAAAAAAAAAAAAAAACATTACACCAAGATAAAAACAAAAAGCGAACTCATGAGAAGAAAAAAAAACATGAAAGACCATGCTCCTTTGATGTGTGTATTGAGTACAATCGTTCATTATCTAAACTTTCAATCCTTGAAGATTACATTGTGTGCGTGTACTTGAGATAACCAACAGCGCTTTCTCATTTAGCATGACAGTGTATGAACTCGAGTAAAGCAATATATTCTGTAAAAACACCTATGAATAAACATCTCTTTATTATTGCATTAGTTGAAACTTTCCTCTCGCATCTTCATATATAAGAAAACAATCACTTAGTGAAACTTATTTGAATAACTCCTCATCTATCTTAATAAAACAAACAACCATCACGAGCTTTGTCTGTTTACTAATTCCAATGATGCTTAGTATTCTACTCGAGGCTGGAAGTATAAATTTGTAAAAGGACTTGTTTTCTTCCTTTTTGAAATGGAGTAAAAATTTTGCCCTCTGCAATGTTATTATCAATGGGGTAACCCAAGTGGATTTCCTGGTGAATTGTGAATTGAGATATGTTAAACCTGTGTGACCAACCCATGGTTCTTGGTTTACCCTGTTAGTAACCTCTGCAATTGACATTTTTGTTCCACTGTGCTAATTTTTCTTTAGTTACTTTTGATAAATTTATTTTGGTTTATTTTCATGCCTTTTTGAAATTGCTTAGAAAAAGTTATTTTGAGTTAACTGGATTAGAGACTCATGGAATCAAGTTTAAGGTTTTCATACCTTTTTGTGTGGGAGGGTGTTTAAATTTTGAAGACGTTAAACTATTGACTACCATATCTTCAGCCAACCTACTATCAAAATGCTTTTATGCGTTGGAGGTTTTAGAGTCTCATTTTATAAATTCTCTCTGAAGTGCTTGTCTACCTATATTGCCCTCAAATTAAATTTTATTCTTTTATACATTAATTTGATTGAGATTTTTATTATTGATCTCTGTTTATATATTATAGTCTTGATGTTTTCCATATTCCTCCATGAGAATCTTCTCCAAGCTAATCATGCATCTGAAGTCTATCAGAAAGGTGCATCTTGAAGACAGTGGCCATGATTATGATTAGCTTTGACCTTCCTAACTTGTTCTTTGCATATGAAGAGTCATTGCACATCATTTAATGAGGTCATGATATTATTCTTTTCTTTGTGCATGCTTCTTTACTTTAGTGGCAGAAGATCTCTGTTTTACTAATGCTTCTTCTATCTTCATTCAAAGACGTTTTCATGCATCAGTTAGTGACTTTAAAAAAGTGTTACTTATTAACATGCCTTCTTTTGCAAATATTATCTTCCAAATATTCGAAATGAACATTAAATATTGAACTGCATTTTAGTCTGAATTGTGTATATCTAAACTTTCAATTATTTAGTTGGTAAAATTGGCTGGCTGTCGTTAAGCGACCTTTGGATTCCCTGCTGAAACCCCTAGTACCCACAACTTTCGTACTTGCAGCTAGAGAGTCCACCCAGTGGGTAGATTATCTATCTACTTATGAGTGTCTTCATGGATAATTATAGCATTTCTTATAAGTGATATGCATTTTTTTGGGGATAGAGTTGATCCTTGAGGAAGTGTTGTCAGTTCCATGGACAGATCTTTCGGATGGTGAGGTTTTGGTCAATGGTACTTGGATGATTGGGAGGCGACCATGAATTAGAAAACTTTCATTACATTAGTTCCCGCCCTTCGCTTCAGGGCCCATCCCTCTGTGTGGTCCGTATTCCACACTCTTTTTCACTTTCTGCTTTAGGAGGGAAGATTTGGTGGAGACCACTTCAAGATGGTATTCTATACCAATGTGAAAGATTTTAATGGAAGAGTGCTTTCTTATGATAAAGATTTCAGAATAGCAAAGAATGCCTTTTCCATAAAACTCTTTGGTGCCTATCATGAATCTTGATTGATTGCTTGACTGCAAGCACCCATGAACTATTTTTTCCACCAGTGTAACTGAAGGAGATTTAGACTCAAATCCAACTACCGACACCCTTTTAGACATTGTCATCATAGTCAAAGCCTGATCCCACATCTCTCTCTGAGGAAATACCTCCTAGGGCAATCTCACAATTGTGATGTACAAAGAATCGTATATAAATCAAGCATTGTTGACACTTTAAAATGCTTAGATTGGTGGGGAACTGATACTTGATCATGGAGAGGAAATCCTGTTGTTCCTTGCTTGTTTTGATGATTAATTGATTATTATTTTTGGATGGGTAACGGGTAATTACTAATTCAATATTGTGTCACTAACCCTATAGTGCCCAGGAGATAGCAAGGCGAGGAGGTATTAGAATTCGTGTTTGACTAAGCATCAAATGTACAAGGCAGTTATATTAAGCTTGATATAAGAATATCCAAGGAACAGTGTTCCTAGGAAGAAGGTACTCGATGCAGTATTCAGGAACCTGCATGTTCAAACACTCCTTACACTCCCATGTCCAGGTTTCTTAGCATTTTCTTTTCTTCTGTTACTGATATCAATAAGAAAAATAGAAATTGGTTGATCCACTACTCTCTGTAACAATTATTTGTCGATTTGTTACTTCTTTTGGAAGATGATGAAGAATTTGCAATCAACCAAAAGGGCTTGACCCATAGTTATAAAAAAAAAAATACACCAACCTTAAACGAGCCAAACATGGGAGATCAATTATAGTCATGGATGTGAGTTACAAGCATGGTTCAAAATAGCGGCTGCTATGCATTATCGGATGTAGCGGTTGAGGCCTGCCGGCGCTATGGTCTAAAACCTAGTAATCAATTTTCATTTAAAACATTATTTTTCCTATTTCTTCTCCTTAATAGCCTTTCCTAAAGTTGTCTCCACCTTTATATGGTTCAAAATCAGTATTAAAAAAAAAAAAAATGGTTGCTACACATGATTAAAAAAATAAAAATTTACCACTTAAAAAAAATCATACTGCTATGTCACTACGTATTGCCTCAACCGCTACGTAGCGTTTTGGCCACCAACCGCTAGCCCACCACACCGCTATTTTGGTCCTTGGATACAAGCATCACCTTTTTTCTTCAAATTTAAGAATGGGCATCACAATTAGAAAGAGATTATACTAGGGTACTTTCATATACATTTCAAATGTATTTATAATTGGGAAATCACATACACTTGTGATACTCTCTTTCTACTATTGATTATTTATTTATTGGTTAGCTGAGATGGTTGTTTCTATCAAAGATGATGATATTTATGAATTCACTTCGCGATATATATTTTACTACATTAGTTTTAATGACATGAGAAACCATGAACTGTTCACTTATAAGATTTATCGATATTTTCTTCTTTTGATGGTGACGCAGGTGGTGTGAGATTTGTGGTGAATCTGCCAAAAATATTACTGGTGTGGGCGACAGCAGATTCATGGAGATGTGGAATAACAGGATGATCGCTGGAATTGGCAGCAGCAGTCTCTCGGAGAGGGGTAGATACCCGCGGTGCCAGCCATTTGGCAATTTCTTGCTGGCATGCCTGGTGATAGCCTTCATCCTTCCATGGTTTTTCCGTGTAAATATGTTTTAGGGAATGTGGATCAAAAGGGTGCCTAAATGAGCCTGCATATCATGCTTATCTCATGGTGCATGCACATTTTGTGTGATGAATGAGGATAGCACGTGAAATCTCATATGGGGTTAACATTTGGTGTGATGCATCACCTAATATTGAACTTTTGGCCTCTCAAGTTCTGGAAATTTGAGGTTTCAGGTACCTCAGCCATACTTTACTGCTCTGAAGAAAGAAGAGGGTGAACATTGAAGATGGTGAGCTATCTATGTTCTCTTGAACTCATCCCTAGCGCGGGTGAGTTTAGTGTGGTCTCACACTGCTCTTAAAAAGTTTGTTTTGCTTGTTGCTGATAAATATTGGTTAGATGTCGGGAAACTAGGATGGCTGCTTGTGTCGTGTAAAAAGCACCATTACGCTTATTATTTTCTGTTTTTCATAGAGAAACAACCCGTTTCCACGTTTCCACATGTGAATACAGCTCTAATGAAGTTTATATATATATATATATTTGGTTTGAGATTTATATACAAGTGTTGCACCTTGTCTAAGTTCTTTCCTCCTGGCCTAATATCTCAAACCTTAGAGAAGTGCTTCAAAAGGAGGGACTTAGGGGTCCTCCCAATATTTTCTTTAGATCTATTGGGAGTCCAGTGCGGCCCAGTATAACCTGATTCAGACTTTTCCACTGCTTATCATACTTTTTTTCCTTTTACACAATTTTGTTCTATGCCCAACATTATCTCCATGTACAACTATTTGAATCAGTTTATGCCGCCCACCTGATTAAACTAAGGGCTCGGATTATACTCTCCCCGGCAAGAGTAGGACTATGACCAAGTTGATCGCATTGAAAATACAATAGAGAAAAAAAATGAAACGAATAAATGAGTTGGTTTACACACAACTAATATGAAGGTTCCCCATATTTCTATGAGAGCGAATCTCTATTTCGAGCACATATTTGCACAGCTCACAAAGGGTCCAATCTAAGCTAGGTTCTCCTCCTCCAACGTTCGAAGAGGAAATAGGATCGATCAGGAGGGTTGCGATGTCCGGAGACGGCTGAAAATGGCAGAATGAAGGGAAAATAAAAGACAATAATGTTAAAAATGATTAACCTCTGGGTTTGGCACCAATGATAATGAATTGGACTGTTGGATTGACTATATACCCATACAAATGGACTGGACTTGTCGGCCATGGATGAAGGAGTTAGGATCATGAGATTGGAGCCAAACTTGATATTTAGGGTAATATCATATAGATCTTTTAATCCCCACCGATTTTATCCCAAAATGGGACCCCCAGACAGTCCCACAAAAAGTTCTCACAGAGTCAATTCTCACTTGATCAAATTCCTGTAAATTTTTTTGGTAAAAATCCCTAATTCTTTTATGTAAGAATGAAAAAGAGACTACTTTCTGAAGTTTTTTTTCTTGTGCACGCTATGCTCTCTTGTGGAAGTGTGCATCCGGACCCTATCCAAAGGCCGGAGCCTCACATAGCAAAGGATTGACCATTGATTTACTTGAACCGTGTAAAATTTACTTCAGTGAGTGATATAGACTGATCATGCCATGCAAAACAATAGAAATAAACACAGATTAGTTTAAACCATTAAATGGTATTTTCTACCAGTGAATGGAGTCCCAAATATCACTTTGATGAAAACCAAATGATTAGGTGAGGGAATTAATATCCTTTCATCTTGGATCATTCCTCCCATAACAAATTCTTGAATAGTGAAATAACTCCCCAACTCTCAATAATTTCATGTTTTACCATTCTCATTACAAGATTAATTTTACACAAACCTACACTACTTAAAAAAACACAAATAGAATGATAAATTAGCAGTAAAAATAAGAGGAAGAGCAGATGTCCTACTTGTTGGACCACCTCAGCACATTAGGTAGAGGTAAAATAACAAAACAAATGCACGTGGACAGAACAGAGAACACAAGATCTTTCACATGGAACAAGTCCATCCGATACAGCTTCAATCAATCTCATTCTTCCACATTTCAGTTAGTATTCATCAAATGCACCCCAACATCAAATACTTTCTTGAAAAAGAATTTTCAATCTCATTAGTCCACACTTCATTAGTATTCATCAAATGCTTTCTTGAAAAAGAATTTAAAAGAACAATAGAAATCAGACCTCAGCTCCAAGATCCAAAAGAGTAATGTAATGCCCCTACAAGTAGAATTCTTCCCTTCTTTTATGTTGTCTCAGGCAGTACCTTTGATAACTTTCAGTTTCAGACTAAATTCAAAAGAGAATCCAACTCCAATTTCCTCTCAAAAATCAATCCAAATCACCTTTCTACAACTTTATCCACACCACTTTGCAAGAAGGACAAGAAAGATGATGAGAAAGACAATAGAAGAAAGCCCAATTGCCACTCCCAAAACCACCTTGTTTGGGCCATGCCGGTGATTCTCCTTTGGCTTTTCGTCGCTAGAGTCGTCGCCGGAATCACTATTGGCATCCTCCGATGAACCTGATGACGATGATTTGTCCGGCGGCGGCTGCATCGGAAAACCATCCTTATCGCAGGGCGCAATGCCAAGTTTGAGCATGGAAGAAACTGTAGAATGGTTGTAGCAGAGATTACTGTTACCCCCCACCTTAAAAACAGCAAATCTTTTTATAGTACTCCCATTGAAAGGGATCACTCCCTGGAAATTGTTGTTCTCCAGATTTAGATACTTCAAATCCTTCATCTCAGACAGGAAGTTGGGAACTGATCCATTGAACTGATTCGAGCTCAGATCAAGGTGAGCCAAAGAGGGGATTGAGGCCATTGAATCAGGTATAGGACCTGACATCAAATTGGAAGATAATGACAAGTTTTGGAGAGAAATGAGGTCCCCAAAAGTGTCTGGAATCTGACCCAGAAGCTGATTTGAGCTGAGATTCAAGAATTTCAGATTGGGGAGCTGGGTGACTGAAATGGGTACTCTCCCTTTGAGCTTGTTGTGGGACAAATCAATGTGGGTGAGTTTGGGATGCCATTTTCTTGGGAGAAAACCTGTGAGATTGGCGCCGGAGATGGTGAAGGAGGTGACCTTGTTCATGTTGGAGAGGATAATGGAGGGGCCGCTGGCGGAGATGGGGACGTCGGAGACTGTGAGCTCAGTGAGGTTATAGAAGTGGCTGAGCCAGACGCCGGTGAGGTGGCGGAGGCTGGAGACGCAGGAGAAGGAGCGGAGGTTGGAGGAGAGATCTGTGGGGAGGCGGAAAAGGGGGATGGGGCAGTTGAGGAAGGAGAGGGATTGGAGGGTGGAGAGGGAGTTGAGGGCGGTGGAGGAGAGGAGGAGGTCGGCGGAGCAGTTGGAGAGGCGGAGAGAGATGAGGTGGCGGAAGGGCTTGGCGGAGTCGCAGAGGGTGGCGTTGTGGGGGGAGGGCTGGAGGCAGGGGTCACGGCCGGTGGGGAAGTTGATGGATTGCAGCGCCGTCAGCTGCTTGGGGTCGAGGGTCGATGACGGCGACGGAGAAGAAGAAGGAGATGGGAGAGAAGGCTGTGATGCAGGAGAAGGAGAGGGAGAGAGGGAGGAGATGGGGTGGAGGGTGGAAGATAAGAGGAGTGGGAGCAAGATAAGCAGTAATGAGGGTTTTGGTTTGAATTCTTCCATACCCATGAAAGAAGAAGAAGAAGAAGAAAGAAATAAAGGGATGGAAATTGGAATGAGATGGATGTTGGGTGTGTTTTTCTGATTTTGGGTCAGGGTGTGAGCCTGCGAGGGAGTGTGAGAGAAGTGAGGACTACAGTAAAGGTGTGGAGAAGTGAGACATGGGGTTTAAAAAGGGGTTATGGAGGTGTGTGTGGATTGGTGGGTCTGTTTTGTCCTTGAATCTTTAATTTAATGGAGATGTGTGTGAATTGTCTGTCTCCCATGAGTCCCCATCTGTTTTTGGTAGGCTAAAAATTTACTGACCAGATCTAGCACATCAGGTAAGGCTACCCTTATTTTATTTCAATTATAGTGGGTGAGGATTTTTCTTTTTTTATTGGAGGTTGATTCCCCTCGAGAAAAAGGTGTAGGGGGGAGCCGGTGAAATATAACAAAAAAATTTACATGGACTAACTCATTGAATTAGTTCATATGATATCCCTATAAATATCATACGATTGGTCTATAGACTAACTAGCATAACTCGAAATATAATTGGGATAAGGCGTTCATGATGAGTTGGGCTGCACAATGTAAGGCATCCTTTGAGTGGGTTCACAATGATCTGGGCAAACAAAAAAAGATAAGGGTGGTAGATTTCGATGTTGTTTATGGCTGTGCCAAATATCAGCCCAATCTATAGGTTCAAGTGTTGATGCGAATTGTAATGCACTCATGATTGAGCGGTGTTGGTACCTCACTATCACACACATGTTTGGAGATTAATCCATGTGTTTTCATATTGGCGGTATCACTCCTGTCTGATAAGTCAATCTAAAAAAAAAAAATGCTAACTCTTTTAAATCAGTTAAGATATATTGCATCAATTAGTATTTAAATTTATAGTTAAAGCAAATGATCCTATCTCTTAATTTTCAATGACCGTCATGCAGAAGAAAACGTATCCCGTGCTTGCATCTCCATGGGTATTTCCACGTGGACATCTTTCATTTAAGTTACATGGCCTCACTTTTGGGTTAATCAAAGTTTTTAATATCACATGTTCCCTATTAAATAAATAGCAGTTCAAATTTCACCATAATCGAGTAATTTAAACCATTAGATTCATCGATGATTAAAAAAAAAGCATTAAGAAACATAATTCGAAATTAAATATATCATTTCAAAGCTTTTGAAGATACTTCTTTTTCAACATCACATAACAATAAAGAGTCCAACAAGCGGATGAGTAGATATTGCTCTCAAAAGTTGAGTAGGCCAAGAGCGGATAACAAAGGACAATTGTCTTGCAAACCATCATTACCTAATGTGAATCTTGATATCATTGTATTATGAACTTCATTAGCTTTTCAACTTTATATTATATGTAAAAACCCAATATAATGATATTATAGCGAGTCAAAGATCACATTGCATACAACCTCAAGACTATAGGTATAGAAGTTGGATATTGGAAACCAAAATTGATGTTGGATATTGGGCTCCAATATCTGGACGTGAGCAAATTGAATGATGATGATGATGATGATGATCTATAATGATAGATTGATGTGAGGGACTGGTAATCAGTAAGAGTCAAAATTGAGAGGTTGATGTCGAAATTCAATTGGAAACCTTTCACTGTAGTAAAAAACAATTGGTTTGTCCTTAGGTTTAGTGACAGTCAAAATTGAAAGGTAGTGGTTAAAATTAAATCAAAAGTCTTCCTTTATATATATATTTATTTATTTATTTATAAAACCAGTCCATGTAACATCAGATGAGAGTCAAAATTGAATTGAAATACTTTTGCCATGGTATATATAATAATATGATGATGACAGTAAATGTGATTTTTGGACAAACCGTGCATCTAGTCATGGCCCCATTGAGTGTGAGTATCCTTTTTCATCTCTTAGCCCTAAAATGTCACCGAGCTTTGCCCATTGAATGCACGGACCATCAGTGGCTTCAGGCTTGAGCCTCTGATGGCAATGGATGTGAGTTTCAAGCTACTGGCCCAGCTATAGTGGGTCCCAGGCAAATGACCTCACTATCCAGCTACCTTGCACATGGAGGGAAAAGGACAGGCTAGTGACTTCTATGAATAACAGTTGTCTTTATTTAATAATCTCAACCATTCAGTCAATGGCATCATCAATGAGTTGACTGTTACAAACGCGATAAGGATTGCGTGGGCCGACTTGAATCAGGTACTAGTTGAGAAGATTTGTGACTGTTTACAAGATCCAATGGATATGATGAGGGGAAGTTTAGATCTAATTGGAAGGTATTGGGTGTTTTTCCCTCTTTTCTCTCTTCCTTATACTATTCCAAGGCCAACCCCTAAGTGTGTTTTTTGGCACCTAACATCATCACTTTACTTGAAAAAATGATGACTTCTATAGATGCTTGTACTTCTAACATCCTATTCTCCTGATCTCATATCCTTCCATCTCACTCCCAACATCCTGAATAATGCTTTGAAATAGGGGAGCTCATTTTACTTTGAAATCATATAGTATCAGTTTTGATGTATTTTTCGCAAACAAACATGCTCTTAGGATGCAATCTAAGGATTTGAACAGTTCACAATCTGCATATACTCTTATTTATCTATGTGGGTCCAAGTATTAGTTCAACAATCACCGTTGATATATAGATCATCGACAAATGGAAGAACGCGATGAAATCCCTGTATTTTGAGATTTTTGAAAATGAGAACAAGGTTAACATGTCATTATTTGAATAAAGTCCCAAAACGAAACTGAAAAGATGGTGCTAACCATATAATTATGCTCATTTAGTTGTCAACTATCAGTAGTATTTTCTTAATAATTAGACATTAAAGACTCTGTCAAATGGACGGCTTACAACGCTTCAATGTTGATCCATGTCATTTTCAGTTATATTCTTCCACGCTGGTGGTACTCATGATTTGCCTGCATTATAGAGTGGTGGTTCAGCTGTCAGATGCTGCTGTTTGCCTTGTGCAAGAAGCATGCACATGGGCTTCTCTCTAGCCACTTATGCTACGGAGACGCTCAAGTTGCCAAAACGGTTCTACTTTGAATAGAACAAATTATTGACAATCTAGACCACCATTCATATCGAATGTTCTCTCTTTATTGACATATTCTCAGATTTTATTTCTATACAAATGATTTTTTTTTTATTTTATGATTCTATACAAAGGAGTTGACCCCTTAAGATTGAGCTTGTGAATGATAGCTTGATTGATATATACACATGATAATAATGCAAAAGATTGCGCCAAACCGCATTATCAGTCGGGTGAAATCGAGGGCCCTTTGGTGAGATATAAGTGAGGAAAAATGTCTGTCCAAATTCAATTTAGAACAGAGAGATAAGAACTGACACATCTTACCACTAAAATTATAAGAGACCGGTTTTCTCAAAGCATGCGTCTTAACCAAAGTAGCTTCAACCTTTTACTTATCTATCCGATTGATTGTATTTTCAACCCTTTTTGACTCGTCCCTCTTTTCAACCCTTTGACATCTCTCTGTGTATATCAGTAGCATAATTACAATTGGTTCTCTCATTTCTTCTCACTAAAACAGCTTCTTCTCACTAAATAACAGTTACAGCACAAGCCTGTCACCAGCTGCCCTTCCCAACTTCTCACAAGCAAATCAATCCATGTTCAAATCCTAACTGTCTAACACCACCTTTACATGATGTACTGTGGCCTGTGGATATATCAATCTCATTTGTCTAGCAACTCATTCCTGCATCAGTCCCAATCCTACAAGGCTTTGACTAATAAGACCCACCTATTGAATATCGAAGCCACTTAAAGTAAATGCCTTCAGTATATATGGGGGTGTCTAAATAAAGTAAATTTTATCCCTTTGGAAGTTTATTCTATCATATGATTTACTCCAGTTTTATAACAAACTTTGATTGGAATAAATTTTGGGATAGAAAAATACGAATTTAGTTTGGCGCTGCTCGAATTGAAAATATGTGGGCCATAATACTGTGGACCATTTGAAAGGGTACTTTGGAGAATTCGCGCTACATGTAAAATAAGGAAATCAGGAAGACCTGTTAGACCACCGACTTTCAAAAATTGACCGTTGCAATAGAAAACGAGTGGGGTCCCCCATCCTGAGGAATCAAATTTTGTGATTCTGCAGCGAAATCTCTCTCGGTGAGAGTAAGGAGTACAAGTAATTGTAGTCCCTCGGTATTTTGCTGTTAACACCTGGGTGTTGTTAATTTCTGGCAGTTCAGCAGCCAATTGACTCTGCTATTATTTCCATGAAGTGGGTGCAGGAATGTTGGGGGGATATGGACCATTGTTCAGATGATCTCAATCTTGAGTAATATCTCACCATACCAATCTTGCACAATCACATCCAGTAGACACAAGTCATCAATATTTTTTTTTTAAATAGGCAGCTAGGCTGGATGGCACATGGACTTAGGTAGGGATGAAACCTGGACTGGACCAAGCTCAGGACAGCATGGCTGACCTAATAAATAGAAGGTTGGGGATGAGTTCAGGTTCAAGTTTTGGATTTTACATGGAATTTAAGTCAGAGTTGGGTTTTTATTTGGGGCAGTCAGAGTTGGGTTTTTATTTGGGGCACAAGAGCAACTTTGCCAATTTTCGCTATTGGTTACAACCTCAAATAAATTAGGAGGGGGTGAGTTAGCTAGGTTTACAGCCGGTGTAAGATTCTATCACAACCCAAGCATGAATTCTAAGATAACAATCTCAGTATGTGAACGAGAGGTGTAACAATAGATCAAAAGAAGTGTAACTTAGACCATGACTTGTCCCGAGATAGAACAAAATGGAGAAATAGGATTCGTGATATAGCCGATCCCAAATAGGCTTTGATGATGATGATAATGATTCAGGGCTCAAGAGTTTGAGTTGGGGTACAAGACTTACATGTAAACAATGCATGCATGTATGCACGTATGTATATCCAACGGTCCAATCGATCTGGATTAGTGAAAAGTCAATTGATTCAAGTAATTCAGAGGGTCCCATGTGTGTGGATTGGTTCAGATGGATCATAAAGTCGGCCCACTATATTTCCCTAACCATAATATGGTGAGGCATAGATGTGCATAAAATATTTCCCTCTCTCTATATACATGTATATATATGTTGTTTGTTTGTTTAGATGGATCCACTATGTTGTTTGTTTCATGTAATTGAATATCTAGGATTGTATTTTTATAAGTGAGTAAAAACCAAGAACTAAAAGAAGAATATCAAAAAATGACCATCAAATAACATTCCCTTTAATCAAAGGATGATGAAAAATGAATTACCTAGTCATTGCCCTAGTAATTCAATATCTAGGAAAGTCAAAGCCCATCCACATGATGTCCACCTTATATCCGTCATATCATGTCATGCCTCACCTATTTAATAATCTTTTGGGTTGAAGCTCATTTCACCCATCACCTCTTTAATAATCCTTTGGGCTGAAGCTCATTTCACCCTTCCCCTCTTTAATAATCAGTTGGGTGGAGCTAGTGGCGGAGCTAGTGAAGAATTCCTATGAATTTTATACAACAAGCACACATGTTCTTGCTACGAAAAAACATATTCACTGTAGTGTACTGTACCAACTCAAATATTTTAGTAACCAACTCAAATCCTTTTGCACACAGGAAGAGTTTGCAATTCAGGTCTGACTCTGGTGGAGCATGTTTGTGACGTTTTGATATTATATATATATATATTATTTATTTTATTTAATTATTATATAATTGATTGTATATTAATTAAATACGCGATTAGTCTAAGTGGGGACCACGTTAGGCTTAGGTTTGGTGAGTTAGGCTTGTTGGATAGGTGTCCTAACCCATAGTTAACCCATGCCCAATTTAGTGGTATAATTCTTTTCTAATACAAACTCTTATCTTTTTAGAAAACAAACTCTATTATTTTTTTAGACTTTATGTCAGATTACAGTTCCTACTCTTATTTCCTATTTATACACCACACTCTTTTATTTTCACACACAATTCTCTCTTTTCCAATTTTTCTCTGGGATTGCACCTTGGGCTTTGGCAATAGGAATTTTAGACCGTCTCCATCAACCGCGGACCTCAGGCAAGTACTTAACCATAATTTATAGATGTAATACTTGTGTTCCTCATTGATTTTCCGTGTGGGTACATTTTAGAAATCCTTCGATGCCCTCCTTTTTATGTTAATTATTTTAATGATAGAGATCGGAGATTGAGATTGGAGATTGGGGATGATCTTATTGATTTCTTATTTGAGTATCACCGTTGACCCACCCAATCCACCAACGAGGACGGGACTTGTCACAGCTTTCCGAACGCAGAGCCATGAGACCTGTTGCTTGTGTATTGACTGTGGGACCCAGGTGTACCCCATTGATGCTTGATCAGGGACCGTAGATCCGTTAGTAGGACCACGGGTGACCCTATAGAGGCTGGATCCGTAGGCAGCAGACCCGGTTGGCCCACCATCCAACGCCTAATCAGAGAGATGGCGTGTTTTTAAAAGAAAAAAAAATCATTTGGGCATTTGATGGGTTGTGGGGCCCGCAGGACGATTTGATCGTGGATCTGGTCGGATGCTTGGGCCGTGCATGCCCCGGGCGACCATGATAGGTGCGGCTGATCTTGAGGTCTGATCGGTGGGGGCCACTATCCTATTACCCTTTCTACATCAGGCGAGAAACTCAGGTTGTGGAATAAGTTTCTGTAACATGCGTTGTTAGGAAAAATGGGAATGTGGAGTCAGTGGCTTGAGGGTGCATGGAAAGTGTGGAGCTCACTTTGTTACAGAACTTGGAGTCCTTTTAAATTGTGTACCATGCCCTTTAGTTTATGGAAATTAGGAAAAGGACCTTGACTGTTTTATAAACTCAATTTATACCATTTGGCTTATTATGAATGAGGAAAATGTTTTGGATAAGGTCCATAGGTTTTCTAAAATTGTGGTTTCTTATTATTGTTTGAAAATTAAATATTAAATAATATCTTCGGTTTTCAATGTGTTAAAATTATATTTTTGTACTTTATTAATTGGATCTTTGTACATAGTAAATACTGTCCGGGCAAACGGTATATTACTAACGTGGGGTTTAATACCTTGTATGACCTCGGGAAATTCCTAATGGATATGGGCTCAAACCATCTTTATTGGAAACCCTTAATTGGGTCTATGCACCATTAATTAAGAAGGGATGTGTTGATTTTCTATCTATTAGAGATTCTTGTGGTTGTTGGGTATGAGACCTTACGATTGACCTTAGGATTGGCTTGTGATTATTCCTTGACCTTCGGGTTTGCATATATGATTGTGATTGATATTGGTTTATTAGTTGCATACCCTATGTAGATTGGATATGGACTGTGATGTGGCTTGGCATTTGATTGAGATATTGTGGAGGTTTATTCGAATGATTTGATTGGTATTCGATTATGCATTATTGTGCAGCCAGCCATTCACTTTGACTTAGGTTTCCTGTGTCAGAGCTTTACAAGATTCATTAGGTCTATTCTACTATGATATGTATATATATATATGTATATTGATTGGGTCATATTCGAACGACTGCAGTTGTAATTGGACGGTTGATCACCGATGTGTACGGACACTGTAATATCCGAATTTCGAACCGGTTTATCCGGCCTACGATTACGAAACCGGTTTTATGACCGCCGGCCTTCGAACGGGTTTTCCCGCTTTATAGTTAGGGCTGACCACCCAAAGCAGTGGCTTTGCTTCTGTGTGATTATTGTATTGCTCTATTGTGTAGATTGGATTTAGATTATACGTTCTTTTCGTCATTGACACATTGTTATTCTCTTATGATCATTACCTGTCATTACTCACTTTGTTCTTGTATTTTATTTATGAATTATGCTTTCGTGCTTGCTGTTTACTTTGTTTATTGGTGCATAGGTACGAATCCCTACCCTATCAAGGAGACGGTGGAGGGTCAAACGTTTCAAGCGTTTGAGCCAGTTGATGAACCCGAGTGGAGAGCCGATGATAGCCACAGAGCCGTCTGAGTCTGCACGGGAGTGACTTTCATCATAGAGACTATTTTAGTAGCAAACTATTCATAATGAACCTAATTTTTATTTAGTTATTTTGTTTAAATTGTTTTGGAAACTTTAACCTTAAATATCCAACTAGTTATGTGTTGGTTTGATTTTTAATAATGATACCAATTGATTTAATGCTTCCGCAAAATGTTTTATTATGACTCACTATGTTTCGAGTTTTTGTGGGTCCATATTTGGGAGCTTGTGTTGCATTAAACACAGGAAATTGAATATTTATTCTTATTTTTCACGTTTCCCCCGGTTGTATTTTGGGGACATGACAGTTGGTATCAGAGCCAGCACGTTTCTCTCCGGAACTTAAAAACTGGATAAAAACAATTAGGACGTGGTGAGGATTTCGATCTCGTTAGACAGGCTTTACGTGCTAACGGCAAAGTCTATAGTGTGTTTGTTAGATTATTGTTAGGAATCAACTACTAACACTCTTTTGCAGGAAATGGCACACCAAGAAACTCAATCGCAAGATAATAATGGAAGTGGGTCGAGCTCTAATGTTGACCGTTTCAATCGACTCTTGGAAGCCTTTATGCAGTCGCAAGCTGACCAGATTGAACAAAGACAGCGAGAAAAAGAAGAACGAGCCGCCGAAAGAGCACAAGCTGATCAAGATAGGGCAGGATTTCAAGCCCAAATTCTAGAATTAACAAATCGGGCAGCTCAGCCGGTGCAAGTAGTTATGCCTCCGAAAGTAGTGGATCCGAATGACCTTTATGAAAAATTTAGAAAGAGGTTTCCTCCAGAATTTCATGGTTCAGAAGACCCCATGGTAGCGGACGATTTCATAGAACAACTCGAGCAGATATTTGCAGTTTTTCGTTGCACTCAGAAGCAGAAAGTTAGTCTGTCAGCTTACATGTTTCGAGGAATAGCCCTCCAGTGGTGGGATTCGGTTAAAGCAGTAATCCAAGCAGACACCGTAACAGAAGAAGATGCATGGAAGACGTTCACTGAAGAATTTATGGATAAGTTCATTCCTAAGTATGTCAAGGATCAGTGGAAAAAGGATTTCCAGAATCTTAGACAAGGTAATATGTCAGTGTAACAGTATGAACAACAATTTATCAGGTTGGCTAAATATGCGCCTACGCTCATTAACCCCGGAAGAAGAAAAGATCAGGCGTTTTCTCGATGGCCTTTCAGCTGATATTTACATGATGATCGGAGATAATCAGCGCCCACTATTTCAAGATGCTGTTAAGAGTGCATATTGGGCGGAGGGTGCGCTAAAGAAGAGAGCTATGGAACGACAAGCTAAAATGGAGCAAAATCAGTTAAGGCAGTCGGCAAGTCAGAACGATCAAAATAACTCAAAGCGACAGAAATTTCAGAGTCCACCCACAGCTAGTCCAATACTACGTTGTGAGCGATGTGGAAAGAATCACCCGACAGAACAGTGTTACAGACAGACTGGTGCATGTTTCCACTGTAAGCAGGTTGGACATCGAATGAAAGATTGTCCTAATGGGGGCAGTCAGTTATCAACAGCTCAGACAACGGGATCTCATGCGTCTTCACAGCAGCAGTGGAGGACCACGCCTCTGCAAGGACAATAACAAACAGGTCAACAATTTCCTTGGGTGCCGCAGCAGCAACAGCAGCAATTTAGGGCTCCTCAGAATCAACAGTTTAGGGGACAAGCTCCACAGCAGAGGCAAGTTCAGGGTCAGCAAAGGCAGCAGCAAGGGGGTCAACAGAGGCAACTTGGGCCAGTACAAGGACAACAGAATCAACCCCAGCAAGGCAGGGTGTATGCTTTTACCCATGAAAATGGAGATGATTCAACGGGCGTCGCGGAAGGTACCTTTTAACCTCTGTGAAGAAGCAGTACCTGCCTCTCTTTCCAGAGTTATGCTAGTCATTTGGAGGACCAAATGTCCAAAGGGGGGGAGAATGTGACGTTTTGATATTATATATATATATATATTATTTTATTTTATTTAATTATTATATAATTGATTGTATATTAATTAAATACGCGATTAGTCTAAGTGGGGACCACGTTAGGCTTAGGTTTGGTGAGTTAGGCTTGTTGGATAGGTGTCCTAACCCATAGTTAACCCATGCCCAATTTAGTGGTATAATTCTTTTCTAATACAAACTCTTATCTTTTTAGAAAACAAACTCTATTATTTTTTTAGACTTTATGTCAGATTACAGTTCCTACTCTTATTTCCTATTTATACACCACACTCTTTTATTTTCACACACAATTCTCTCTTTTTCCAATTTTTCTCTGGGATTGCACCTTGGGCTTTGGCAATAGGAATTTTAGACCGTCTCCATCAACCGCGGACCTCAGGCAAGTACTTAACCATAATTTATAGATTTAATACTTGTGTTCCTCATTGATTTTCGTGTGGGTACATTTAGAATCCTTCGATGCCCTCCTTTTTATGTTAATTATTTTAATGATAGAGATCGGAGATTGAGATTGGAGATTGGGGATGATCTTATTGATTTTCTTATTTGAGTATCACCGTTGACCCACCCAATCCACCAACGAGGACGGGACTTGTCACAGCTTTCCGAACGCAGAGCCATGAGACCTGTTTCTGTGTATTGACTGTGGGACCCAGGTGTACCCCATTGATGCTTGATCAGGACCGTAGATCCGTTAGTGGGACCACGGGTGACCCTATAGAGGCTGGATCCGTAGGCAGCAGACCCCGGTTGGCCCACCATCCAACGCCTAATCAGAGAGATGGCGTGTTTTAAAGAAAAAAAATCAATTTGGGCATTTGATGGTTGTGGGGCCCGCAGGACGATTTGATCGTGGATCTGGTCGGATGCTTGGGCCGTGCATGCCCGGGCGACCATGATAGGTGCGGCTGATCTTGAGGTCTGATCGGTGGGGGCCACTATCCTATTACCCTTTCTACATCAGGCGAGAAACTCAGGTTGTGGAATAAGTTCTGTAACATGCGTTGTTAGGAAAATGGGAATGTGGAGTCAGTGGCTTGAGGGTGCATGGAAAGTGTGGAGCTCACTTTTGTTACAGAACTTGGAGTCCTTTTAAATTGTGTACCATGCCCTTTAGTTTATGGAAATTAGGAAAAGGACCTTGACTGTTTTAAAAACTCAATTTATACCATTTGGCTTATTATGAATGTGGAAAATGTTTTGGATAAGGTCCATATATAGGTTTTTCTAAAATTGTGGTTTCTTATTATTATTTGAAAATTAAATATTAAATAATATCTTCGGTTTTCAATGTGTTAAAATTATATTTTTGTACTTTATTAATTGGATCTTTGTACATAGTAAATACTGTCCGGGCAAACGGTATATTACTAACGTGGGGTTTAATACCTTGTATGACCTCGGGAAATTCCTAATGGATATGGGCTCAAACCATCTTTATTGGAAAACCCTTAATTGGGTCTATGCACCATTAATTAAGAAGGGATGTGTTGATTTTCTATCTATTAGAGATTCTTGTGGTTGTTGGGTATGAGACCTTACGATTGACCTTAGGATTGGCTTGTGATTATTCCTTGACCTTCGGGTTTGCATATATGATTGTGATTGATATTGGTTTATTAGTTGCATACCCTATGTAGATTGGATATGGACTGTGATGGGGCTTGGCATTTGATTGAGATATTGTGGAGGTTTATTCGAATGATTTGATTGGTATTCGATTATGCATTATTGTGCAGCCAGCCATTCACTTTGACTTAGGTTTTCTGTGTCAGAGCTTTACAAGAACATTAGGTCTATTCTACTATGATATGTATATATATGTATATTGATTGGGTCATATTCGAACGACTGCAGTTGTAATTGGACGGTTGATCACCGATGTGTACGGACACTGTAATATCCGAATTTCGAACCGGTTTATCCGGCCTACGATTACGAACCGGTTTATGACCGCCGGCCTTCGAACGGGTTTTCCCGCTTTATAGTTAGGGCTGACCACCCAAAGCAGTGGCTTTGCTTCTGTGTGATTATTGTATTGCTCTATTGTGTAGATTGGATTTAGATTATACGTTCTTTTCGTCATTGACACATTGTTATTCTCTTATGATCATTACCTGTCATTACTCACTTTGTTCTTGTATTTTATTTATGAATTATGCTTTCGTGCTTGCTGTTTACTTTGTTTATTGGTGCATAGGTACGAATCCCTACCCTATCAAGGAGACGGTGGAGGGTCAAACGTTTCAAGCGTTTGAGCCAGTTGATGAACCCGAGTGGAGAGCCGATGATGGCCAAAGAGCCGTCTGAGTCTGCACGGGAGTGACTTTCATCATAGAGACTATTTTAGTAGCAAACTATTCATAATGAACCTAATTTTTATTTAGTTATTTTGTTTAAATTGTTTTGGAAACTTTAACCTTAAATATCCAACTAGTTATGTGTTGGTTTGATTTTTAATAATGATACCAATTGATTTAATGCTTCCGCAAATGTTTTATTATGACTCACTATGTTTCGAATTTTTGTGGGTCCATATTTGGGAGCTTGTGTTGCATTAAACACAGGAAATTGAATATTTATTCTTATTTTTCACGTTTTCCCCTGGTTGTATTTTGGGGACATGACAGTTGGTATCAGAGCCAGCACGTTTCTCGGAACTTAAAAACTGGATAAAAACAATTAGGACGTGGTGAGGATTTCGATCTCGTTAGACAGGCTTTACGTGCTAACGGCAAAGTCTATAGTGTTGTTTGTTAGATTATTGTTAGGAATCAACTACTAACACTCTTTTGCAGGAAATGGCACACCAAGAAACTCAATCGCAAGATAATAATGGAAGTGGGTCGAGCTCTAATGTTGACCGTTTCAATCGACTCTTGGAAGCCTTTATGCAGTCGCAAGCTGACCAGATTGAACAAAGACAGCGAGAAAAAGAAGAACGAGCCGCCGAAAGAGCACAAGCTGATCAAGATAGGGCAGGATTTCAAGCCCAAATTCTAGAATTAACAAATCGGGCAGCTCAGCCGGTGCAAGTAGTTATGCCTCCGAAAGTAGTGGATCCGAATGACCTTTATGAAAAATTTAGAAAGAGGTTTCCTCCAGAATTTCATGGTTCAGAAGACCCCATGGTAGCGGACGATTTCATAGAACAACTCGAGCAGATATTTGCAGTTTTTCGTTGCACTCAGAAGCAGAAAGTTAGTTTGTCAGCTTACATGTTTCGAGGAATAGCCCTCCAGTGGTGGAATTCGGTTAAAGCAGTAATCCAAGCAGACACCGTAACAGAAGAAGATGTATGGAAGACGTTCACTGAAGAATTTATGGATAAGTTCATTCCTAAGTATGTCAAGGATCAGTGGAAAAAGGATTTCCAGAATCTTAGACAAGGTAATATGTCAGTGTAACAGTATGAACAACAATTTATCAGGTTGGCTAAATATGCGCCTACGCTCATTACCCCGGAAGAAGAAAAGATCAGGCGTTTTCTCGATGGCCTTTCAGCTGATATTTACATAATGATCGGAGATAATCAGCGCCCACTATTTCAAGATGCTGTTAAGAGTGCATATTGGGCGGAGGGTGCGGTAAAGAAGAGAGCTATGGAACGACAAGCTAAAATGGAGCAAAATCAGTTAAGGCAGTCGGCAAGTCAGAACGATCAAAATAACTCAAAGCGACAGAAATTTCAGAGTCCACCCACAGCTAGTCCAATACTATGATCTTGAATTAGCCTTGAATGAGTGAATTAGACATAATGGAATGAGATTAAAGGATTGTAAGTGAATTGAATGAGTTTTTAAACTCAAACTAGGAATTGAGGGACTTTTGTGTAAATACACTTTATACGTATTTCGTCGAATACGGAAACTCTCGATGCCAACGCGTGTATCTTGAGGAGTACGTTCACTTTCGTCAAAGACTCGAAGTCGTTTGACGAATATTGAGTCAAGTGACCCTTCATTTGACTTGAATCATAATTAATAGATGATGGAGGGGCTAAATGCAACTTAAAAGCTTATATAAGCTAAAGACATTTCATTTGGAAACCTTTTCCAAACCCTAGCCTCCATCTCTTCCTCTTTTCTCTTCTTTCCTTCATTTCCTCATCATTAAGTGTCAAGTGAAGCTTTGCAAGTGAGGTTTGAAGAGGTTTCTACTTCTTCATCTTCTTCCTTAACTTGTATTCAAGTTCTTAGAGTATAAGCTTTGGAGAAAAGCTTCAAATTGGGGATTTAAGCTCAAGCTCAAGCTAAGCAAGTGGTTTTCTTCCTCAAAACTTTACTAGAGGCAAGTACTTACATGTTTTATAATTTGTGATGTTTTTGAGTGGTTAGAACTCAATTGGACAAAAAAGCCAGAGATTTGGCTTCAGAAAATCTGAAGCTCGAACTGAGCTTCTGGGTGTCTGTCAGTCGACCGACGAGTTGACCGACAGGTTTGGAACCTGTTTTCAGTGAATTTCAGCTCTCTGGAATTCTGACCGACGCTTGGTCGGTCGACCGATGACATGACCGACAACACAGGTCAGAAGATGGAGTGAAATTTCAGCTCTCTGGAGTTCTGACCGACGCATCGTCGGTCAGCCGACATGATGAGTTTGGTCGACCGACAACATGAAGAATTGGTTCAGTGAATTCTTGTTCTCTGGAATTCTGACCGATGCGTCGGTCAGCCGACCTGAAGCTGTCGGTCGACCGACAGTCCGACCAACAGGCTAACCAACACTGTACAGAAATACATTAAACTTGTCTGTTTTGAAGCCTAATGTATACAGGCTGAAATTGTTAGTTATGTGTTGGTTTGATTTTTAATCATTATTTTGTTTAAATTGTTTTGGAAACTTTAACCTTAAATATCCAACTAGTTATGTGTTGGTTTGATTTTTAATAATGATACCAATTGATTTAATGCTTCCGCAAATGTTTTATTATGACTCACTATGTTTCGAGTTTTTGTGGGTCCATATTTGGGGAGCTTGTGTTGCATTAAACACAGGAAATTGAATATTTATTCTTATTTTTCACGTTTTCCCCTGGTTGTATTTTGGGGACATGACAGTTGGTATCAGAGCCAGCACGTTTCTCGGAACTTAAAAACTGGATAAAAACAATTAGGACGTGGTGAGGATTTCGATCTCGTTAGACAGGCTTTACGTGCTAACGGCAAAGTCTATAGTGTTGTTTGTTAGATTATTGTTAGGAATCAACTACTAACACTCTTTTGCAGGAAATGGCACACCAAGAAACTCAATCGCAAGATAATAATGGAAGTGGGTCGAGCTCTAATGTTGACCGTTTCAATCGACTCTTGGAAGCCTTTATGCAGTCGCAAGCTGACCAGATTGAACAAAGACAGCGAGAAAAAGAAGAACGAGCAGCAGAAAGAGCACAAGCTGATCAAGATAGGGTAGGATTTCAAGCCCAAATTCTAGAATTAACAAATCGGGCAGCTCAGCCGGTGCAAGTAGTTATGCCTCCGAAAGTAGTGGATCCGAATGACCTTTATGAAAAATTTAGAAAGAGGTTTCCTCCAGAATTTCATGGTTCAGAAGACCCCATGGTAGCGGACGATTTCATAGAACAACTCGAGCAGATATTTGCAGTTTTTCGTTGCACTCAGAAGCAGAAAGTTAGTTTGTCAGCTTACATGTTTCGAGGAATAGCCCTCCAGTGGTGGAATTCGGTTAAAGCAGTAATCCAAGCAGACACCGTAACAGAAGAAGATGCATGGAAGACGTTCACTGAAGAATTTATGGATAAGTTCATTCCTAAGTATGTCAAGGATCAGTGGAAAAAGGATTTCCAGAATCTTAGACAAGGTAATATGTCAGTGTAACAGTATGAACAACAATTTATCAGGTTGGCTAAATATGCGCCTACGCTCATTACCCCCGGAAGAAGAAAAGATCAGGCGTTTTCTCGATGGCCTTTCAGCTGATATTTACATAATGATCGGAGATAATCAGCGCCCACTATTTCAAGATGCTGTTAAGAGTGCATATTGGGCGGAGGGTGCGGTAAAGAAGAGAGCTATGGAACGACAAGCTAAAATGGAGCAAAATCAGTTAAGGCAGTCGGCAAGTCAGAACGATCAAAATAACTCAAAGCGACAGAAATTTCAGAGTCCACCCACAGCTAGTCCAATACTATGATCTTGAATTAGCCTTGAATGAGTGAATTAGACATAATGGAATGAGATTAAAGGATTGTAAGTGAATTGAATGAGTTTTAAACTCAAACTAGGAATTGAGGGACTTTTGTGTAAATACACTTTATACGTATTTCGTCGAATACGGAAACTCTCGATGCCAACGCGTGTATCTTGAGGAGTACGTTCACTTTCGTCAAAGACTCGAAGTCGTTTGACGAATATTGAGTCAAGTGACCCTTCATTTGACTTGAATCATAATTAATAGATGATGGAGGGGCTAAATGCAACTTAAAAGCTTATATAAGCTAAAGACATTTCATTTGGAAACCTTTTCCAAACCCTAGCCTCCATCTCTTCCTCTTTTCTCTTCTTTCCTTCATTTCCTCATCATTAAGTGTCAAGTGAAGCTTTGCAAGTGAGGTTTGAAGAGGTTTCTACTTCTTCATCTTCTTCCTTAACTTGTATTCAAGTTCTTAGAGTATAAGCTTTGGAGAAAAACTTCAAATTGGGGATTTAAGCTCAAGCTCAAGCTAAGCAAGTGGTTTTCTTCCTCAAAACTTTACTAGAGGCAAGTACTTACATGTTTTATAATTGTGATGTTTTTGAGTGGTTAGAACTCAATTGGACAAAAAAGCCAGAGATTTGGCTTCAGAAAATCTGAAGCTCGAACTGAGCTTCTGCGTGTCTGTCAGTCGACCGACGAGTTGACCGACAGGTTTGGAACCTGTTTTCAGTGAATTTCAGCTCTCTGGAATTCTGACCGACGCTTGGTCGGTCGACCGATGACATGACCGACAACACAGGTCAGAAGATGGAGTGAAATTTCAGCTCTCTGGAATTCTGACCGACGCATCGTCGGTCAGCCGACATGATGAGTTTGGTCGACCGACAAGTCGACCGACAACATGAAGAATTGGTTCAGTGAATTCTTGTTCTCTGGAATTCTGACCGATGCGTCGGTCAGCCGACCTGAAGCTGTCGGTCGACCGACAGTCCGACCAACAGGCTAACCAACACTGTACAGAAATACATTAAACTTGTCTGTTTTGAAGCCTAATGTATACAGGCTGAAATTGTTAGTGTTTAAGCCTTCATAGGTGTAAACTCAATTTTCCGAATACATAATTCAAATGATATTCATAAAAAATAGTATGTGTATTGGAAAGTGAATGTTTCACTCATTTGCTTGGCTTAGAAGTCTGACTAGATTTGGTTAATCTCCACATTAGTATAGTCCTCAACCCATTGAACGAACTATACGGTATATGAATTAAATAAATGAAATGAAATGGGAAGTTACTAACGGTAACAATGTATTGAATTGAATAATGAACCATTCCTGCTGCAGCAGATGCGAGAGGTGCTCCGGAACCTCGTGGAAGTTAGTGATCTCTGATCAAGACACTGACTTATTCCACACCATTTGATATTACTTAAGTTATGTAATTGAACGTGAACAATCATTGAATAAAGAGTGTCCTAGTAGATATCAACTGAATGATATTACTAGATCCGTTATTATGAATGGCAAGGAAATGAATTGAATGATATATATATTGAATTGTTTAAATTGATTATTTGATAGCTAGAACTATCATAGACATGTATGTATCTGTTGAACCGTCGTGTTCATAGTACTATTGATGAATGTCATAGGCCCAGATGCCCGTGACGGTCCTGCCGAGGCCGTGCCGCCAGCGGAGGATTCCCGCCTGATACCTCCAGGAGGTTTAATCGAGTGGATTTGATTCCGGAGTGCGAGTGAAATTCTTTTGGAAGTAAACTAGAACTAGATTTTGTAAATCATTTTGGTATGTAAGTAGAAGTCCTCGTATTGTATTAAGTATACGGTGGTTGACTTCCTTGAACATAGAACTGAACTTATGTATTATGTTTTCGTCAATGTATATTTTCCGTAATTTTATACAGTTGACAGGTTGTGTTGTGATCCCTTGTGAGTTTCGTTTTAGCTTTTGTTAATTCGAAATTTACGGGAGTAAGTATGCACTCGCGACTCGGGGTTCGTCCGAACTAATTAAATCTTGGGACCGGGTCGTGGCAAAATATCAAATTTTAGGATAGCTGTACTATCAAAATTAAAAGAAAAAAAAAACCCTAGTAGAAGAGTGTCCCTCCTGCTATAGGAATCATAACAAAAACTTCCTAGCCAGATAGTTCTTGACTCCTTTTTTCATAATGCCCATTGTTTTCTTACAAAGTTGGTGGGTGTCCTCCAAATTAACTAAAAGATACCGCAATGAATCCATATCCTTTAAGGCTTTACTCAGAGAAAGTGGGGCTCACCTATTGAAATCCAAACCATAAAAATAAACTCCCTAAAATTATATGGGTATCCTCAAATTTACCATCAATTGAAATTTATCTTATTAAAAAAAAAGTAACAATAGATATGCACGAAACAATCAATTTAATGATATTTTTTTTAAAATTGATGTCAAGTTTGAGAATACCTCATGTACCTATAGGTTGTATATTGTGAATGATGAAGGATTCAAATTTTAGCATGTGGGTCCCACTTAGTATTTCCACTCTCATTTTTTTTGGTAATCGAATTTCGACACCTTCTAGTCAGGTTTTATCGAGGTTACATGACAAAACCTATGATCCACCTAACCCTTCACACTTCACCATTCTAATCCCCTTCTGAATGTCAAAACTTATGATCCACCTAACCCTTCACACTCTCTCTCTTTCCATTCCTGTGTCTCTCTTCCTCACTCTCTCCCTCATTTGAAACTAACCCAACCCACAATCCTAAATCCCTAAACCTGAAATCCTAAACCTTTGAACTCGAAGCCCTGGAACCCTAAGCACTAATCCCCACCCCAAAGGCCTAATCCGCTCCAATTTGCATTTTTCCTGACCTTGTTTCAAATGAATCAGTCCATTAATGTTACTGCATTTGGTTTTAAGGTATTCTACTTTATTTTTCACTCCTTCCAATGCTTCATTTTTTTTTAAATTTTTCTTTATTTATCTTTTTTTATTCTGTGATACTTAGTATTACATTATGCACTTTCTTTTTTTAATACCTGATTTGGTGATTCTCACAGGTAATGGAAAGCTTGTAACATGCAATGAAACGTGATGGTTGCATTAGAGGAATAGGAAGTCTAAAATCTAAAGTTGGGAGATCAATCTCAGGCCTATGAAGAAGTCATGTAAGAGACATTAATTTCAGGTGTGTTATTTCCCCGTCCTTTTCCTTGGAGACATTAAGTTCTCAAATTCATATATATATATAGTTGAGGTGTGTGCTTCTATTACTTCAAATTCTTGTAGTTGCATACTTGCATATCATCTAGTTTGGATTGGAAGAAAACAAGATAAATATCTGGATGAGGTGTGTGTTAATTGCCATGCTTCCTTAAATATATGTGTTTCTTTATTAGATTAGATACAAAAGTACGTGTGCTAATTGCATACAAAAGTATGCGTGCTAAATAATTGCTATGCTTCCTTAAATATGTGTGCATAATTTATGTCAACATATTCCTGTGTATATTGCAATAGATCAAATAAATAGGAAAATAAAATACGGAAGTAGAAACAAAATATAAACTAGAAATGACAAACAAATATAGGGAACTATTCTTTTTCCTTGATACCAAGATTTATTGATAATATTTCATTTTTCTCTCACAAAAAGTAAGAATATATATAAAACATAAACTAGAAATGGCAAATAGAAGTCCTTTCATCTATGTCTCTCTCCATCAGCATGAAGCCACTTTCACCCACTTACTACACCCGAACTGGTACGGCTGGTGATGGTAAAAGTGAAACGATTGATAGGGGTTTCAATTACATGGCAGCCTTTGAGAGGCATTTAATTGCAGCTGTAGTAAGGCAAACTATTCTGCGCATATTGCTCTAGATAAAAAAAAAAAAAAGGTTTGAAGAATATAATTTTTATCTATTACAATATATGCATAAATAGTTTGCCTTACTATAGCTGCCATTAAATGCCGACCATAAAGGCGAAAATTTTTTGAGGCATCATATCATTGATTATGAAGAAACATAGTAAAGATAATCAGCATAATAAGGAATAATTATGAAAATATGATCCAACTATATGGCCTATTTTCTGTTCTCCTTTTTTATCATCTGTCTTTATCTTCGATCGCTTCAAGAATGCCATCTTCAGTCTCGAAACAGCCTCTACTTCAGTCACGACGTTCCAGTTATAAATCTATTTAACTATTACATTGAATTTTTACTCACACAGGAGTTTTATACATAAAAAATGAAAAAATTCAAAACTTTAAATAAATCACGATCAAACAGTCGTGGTCAAATTAAAATTGCGGAATAACATAAATATAAACCATTCTTACAGTCCATAATAGTTGGATTGATATATTGCTGTAAAACAGAGTTAGAAACGGATCTATTTTTGCCGATTATGGCAATGCATAGTTATCCTAATTAATGGACGATCATGTGTTCTCCAATAACCTTGCTCTGATACCACATGTTGTTCTATAATTAACATGAACACTAAGATCGAGAACATCATGATAATCACATGTAGGATTTAATCTTAAATAGATTAAAGATTACCTCCAGACATCCTGATGCAGAGAGCTTTTTTATCCTACTTTCTGATGCTGTTGTTGATTGATGATGAGATCAGTCCAAGGAGAGTCTAGGGGAACAATTTTGATTTATCTCTCCTTGCCTATAAACCTTAATGTGTTGAGTTTCGTAAGTGGTCTTTGTGATGGAGGAAAGACTCTATTTTATAGGTGGAGAGAGGACCGAATTTCCAATTAGGATTTCATTAGTTTTAATCTTAGCCGTCCATCAAGGTAGATAATATTATGGAATATATCTCATTAGGAAAACGTATTTGAGTAATTGATAGCATGTATCCTATGAAAACGAGATTCCTATAATGACCACATTTCAGGAAAGGTAATGACTTGTGGTCCAAGTAATGGACCTAAAGTTAATTTCCTTACATCATTCACAGGATATATGACTTTAATAATCGCCAGTTGTACCAAGGATAGTAAGTGGGTGAATGTCGTTTCATGCTAATGAAGAGGGACATGTGAGAAGGACCTGTGCGGGATTGCCTCGCTTGCTTTCCATCCGATCATAGCGCTGGATCAATTAAAAAAAAATAGTTCTCTATTTATTTGCCATTTCTAGTTTTTGTTTTATTCCTACTTTGTATGTGAAAAAAATGAAAATATTATCAATAAACTTGGTATTTACAAAAAAAAAAAAAAAAAAAAGTTCCCTATTTGTTTGTCATTTCTAGTTTATGTTTTATTTCTACTTACGTGTTAATAAAAAAGAAATGAAAATATTGTTAATAAATTATAGGGATAAATGCAGATTACCTACCTATACTTTTCCAAGATTTCAGACAACCCCCCCGTAGTTTGTTTTTTTTTACTAAACCTACCTGAACTTGTAATTAACATGCAAAAGTGTTGGTTTATGTTAGTATTAACGGCGTATATGTATAAATACCTTGTATGGCATACTGGCGGTAACTGACTCTTGTAAATGGCTTTAAAATAAGACATTTTTGCCCCTGAACCCACCTATAAAAATGGATAGCCCAAAGATTTGATTTCTCTTCAGCAGAAGAGAAGAGATGCAGAAGCAGGTCTCAGTTGTCTTCGTCAGCCACCAAGAGGGGAGCATCTAAACATCTCCATTTTCTTCAGCCATATCAAATGTCGTCTTCTTCAAACTCATATAACCAGTTTTCTCGTGGAACTTCCTCTCCATTTGATGGTGAAAGTCATTTCTGTCACTGCGGGCATAGGGCTGCTTTGAGAACTTCCACAACACAGCGAAACAATGGGAGGAGGTTTCTTGGCCTTGCACTATATGGGGTAATGCTTTGATCATTCTGTTTGATCTTTTTCATGTCTGGTCAACCATGGTATTCTTATTCCTATTTTTTTTCAATGTGTTCTCAGATTCAGCCAGCATGTGGACTTTTTGAATGGGTTGATGGAGAAATAGAGCTTATGCCGAAGCTACTGGATATGATTGATCTGTTGGAGAGGGAACTGAAGTCAACCTGTAAAAGGAAAAAGATGTTTCATACGTTCGCTGTTGGGGACATGGGCTGGAATTGTATTTGTATTTTTTATTTGTTATCTACTAATATCTTGGACTCCTATAGATGTCATGGAATTACCATGAATGAACATATGTATAAATTGAAAATTGAATATCAAATGGGTTTGTTGGAGGTGTTTGTTTTTCAATGACTACTTTTTTTATGACCTTCAATTAACCTGCAAAAAGCAAAACACTGATAAAAAAAAAACGAAAAAAAAGGAACTAGACAGGAATACAATGAACAATTAGTTGCTGGGAACATCATCATCCTTTAATTATCCAAAAATACTGAAAACATTTTCATCCAAAAAATAACAAAGAAACCCAAAACATCATCATCTAATTAGTACTAAAACACATCAAAACATCATCATCTAAATGGGAAATAAGATCATCCAGTCATCAGTGACACAACATCATCCGGAATAATAGTGATTGTTGCCATCAACAACTCTTGTTCTGTTTTCCTGCTCCAATCCGCCCTCTACCAGTGGTATTTCTTAGTGATGGATTTGGTTGAGAATAAGCTTTCCTAACTCTTCCCAGACCAATCAAGATTTAGTTAAAAATAAAAAAATCAAATGTCCTGAAAGCATGTATATACTCTAGTTAGGACTAAAAAATCAAAAAGGGTGATAAAAATATACTCACAATACGTTGTGTGTTGGTATGGAATGAGAAGCTGGCTGTGAAGCTGACTGAGAAGCTGGCTGAGGTTGGAAAGCTGGCTGAGGCTGGGTAGCTGGCAGAGAACTTGACTTAGGCTGTGATGCAGAACTAAAAAGTCTTGAATTGGGATGCACTGGTCCCTTGCAAGATCTGGCATTATGGCCTATTTTCAAACATCTAGCATAAGTCATTGTTTTATTCATTCTAGAAACCCTACTGGAATTGGGTAACTCATCTGCTTCCCTCCTCCTCAGCTTCTTTGGCCTACCTGCAGGTCTTCTATACAAAGGAGGACCAACTGCTTCCATTCCACTTTCAACCCAGTCAGGCATTCCAGGTACTGGGTGTATCATACTATTATATGCCCTCAAATACACCTCTTTGTTGTAGCATGCATGAATGTAATCTTCAGGATTCTCTTGATTCATGTATATACATGCAATAACATGCTTATAAGGTATCCCTGTCAAATCCCACATCCCGCATAAACATGTTCTTGTCTCAATGTTAACAACAAATGTTTTGGAAAAACAGTCAACCTCAAACTCCGCTCTGCCAGACCAGTTGGCAAAACAATGTCTGCTGTCATTTTTATTCTTTTCCAACTTCTCCAATATCCTCGGACAGACTATTCCATCATATTTGCTCATTCCTCTTAACTTTACTTGAGTTCTGTTCATCTGCTTCCTCCTCATACACTCAAGCATACTAACTATTAGTTTCTCTCTTGCATCAAGTATGTAACTGTTAAAAGACTCACAAAGGTTGTTTGTTAGTACATCACATTTAGTCCTTGTGGAAAAATGAGACCTGGCCCATCTGTTTGGATTGGCAGCCATCAGCCAATTATATGCAGCCTGATCCATCTCTAATACCTTCTGCATGTGGCTATCAAATTCTCTTGGTGAACCACATGATGCTGCAGCCCACATAGCATCTTTCAACAACTTGCCTTTGAAAAGTTTTTTAAAATTATCATACATATGCTTCAGGCAGTGTCTAATTTCAGCAGTTAGAACAATTATCTCAAATGCTGCATCAAGTCCTTTCTGTCTGTCAGACATAAAAGTCCAACCCATGTCACCCCCATCTCCGATGTCATCAATTAGTGATTTAAAAAACCAAGTCCATGAGTCCATATTTTTAGCCTCTACAACAGCCATTGCAATTGGAAACATATTCTCATTCCCATCTATACCTATTGCAGCCAGTACTACTTGTCCACCATAAATGCCTTTGAGGAAGCACCCATCTAGACCAATTATGGGTCTACACCCACTCACAAACCCGACGTTTTGTGCCTCATAACAGACATACAATCGCTGGAAATATGGAATTCTTTCCATTTGAGGTCTTTGTGTCACCACAAATAAACTTGTATTCGGATTGTGCTTCTGGACAGTGACACAATAGTCCCTCAATCTAGTGCATTGCAGTCTAATATCTCCAGATATGTTATCTGCTGCCTTCCTTTTTGCTCTGTACAACTTCTCCTTAGACAAATCAACCTTCAAATCTCTTCTCAGCTCTTTCTGCATTACGGGGTTTGACTATTTCAGATCATCACTCATTCTCTGTTGGTATTTATTAGCTATATAACTTGAAGTGACCAAGTGGCTTTTGAATTTCATACCACATGTATGTTTGGGTTGAAAGACTTAATTTTAAATGTCCTCTCACCCTGCATGGGTGATGCATGAATCCTAAATCTACAATCATATTTACAGACAGCTGTGATTCTCTTGTTCTCATTTTTCAGATATTTAATGTCATAGCCCTGCCTTACAAACCACTCAACAAGTGCTTGTCTGAATACTTGTGGACTTGCAAATATCATACCCAACTTGAGTTGTGGATTCTCCATATCAATTAACTCATTAAAGTCAGGCCATTCTGCCATGTTGTTCTCATCAGATGAGCTACACAAAGAATGAAGCTCATCCCCTTCCTCATCATCTGTAAACCAGTTCTCATCAACTGGCACTTGCTGGTTTTGGGTTTGTTCTCCTTGCTAGTTTTGGGTTTGTGTTTCTTGCTGGTTTTGTGTTTGTTCTCCTTGCATATACTCATCTTCATGAAGTTGTGATTCTTTCTCAGGAGGTCCTCTGAAGATATCCTCATCATCAGCCTTTCTCAACATCCTCATACAACTTAGGACCCAACTGCACTCTCTGCTGACCGGTGCACTCGAAGACCTTGAAGATCTTCTCCAACCGCACGATCCACTCGTCGGCCACCAGCGGGTCATCGGCGCCAGTGAACTCAGGCGGTCCTCTTTTGAGGAACTTCTCAAATATGACGTTCGGGTCTGCCTCCCGAACGGATGCCGCTGCTGTGCCTGGCTGAGCCACTCTGTCCATGATGTCCAAGACTTGCGTCTGGAATTGGGCAAAATCCTCGGCCTGCGGCTGCTACGCCGAAGCCTGGGCCTCCTGGGAAACGAGGAAGGCCTGCAAGAACCTCTGGAAACGCTGCTCGAAGTCTGGCGAACTACCGACTGCTGGTATCATATGTGATGGAGAACCTTCTCTAGACATCTGTTAAGAGAAAGAAATTAGGTTAGTTTAAGTCCAACACTTAGGACTACACTGATTCTACCCGATCCATCGACCCTACACGTACTCCCACACTGAGATCCTCACTACGTCCTAAAGTTTCTAGTGTATTTTATTTCCTAGAGACTTGCCCGCTTTGATACCATAAAATTGTAACGCCCCAATTCCGGATACCGAGAAAATCGTCAAAGTACCGAAATTGGCGCGCTACTTCCCGGAAAATCCGAGAACTTCCAAGATCGTAGGTCCGCAGTGAGGTCCAATTTAAAACTTTTTGAACGAATATGTAACAACAGTTATTATTGCGGAAGCGTATTATAAGCGGAAGCCATACAGAGATAGCGGAAGCATAAGGTATCATCGTATATATGTCAAATGTAGATGGGCTGATGTCCAGCCTAAATGTATAGAGATAACAAATCAAAGTTTAATTACATATTTTTCATTACTACCCAACTCACAACAAATGTCTCTCAAAACCCAGACCAAAGAACACTCAGACCCCTGCAGCTAGTGTCGGCTCTCCACCTTCCGGCTCGACCTCATGGTCGGCCGGCCCCCATCCGTAGTCGCCTGCTACGGGCACCTCAACGAGTGCGAACGCATCGCCCTCGAACTCGGGGTCAAGACCTAAGCACCAAGAGTGGGTCAGATCTAAAGATCTGGCAAGTCACAATATGCAGATAATATAGAATGTATGCATCAAAATGAGTAGAGACATGTATAAAGTTAAGAGAGTAACAAAGGTACATATGCTATGCAGTCGTGCAAGATAACAATGTAGAATCATAATAAGCATAACCGTAATAAACCTACACAATATGGCACATCCACATAAGCTGGTCACCGCGGGATATTATGCCGCGGCCCTCCCATACTGAACACAGTCGCGGTAGGGATCCTAAGCTAATGCTAGGGGTTACTAACCCTGCAAAATATCACCAACATCATCCACAACGACCGGAACCGGCATCACACCGTCCGTCCCAACAGTGCTCATCATGATAGCCACACAACAAATCTCAATAGCTCCTACCAGTGATGATCAGTCCAACTGGCTGAGCTTAAATCAACTGAGTGAATGTTTATGCCGACTCGGAAACAATAAAGGTCTGTGTCTGTCTAGGCTTTACCTTGCGTGAACAAGGTCCTAACAAAAGTCCCTAAGAGGTCCAAGCACTCAATATAAACTGTGGATCATAGTCCAAGTCCAATTCCATCATTGGATCCATACCAAGGCCCACCAAATACATGGCCTGATCTATAACAGTCCATATGATATATAAGTCCATGTTCAATAACATATGATCCATTTACATCCACAATTGGTCACCAGCCCATACAATCTAACCTCTCCATTCTAGGGTAATTCACAACCAACTTAGGCCATAAAAAGGGCCCGCCTAGCCACAGACACGGGTCAATGATCCACCAAATCAAATTACCGGGTCACCTCTACGTATTCCTAGGTTTAGGTCCTCCATTTTCTATTTAATTAACAGGTATAAGCAATAATAAGGACAATAGAGTGATAGTCATAGTATGAGGGAGATGAATCTCCAAGTACAAGGATCAAAGGGAGATATCAACAGTCCAACCTAGGTAAATGGTCCACTTTCGGATACAGGTCCATCTCAGGTAATTCGATCTTTAAGTGAAACCACAGATGCTAAGGAATATTGTGTTTGGTGCTTAGAAGTTATATGCATCATTTTGGTAACGTATAAAGGTCGAATCATCTTAGATTACATAACCTGGACTTTAATTAGTGGACCCCACGAGTCAAGGTTGAGCCGTACCATTGACTCGTGGCTGGCACAGTGATGGAAGTCTATTTGAATGGTCAATGGGCCCTACATATGATTGCAACAATAGAAATTAGAATCTGGGGATCGTCACTGTACACAGTGTGCTCAGCCGACCTCCTGGCCTGGGCGGTCAGCTCGGCACACTGGGACTAGAGAAGGAAAAACACCCTACAGGCAAAGCCTGTTTGTCCAGAACTTCCTGTGAGTTCGGCTAACTCCCTGGCCTGGGTAGTTGGCCGTGCACAGTAAGAATTCTGGCTAAAGGGAATGTCCCAGGTTCTAGTCTCCTTTGTTGAAATCCCGCCTTTTTGGAAATCCATCTCGGAGTTCGGCTAAGCAATGGAGCTCAATTGATACTCAGTTCGGCCACCCAGCTCAGCTCGGCAAAGGGCCTAGCTCAGTTCGGCCACCCAACTGAGTTCAGAAATGCATTGAGTTCGGCTAGGCATTGAGATTGGTTTAGCTCTCAGCTCGGTTAAGCACTGAGTTCGGCTAAGCTCGAAGTCCGGTCTGGCACGGAACCCGGTCTGGCGCTGAGCTCAGTAAAACACTGAGTTCGGCCATAACACTGAGTTCGGCCGTAACACTGAACTCGGCTTGAGCACTGAGCTCGGCCTAGACACTTAGCTCGGCTAAACGCGGATCTCATCGACCATTATGCTCGGCAGAACTCTCGAGTCAGCTAGTGTTGAATCCAGCCATCGCTGAGTTCGGCCAGTGCTGAGCTCGGCAGTTGCGGAGCTGCGCTAACGCTGAGCTCGGCAACCGCTGGGCTCTGCAAGTACTGAGTTCGGCAGTTGCTGAGCTGTGATAACTACTGAGCTCGGCAACCGCTGGGCTCTGCAAGTGCTGAGCTCGGCCATCGCTGGACTCTGCCCATCTCTCCTATCAGTGTTGTGTTCTGTTACAGAACCCAGTTCTGCGACAGGACACAACTCTTCTTCATTAAGCACAGGAATGGTGGTCCACCTCTGATCAGAATCCAGATCAAGTAGCACCCCATGGTCGCACAGGGCCCCTCACATAGACGTAGGGTCCTGATCTACCAAGGGTGGTCCTACTTCGATTCCGATCACAACACAACGAGGTGGGTTCTCGTCATTCCATCTCCGGAAATTCATTCCCGTGACCCAATTCTTCTGGGATTCTCCATAGACCATTACAGAAACAAAACAAATCATTCCTACATCATCCACCCATCATCAACCGGCCATTGATCATCCAAATGAGGTAATCCCATCCATCAATGGCCAAAGGAACCAAACAAACATGCTCAAGGATCGATCTAAACAAATATATTACGAATTAGAATTCTACTGCAAATCAAAGGAAGGAAACATGCAATCTAGACTACCAGCACAGTGCACTTGCCTTGATCGATTGAAGGTAGAAGGAAAAGAAAGAAAACCACAGGGAAACCAAAAGGCAGGGTCTCGGCAGGCCTTCTGTCGAGGATTTCTGGGGCGAGAGGAGAAGAAGAGAGAGATCGGAGGAGAGATGATGGTCGTTGGAGGGAATTGGGGAAGAAGAAGAAGAAGAAGAGAGAGGAGAGAAAGGAAAAAGGAGATGAACAGTAGTTGTTAGGGCAGGGGGAGGGTTTTGTTTATATAGGTTGGGTTTTTGGGTTAGGGACAAAATTGCCCTTGGGGTTAGAATAGGATTAGGGTTAGGGTAGAGGGTATTTAGGTCTTTAGGTGGGCTTCTAGAAGATTCTTTGGTGCAAACCCCTTATGGTAAATACAAAACTCTAGCTAGGGCCTCTAACAAACTAACTAACTCTAAGAATAACAAAAGACCCCCTATTGACTCTACTAATTACACCACTAGTCTAACCCTAGGAAAATACATAGCTACCCTCACTAAGTCCCATAATTAGTATAATTAAAATACTTAGGCTAATATATAGTATTCAAATTCACATTGAGGGCCCACCAGGGGTGGGGTCTCACATTCCTCCCTCCTTTAAAACATTTGGTCCCCAAATGTAAAAACAAAGTAGGGACATACCTGCGGTAGAAGATGTGGATAATCTCTTGCCACCTGGTCTCGTAGCTCCCAAGTAGCTTCCTCCGGAGTGTGATGCTCCCACTGAACCTTCACGAACTGAATGGTTCGGTCCCGAAGCACCTTCTCCTTGGTGTCGATGACTGGTGACTGGTTTGGCGATGTAGGACGCGTCGGGCTGGATGTCGAGTGGCTGGTGGTGCAGAATGTGGGTAGGGTCCTCCACATACTTCCTCAACATCGAGACATGGAAGACGTCGTGCACACCTGATAGCTCTGCTGGCAACTGAAGTCTGTAGGCGACATCTCCGATCCTAGCCTTGATCTCAAAGGGTCCGACGTATCTCCGTGCTAACTTGCCCTTCTCGCCGAATCTGAGGGTGCCTCGAGCTGGGGAAACCTTCAGGAAGACACGGTCTCCCTTCTGGAACTCGAGTGGTCTGCGCCGATTGTCTGCATAGCTCTTCTGTCGACTGCGGCTAACCTTCAGGTTCTCCACTATCTGGTGGATCTTCTCACTGGTGTCACCGACAATAGATGGTCCATGGAAGCTCCTGACACCAACTTCCTCCCAACAGATTGGGGTCTTGCACTTCCTGCCGTACAATGCCTCGAACGGTGCCATCTTGATGCTCGAGTGGTAACTGTTGTTGTAGGCAAACTCACAGAGTGGCAAGGAATCCTCCCAGTTCTCATTGTAATCTAGGACACAAGCTCGCAACATATCCTCCAAGGTCTGGTTGGTGCGCTCTGTCTGTCCGTCTGTCTGGGGATGATAGGCTGTGCTGAAGCTCAACTTGGTACCCAAAGCTCGCTGAAGACTATCCCAAAAGTGAGAAGTGAAGCGTGGATCTCGGTCTGAAACAATCGAAGCTGGAACTCCGTGCAAAGAGACGATCTTATCCACGTACAGCTTAGCAAGGACGTCGAGTCCTGCTCTCATCGACACTGGCAAGAAGTGAGCTGACTTGGTCAGCCTGTCCACGATCACCCAAATGCCATCACTGCGTCTCCTGGTAGCTGGAAGTCCTGCAATAAAATCCATGGTAATATGCTCCCACTTCCACTGAGGTATCTCGAGCTGATGAAGTAGCCCTGGTGGCTTCTGGTGCTCGGCTTTGATTTGTTGACACGTCAGACATCTGGCCACATAGCCTGCAATCTCTTTCTTCATGTTGTTCCACCAGTAGTAGCTCCTCAGGTTCCTGTACATTTTGGTGCTGCCCGGGTGAATCGAATATCTGCTGTGGTGTGCATCTGCTAAGATCTGGTCCTTTAGCTCCTGGACGTCTGGTACACACAGCCTGTCCTGATAGTAGAGTACTCCACCAATCAGTCTGAACTCTGGCCTCTGGTCAATCTGCTCGATCACTCTGACAAGCTTAGGATCGCTGCGTTGACTGTCCTTGACCTCTCCAAGCAACTCCGGTTCCCATGCGGACATGGTAGCAAGCATAATTCTGTCGCTGAGCGGCTGAAACTGGACATCCAAGTCACTGAAGACATCGGTCCACACGCCCTCTGCTGCTAGGAAACTGACTAGGGCCGTCTTCCTGCTCAAAGCATCTGCTACGACGTTCGCCTTACCCGGATGGTATTTGATAGGGAAGTCGTAGTCCTTGATGTACTCCATCCAACGCCTCTGACGGTTGTTGAGGTCATGCTGAGTGAACAGGTACTGCAAACTGCGATGATCTGAATGGACCTCAAACTTCTCTCCGTAGAGGTAGTGCCGCCACATCTTCAGTGCGAATACGACTGCTGCAAGCTCCAGGTCGTGAGTAGCATACTTCTTCTCGTGCTCCTTCAGCTGACGTGATCCATAGGCGATGACTTTGCCCTCCTGCATCAAAACACAACCAAGACCGGTCCCTGAAGCGTCGGTGAAGACAACGAAACCGCCTGAACCAGAAGGTAAAGATAAGATCGGTGCTGACGTCAGTCTCTCCTTCAGCTCTTGAAAGCTGTCCTCGCATGCATCGGTCCATACGAACGGTACGTCCTTCCTCGTCAGCTTGGTCAAAGGGGCTGAAATCGAAGAGAAACTCTTGACAAATCTGCGGTAGTAGCCTGCTAAGCCAAGGAAACTCCGAACTTCTGTGACATTCTTCGGTCTCTCCCAGTTCACTACTGCCTCGATCTTTGCTGGATCCACAGCTAGGCCGTCTCTGGAGATGATATGTCCGAGGAAGACTACTTGCTCTAACCAGAACTCGCACTTGCTGAGCTTCGCGTACAGCTGGTTATCACGTAGCAACTGTAGAGACGTCCTCAAATGCTGCTCGTGCTCCTCTCTGGACTTGGAGTAGACCAACACGTCGTCGATGAACACCACTGTAAAGCTGTCAAGATACGGGGCGAAGATCTTGTTCATCAGGGCCATGAACACTGCCGGCGCATTCGTCAACCCGAACGGCATTACAAGGAACTCATAGTGCCCGTAACGAGTACGAAATGCTGTCTTCTGCACATCCTGCTCTCTGACTCGCAGCTGATGATATCCCGATCTCAGGTCCACCTTCGAAAAGTACTGCGCTCCCTGAAGCTGATCGAAGAGCTCGTCGATCCGGGGAAGAGGATACTTGTTCTTCACTGTTGCCTGGTTCAGCTGCCTGTAGTCGATGCACATCCTCATCGATCCATCCTTCTTCTTCACGAAGAGTACAGGTGCTCCCCAAGGTGACATGCTCGGTCTGATGAAGCCCTTGTCTATCAACTCTTGCAACTGGGTCTTCAACTCTCGCAGCTCTGCTGGAGCCATGCGATAAGGAGCTCTGGAAATCGGTGCGGTGCCTGGCACAAGCTCGATGGTGAAGTCGATCTCTCTGACTGGAGGCAATCCTGGGATCTCGTCGGGAAACACGTCTGGAAACTCGCAAACGACTGGGATCTCCTCGACTCCCTTGGACTTCTTGTCATCTGAGATGAATGCGATGTAGCCTTCGCAACCTGATCTCACTAGCCTCTCTGCCTTCAGTGCTGAAATCAACCTAGTGCTGGGTGGTCTCCTCTCACCCACAAACTCGATCGTGGCATCTGAACCGTCGATAGTAAGTCTGACTATCTTCTCGAAGCAGTCCATCACCGCTCGATATCTGGCCAACCAATCCATCCCCAAGATAACGTCGAAGTCATGCATGGGTAACACGATCAAATCTGCAAACATAATGTACTCCCCGATCTGCACTCGGCATCTGGGGTGGTAAGTCTGACACACTACCCTCTTGCCCACGGGCGTAGACACAACTAGCGTGTAAGGCAACTCCTCTCCTACCCCACCAAGAACTAAAGCAAAAGCAGAAGACACATAGGAATGTGTCGCACCAGGATCAAACAATACTCTAGCAATCTGATCACAAATAGAAAGAGTACATTCGACGACGTTCCCTGCAGCTTCGGCCTCCTCATGTGTGAGTGCAAATGCCTGACCTACAGCCTGAGGTCTCTGCTGCTGTCGCTGCTGTCCATGGGGCCTCTGGTATCGTCCCCTCTGGTAGTGCTGTCCCCTGGGCTGCTGGGGTCCACGTGCCTGCTGCTGGGCACGGTACTGCTGCTGAGGTGGCTGGGGTGCCGGTGCAATCTGCTGAACGGGTGGAGCTGGAGCTGGTGCTCTCGGTGGTGCTGGAAGCTGAAGCATCGGGGCCTAAGGCTGTCCTCCTCTGAATGGGCAAAATCTGGAGATGTGTCCTGTCTCCCCACAGTCATAGCATACTCTGGGCCCACGCTGCTGCTGCTGATGAGGCTGCCGCTGATACTGATGCTGCCTGGCCTGGCCTGCTGGCCTCTGTCTCTGGAATGGCTGCTGCTGTATGGGCAAGGGCTGTGGTCTGACCAAGGCGGCTCTAACTCGCCTCTGCTGCTGACTGGCCTCTATCCGCTGCAGACGCTCCTCTGCCCAGTAAGCTCTCCTCAAAGCCTCCTCATAAGTGTGAATCTCAATGCAAGACATGTTAAGCTGAATGTCGTCTCTCAGTCCATCGACGAACCGACGGATCCTCTCGGACTCAGGTGTGATCAGAGCCTCTGCAAAACGAGAAAGCTGGGTGAAGCGAACCTCATACTGGTAGATAGTCATGCTGCCTTGCACCAGCGCCTGAAATTCCCGCAGCTTGCGGTCTCTGACGTGAGATGGTATGAACTTCCGAAGGAAGTCCGCCCTGAATGCAGTCCAAGCGATCTCGTCTCCTATCGCCTCGAAATGACGTTGAATCGTCCTCCACCAGTCCTCCGCGACTCCCCGAAACATATAAGCGGCCAACTGCACTCTCTGCTGACCGGTGCACTCGAAGACCTTGAAGATCTTCTCCAACCGCACGATCCACTCGTCGGCCACCAGCGGGTCATCGGCGCCAGTGAACTCAGGCGGTCCTCTTTTGAGGAACCTCTCAAATATGACGTTCGGGTCTGCCTCCCGAACGGATGCCGCTGCTGTGCCTGGCTGAGCCACTCTGTCCATGATGTCCAAGACTTGCGTCTGGAATTGGGCAAAATCCTCGGCCTGCTGCTGCTGCGCCGAAGCCTGGGCCTCCTGGGAAACGAGGAAGGCCTGCAAGAACCTCTGGAAACGCTGCTCGAAGTCTGGCGAACTACCGACTGCTGGTATCATATGTGATGGAGAACCTTCTCTAGACATCTGTTAAGAGAAAGAAATTAGGTTAGTTTAAGTCCAACACTTAGGACTACACTGATTCTACCCGATCCATCGACCCTACACGTACTCCCCACACTGAGATCCTCACTACGTCCTAAAGTTTCTAGTGTATTTTATTTCCTAGAGACTTGCCCGCTTTGATACCATAAAATTGTAACGCCCCAATTCCGGATACCGAGAAAATCGTCAAAGTACCGAAATTGGCGCGCTACTTCCCGGAAAATCCGAGAACTTCCAAGATCGTAGGTCCGCAGTGAGGTCCAATTTAAAACTTTTTGAACGAATATGTAACAACAGTTATTATTGCGGAAGCGTATTATAAGCGGAAGCCATACAGAGATAGCGGAAGCATAAGGTATCATCGTATATATGTCAAATGTAGATGGGCTGATGTCCAGCCTAAATGTATAGAGATAACAAATCAAAGTTTAATTACATATTTTTCATTACTACCCAACTCACAACAAATGTCTCTCAAAACCCAGACCAAAGAACACTCAGACCCCTGCAGCTAGTGTCGGCTCTCCACCTTCCGGCTCGACCTCATGGTCGGCCGGCCCCCATCCGTAGTCGCCTGCTACGGGCACCTCAACGAGTGCGAACGCATCGCCCTCGAACTCGGGGTCAAGACCTAAGCACCAAGAGTGGGTCAGATCTAAAGATCTGGCAAGTCACAATATGCAGATAATATAGAATGTATGCATCAAAATGAGTAGAGACATGTATAAAGTTAAGAGAGTAACAAAGGTACATATGCTATGCAGTCGTGCAAGATAACAATGTAGAATCATAATAAGCATAACCGTAATAAACCTACACAATATGGCACATCCACATAAGCTGGTCACCGCGGGATATTATGCCGCGGCCCTCCCATACTGAACACAGTCGCGGTAGGGATCCTAAGCTAATGCTAGGGGTTACTAACCCTGCAAAATATCACCAACATCATCCACAACGACCGGAACCGGCATCACACCGTCCGTCCCAACAGTGCTCATCATGATAGCCACACAACAAATCTCAATAGCTCCTACCAGTGATGATCAGTCCAACTGGCTGAGCTTAAATCAACTGAGTGAATGTTTATGCCGACTCAGAAACAATAAAGGTCTGTGTCTGTCTAGGCTTTACCTTGCGTGAACAAGGTCCTAACAAAGGTCCCTAAGAGGTCCAAGCACTCAATATAAACTGTGGATCATAGTCCAAGTCCAATTCCATCATTGGATCCATACCAAGGCCCACCAAATACATGGCCTGATCTATAACAGTCCATATGATATATAAGTCCATGTTCAATAACATATGATCCATTTACATCCACAATGGGTCACCAGCCCATACAATCTAACCTCTCCATTCTAGGGTAATTCACAACCAACTTAGGCCATAAAAAGGGCCCGCCTAGCCACAGACACGGGTCAATGATCCACCAAATCAAATTACCGGGTCACCTCTACGTATTCCTAGGTTTAGGTCCTCCATTTTCCATTTAATTAACAGGTATAAGCAATAATAAGGACAATAGAGTGATAGTCATAGTATGAGGGAGATGAATCTCCAAGTACAAGGATCAAAGGGAGATATCAACAGTCCAACCTAGGTAAATGGTCCACTTTCGGATACAGGTCCATCTCAGGTAATTCGATCTTTAAGTGAAACCACAGATGCTAAGGAATATTGTGTTTGGTGCTTAGAAGTTATATGCATCATTTTGGTAACGTATAAAGGTCGAATCATCTTAGATTACATAACCTGGACTTTAATTAGTGGACCCCACGAGTCAAGGTTGAGCCGTACCATTGACTCGTGGCTGGCACAGTGATGGAAGTCTATTTGAATGGTCAATGGGCCCTACATATGATTGCAACAATAGAAATTAGAATCTGGGGATCGTCACTGTACACAGTGTGCTCAGCCGACCTCCTGGCCTGGGCGGTCAGCTCGGCACACTGGGACCAGAGAAGGAAAAACACCCTACAGGCAAAGCCTGTTTGTCCAGAACTTCCTGTGAGTTCGGCTAACTCCCTGGCCTGGGTAGTTGGCCGTGCACAGTAAGAATTCTGGCTAAAGGGAATGTCCCAGGTTCTAGTCTCCTTTGTTGAAATCCCGCCTTTTTGGAAATCCATCTCGGAGTTCGGCTAAGCAATGGAGCTCAATTGATACTCAGTTCGGCCACCCAGGTCAGCTCGGCAAAGGGCCTAGCTCAGTTCGGCCACCCAACTGAGTTCATAAATGCATTGAGTTCGGCTAGGCATTGAGATTGGTTTAGCTCTCAGCTCGGTTAAGCACTGAGTTCGGCTAAGCTCGAAGTCCGGTCTGGCACGGAACCCGGTCTGGCGCTGAGCTCAGTAAAAACACTGAGTTCGGCCATAACACTGAGTTCGGCCGTAACACTGAACTCGGCTGAGCACTGGGCTCGGCCTAGACACTTAGCTCGGCTAAACGCGGATCTCATCGACCATGATGCTCGGCAGAACTCTCGAGTCCAGCTAGTGTTGAATCCAGCCATCGCTGAGTTCGGCCAGTGCTGAGCTCGGCAGTTGCGGAGCTGCGCTAACGCTGAGCTCGGCAACCGCTGGGCTCTGCAAGTACTGAGTTCGGCAGTTGCTGAGCTGTGATAACACTGAGCTCGGCAACCGCTGGGCTCTGCAAATGCTGAGCTCGGCCATCGCTGGACTCTGCCCATCTCTCCTATCAGTGTTGTGTTCTGTTACAGAACCCAGTTCTGCGACAGGACACAACTCTTCTTCATTAAGCACAGGAATGGTGGTCCACCTCTGATCAGAATCCAGATCAAGTAGCACCCCATGGTCGCACAGGGCCCCTCACATAGACGTAGGGTCCTGATCTACCAAGGGTGGTCCTACTTCGATTCCGATCACAACACAATGAGGTGGGTTCTCGTCATTCCATCTCCGGAAATTCATTCCCGTGACCCAATTCTTCTGGGATTCTCCATAGACCATTACAGAAACAAAACAAATCATTCCTACATCATCCACCCATCATCAACCGGCCATTGATCATCCAAATGAGGTAATCCCATCCATCAATGGCCAAAGGAACCAAACAAACATGCTCAAGGATCGATCTAAACAAATATATTACGAATTGGAATTCTACTGCAAATCAAAGGAAGGAAACATGCAATCTAGACTACCAGCACAGTGCACTTGCCTTGATCGATTGAAGGTAGAAGGAAAAGAAAGAAAACCACAGGGAAACCAAAAGGCAGGGTCTCGGCAGGCCTTCTGTCGAGGATTTCTGGGGCGAGAGGAGAAGAAGAGAGAGATCGGAGGAGAGATGATGGTTCGTTGGAGGGAATTGGGGAAGAAGAAGAAGAAGAAGAAGAGAGGAGAGAAAGGAAAAAGGAGATGAACAGTAGTTGTTAGGGCAGGGGGAGGGTTTTGTTTATATAGGTTGGGTTTTTGGGTTAGGGACAAAATTGCCCTTGGGGTTAGAATAGGATTAGGGTTAGGGTAGAGGGTATTTAGGTCTTTAGGTGGGCTTCTAGAAGATTCTTTGGTGCAAACCCCCTATGGTAAATACAAAACTCTAGCTATGGCCTCTAACAAACTAACTAACTCTAAGAATAACAAAAGACCCCCTATTGACTCTACTAATTACACCACTAGTCTAACCCTAGGAAAATACATAGCTACCCTCACTAAGTCCCATAATTAGTATAATTAAAATACTTAGGCTAATATATAGTATTCAAATTTACATTGAGGGCCCACCAGGGGTGGGGTCTCACAGGTAACTTCTTCAAGACACCTTTGTTATCAACATTCTGCACAAGACCTTCCCCTTAGGTGACACTATCATCAAAGGTTCATGTCCCCTGTCTACATAAATAGTCAACACCTCACTGCCTTTATAATGTTCCAACAAGAGAAATACATCCTTGTCTGATTCAATCCACCTCAGACTATCATCAAAACCCAAGTCTGGCACCTTAAAATACATCATACTGTTATCTGGGAACCCTAATTCCATCACATAATCCCTAAACTCAAAAAATGATACTTTATCAATATCAAAGTTAGTGATCTCATCTACCACACCCCCAAGGTATACAATATTTGGTGGCTGAGTAAACTAACCACCATGGTGGAAACGTACTGTCACTTCTTCAAACGACATCTGCATATAAAAGGAGGCAAATCCATATACAATAATAAAGAAAATTGTTCACTTGGTCACTTCAAACGACATCTGCATGTAAAAGGAGGCAAGTCCATACACAGAATATAATAACGTAATTTTTTTGTCACTGTGGTCCCCTCCATGTGTGAAAGCCAAAAGCACTCGACACAGTGCAGACAGGTGGGGATCATCTTCCACTAACATTCATAAAAAAAAAAAAAACAGTTGAAATAGATAGCACAAGAGGAGACCATTTTCACACATCACTATCACAAACAACGAAAGTTCCTCATCCCCATTCACTAAAATGAGAAAAAAAAAGACAGAATGAAAAAAATACAACTTTACAATCCATGCACGTAGAGATGTCAACCCATAGAGATCTTTTTTATCAAAACCCTAAACCCAAAACCCTCGGCATCACACATTATTAAGGGTTTGAGATAAGTACATACCTCTGAAATCGTTCAACCTGCTTGATGGGTTCTGATTGACCACTTCTTGATGTCTGAACAAAGTCTGAAATAGGGGAGTTGATCTCTTCTTGAAGGAGGTCTTTAAAAAAATCCTAACCTGGCTGCGGTTTCTCCCAAAATCGTTGCGTCTTTGAACAACCCTAACCACAGCGTGCAATAGATCCACCTTATTGATGAATTTTCAAGAGGAAAAACGATGTTGATCGCTTCTTGCAGGCAGTGATCGCTTAACCGTAGCCGCTGTGGTTGCTTTCTCCCAAAATCGCCACTTCTTCGAAGAACTCGCAATCCAAAAAGAGCGAAAATGATGGAAAAGGGCAACAAAAGAGTTATATATAGAGGGGTAACTTCGACATTCATTCTTTTCTGTCACGGACGTCTGTATTTGCATTGTCATTTAAAATACAGGTAGGTTTAGTTAAAAAAACCAAACTACAGGGGGGTTGTCTGAAATCCTGGCAAAGTACAGGTAGGTAATATGCATTTATCCCTAAATTTTATACCATTTTATTTCCGGTAATTTCTAGCTCAGGGAAGGGACATGTATACCACTTTCTCAGCCATTCAACCCATTAAATTATGACCATTAAAGTTTGTTTATACAATGGGCCACATGCCCCCACCAACATGTGAAAAACAGCAGTTTGAGAAAGTTTTGGGTTGGGTCATGTAAATTGATTGAGTGGAACATCTAACAATTTATAGCTCTAAGATTTGTAAGGAACGGGGGGAAAGAGAACAAACAAGAAATTGGTTTCTTTGGAAAAGCTGCATAAGTTTACTGCATTTTATTTTAGCATGAATTTTCCTGGTGATCTCATGGGAGCTGTAATGCTCATGATTTTATTTTAGACACACAAGGCTAGGGGTGCACACGGATCAGATTGGTGCGGATTGGTCCAAATCCGTCACCAATCCGTTGCCTTCGGATTGACGGATTTGTAATCCGTCACCAATCCGTTACTGTTGAAATCCGATCCGTGAAGGAGCGGATCGGATCGGATTAATCCGTTCAATCCGTTACTGTACATTACATGGAAAAAGAAAGAAGAAAAAACCCATAAATTTTGAAGCCACTGAATTAAAGGGGCATGAGTTGAGAGCTGTATGTCTATTCTATTCATAAGGTCAGTGACTCCTTATATTTTTTTTTCTTATTTTATAGTAATTTATATTTAATGACAACGGATCGGATCGGATTGAATCCGCGGATTAAGGATGAAATCCGCCACCGATCCGTTGCTAACGGATTACACAATTTTCAATCTGTCACCAATCCGTTGGCCTTCGGATCAGATTAAGATTTGCGGATCGGATCGGATTGACGGATTGATGGATTTTTTGTACACCCCTACACAAGGCCACCTTTTCATGACCAACCCGCACATACATATCACACTCCCACGCTGATTTAAATCACAATTTTCACATGTCAGTCAGTACTTCCTGAGCTGAAGTGAGACGCCCCTCCATGATCCCTGGGGATAGCCTCTACGGGGGAAGGGAGTCTATTTGGAGTGGCTTGGGTTTTCAATAGATAGGCTCCATTGTGGTTTGTGAAGCTCCATCACATAATCATTTTTCATTCGATACTGTAGCCTTATGTCAGGACTTATAGAATATCGGCTCACAGAGTTCTGGTGAAAGTAGTTTGGATGCATGCATTGCACGCAGTTGTTACTAAAAGACTCACTTTGACTGGACTCGACTCAAGGTTGGCAGTGTGGTCTCCTGAGCCCAAGTTGGCATCAAATCCAAACCATTAGTCTTAACAAGCAGAGCCATTGTATCCTGCTTACAAAAAAAAAAAAAAAACTACGAACAAATCGTGGAAAAATACAGCCAAAACAGCAGTTCTGTTTTTAACTGTGGCCCTTTGTGGATACCCCTTGGTGTTGAAGATTCCCTCTAAAATATAAACCTATAATTTAGAGAATCTTGAAGATTAAAAATGTTATTCCAATTGTTTAATTTTTAGAATTCCACTAATCAAACATAAAATTCTAATAATTCAAAAAGAGAGCAGAGCTTCCTATAATGAATGCCAAAATATAGAAAACTTGAAAAAAAAAAAAGTCATCCAAATACTCTAATAAGGCTTATAAAATTCCAAACTTTGAACCATCTCATAATTTATTTTAGCCATTTTACATCTTCCAGCCTTGGGGCTTCTTTATGGCAACACAATTTGAGGAATTCAAGTAAACAGGGAATGACAAGTATTCAAAAGTCCAAAACATGGTGCATTCCAAATTCACAATGAGCCCACTGCTATATGCAATGACACCATTCAAATTATTGACTAAATATACTTTCGTGTGGCTATAAATAAAGGGTTTTCTATAGTAATTACCTGCCCCAAAAGTACCATCAACATTAGCATTTCAAAACTTTTTGTACTAATCCCCATTTTATAACATTAACAAAATGATTTATTTTTGTTTTCTATGTTTTATTTGTGACTATAATCTTGTGCTCACAAGTAAATATGCTAAAATTAATCATATATTTCTCAATTCTTCTCTACTCTCGTGGACCCCTTATTGAGTGTTGTTTGATGTTTAGAGCAATATAAACTCATCATTTTTATCTTTTTAGGGATCTAATCTATGAACTACTTTATCGGTTAAATTTCACTTTGCGCACATGATTTCAAAATTTGAAATTATGTTAACATGCTATTTTTTTAATTCGTTCTCAAATTTCATTTTTTTATTTTTTAATAACTATCATTGGCTGTAGCACTAATAGTGAGGGACTTGGGCAGGTGGGTGAGTACTTACCATTCCCTACAAAAAAAATCCACCCCCACCACCCAAAAAAAAAAAAAAAATCCTGGCTCCGCACCACTGATGATGATTGTAGTCCCTTCGATCTTCTCTCTTTGACGCACATGGTGGATTAAGCCCTCTTCCTTTCACCAATAGTTGTTTGCTTCTAGCTGGTAATGGACTTCTTCGCATCACAACAATAGGAACCTATGATGCACAGATACGGTAAAGACACGCCATAGACACGGCAGGGACACGGATTTTACGCATAAAAAATGAAGTTTCAGATACGATATGAAATAATACGTTGCCCATTTTGAAGGATCCGTGCATCATAGGTAGGAACAGTGAACTAAGGTGATTTACAACTTGGTGAAAAGGCTCGCCTATTTGCACTCTGAATTTACCAATTTATGGAATTCAATTGAATTGAATCCCACAACAAAAATTAATTATATGTTCGGATGCCACGCGAAATGAGCTTAGATAAGTCAGTATTATGGAGCAAGCATTCAATGTTTGACGTTGCTTGCATCTGGCACATACTAATCCTAGGAGTTTAAGAGCAATGAGCAATGCTCATTCTCAATGTAGTGCTTTTTTTTTTCTTTTCTTGTTTGTGAAATGGTGCATTTCTTTTTATATGGTTAATATCATCTAAATTGATTAGAAGAACCCCAAAAACAAGACACCCACATGAATACAAAAGAGCACCAAAAACCCCCAAAAGACAAAAGGGAACTAGGTATAAGAGCACGGGCGCCGATTATTTGCTAAGTGGATATGCTACACATTGCCCCTGAGTCACGTCTGAAGCATATTCTTCTCCCACCATTGTCTTGCCTGCAAGTGGTGCCCATGGTGGCAGGGATCATGTCTGATGATTATTGTGAAGCATTTTTTTTGGCTTCCCAGAGTACTCCCGATGCAGAGGTTATGTCTTGGTGGGATTATGGCTACAAAATGACTGCTTTGGGAAACACAACTGTGATTGTAGATGATAACACTTGGAATAATACACATTGATATTGTTTGGCATGTAAGGTCATCTTATGAAGATGAGGCATGTGACTAATGAGATAGTGCATTCACTTGACGTTGATTATGTACTTCTTGTATTTGGAGGTGTGTGTGACCGGTTATTCTTTGGATGAAATTAACGAGTGCATTCTTTCATTATCTGAAAAAAATTTTAGTAGCTGCTTATGTTGATTCTCTCAGGGCATGTATTAGAAACAACACATGATCATTAATCTTTCTACAACAGTGTCAACACTTCTACATAGTAACAAGATTGGCTCACAGTAGCCAAATTCAACGTGGGCAACAGATAAAAAAGAGGAAAACCAAAATACACAGGTAGGTCCCTTTTACCCAAAAATAAATAAATAAATAAAAGGTCACCTTGGCAGAGTTGTCTTTGTTTTACTTCATTTTTGTTCATTTTGCCTTGGCTTACTTCATTTCGGGTCAGAGAGGAGAAAGAAACAAATCATATTTGGAACTCCATTGACAAATAAGAAACATCACTAACGTAAATAAATAATTACATATTAATGTGGAAACACATTTAGCCCATGTTTGGCACCTCTATTTCCAGCTCTACTTATTTAAATGTCTAGAGTGGACATTGGTTATGAAAATAAGAGCGTTTGGCACAATATTATGGCCTCTGTCCGTTTTAGACATTTAGAGGCAAATCCTCTAAAATTCAAATATGCAAAAAGTAGGCTGCTGAAGAATATTCTTTGTATGACTTTTTTTTATGGCTCTACTTTTACTGGGTCTGTCAAAAATAGAATAGAGATACCAAATATGGCCTAGATGATTGACTCTCAACAAGGCAACCAAGGCAAATAGTAGTGACCTTGGCTCACAACAGGTCGAGTTGGTTCAATGGATTGGTTGCCCCAACCTGATATAAAAGAGAATCTTTACAAAACTTCCCTTCTTTTCTCTCTTTTAAAAACTGCCCAGTTCTTACTTTCTTATGAATAAAACAAACTGAGATAAGAGGTCAATGACTTTTCAATTTTCCTAATTCACTTGGTCATAGAGAAAGCATGACTATTGTTTTATCCACACATGATTTATTGGTCTGCTCAATGCTAATGAGTGCGTATAATTTTCGCAAGAAAACCCTACAAATAGATGAGTTACAAGCAAATTAAGGTTCATGTTTACACCGTCAAAACCATGTTTTTTTTTTAAAGAGGGTGCCAAGCATCAAGCATCTGTCCAGAGAATCTCCCTGAGATAAAGAGAAGATGGTCTGTAACCTGGACCGTTTATTAGGTAGGCCTACCTGGATTCGGTGGGCCCCATAAGTGTACCAGATCCAGATGTTTGTGTGGAATTGAATTCCAAGGAGTACTAAGAGATGTATTTCTGTCAAAACGGATTCCTTAACATCTTTGTTTGTATTAGAATACATAATAATTGAAAAAAATACTCGGTGGTTAAAAATGCAGATTAAAGATGAGTTTCTAAAAATGAACATAAATTAAGGTTTTCTGTCTTCGAAAATAAAATCAAAAGAATATACTATTTGATGTTTTTTTGAAAATTCACCTTTTGATATTAATTTTTAACCACCTTATGAATTACATTCCTATGTATTATTATAATACAGACAAAGAGGGCATGCTGGAAATCAAATACCCCCACAATCCCAGCTCGAGTTAGAACAGCATTTGAGAATAGTTAGGTAAGGTCAAACATGATTCATACTAGGCCTTTATCCTAGGGGGAGAATACTTCCCAACACAGAGGTGGCGGAAATGGGCATGTATACAAACAGAGACAATTTCGACATGAAGAATGCCAAGTGCAACTCAAAGCACATTTCATTCAAATCAATGTCATAAAAAGATGGAAACCATATCCATTCAAATGAATGTCGGAATAAATATAAGAAAAGAGTAGGATGAACACCACAAGCTAAAAAATATTGTCATTAAAGTAATGCTACCGATGGATCTTTTTTTTTTACCACCAACCCACCTATTCCTCAATGGAGGATTTACTCTCGGCCTTGAGATTTTCGAAATCTTTTTCCTCATCATCATCAGAAAAGTAATTTAACTCATATAGTTCCACCTTCCCATCCTTCCCACGCCTTACCTGCACAACATTGGGCAAATCACAATGAATATAGGAATACAGGCAATTGGATCTTGCATTTATACCACATGGCTAACACCTAAATCCTGATCAGTTTTCAAAACATGTTACATTTGCTTCTCTAGTAAGATGTAGATGTATTCAATTTACACGCCCCACTCAGTAACAAACTTTAGTCAAAGTCATTAGGAAACATCACAAAGTAAAGATTGTTTCAAACCATATTCAAATCAGTAATACTGTTGGCTAACTGTTACATGATTAAAATTCACACAATAGATGTAATTGATGTTCTGTTGTATTTTGTCCATGAATTCATAGAATTGAGAAGTAGACTACAGTCTAACCATAGTCTTGCTACAGTTTATGTCACCCTATAATCCTTTTCCTTTTGGTTTGGCACCCGGACTCGGCCCCAACTCAGGTTGGGTCTCGAGTTTAGGGTTTTTTTACCCCGACACGCCAAAACCCGAAACCCCAAAAACCAAATCCCAAACCCCAAACCCCAAACCTGAAACCCCAAAAACCACCACCCAAATCCCTAAAGCAAAACCACAAAAGCAAAAACCCAAAAACCAACCCCAAACCCCAAAAACCCCTAAACCCAGAGTTCTTTTCCAAACATGTAGAACAGAGAGGATCACAGCCTCACAAAAATGAAGATCTAAGTTACAACAACAATTAGAGATTTGTCCAAACCTATCTCTACTCTGGTTCTATCTTCGCCCTGACTAATGTAAGGCTTGTGCTTGATCTGAAGGTGGACCTAGCTTTAATTCTAATTACAAACTTTACCTAGCATCAAACACTTGGATTTATTATTTAGAGGTGGCAAACGGGTTGGGTTGGGCTAAATGGGTCAGACCAGTTTATTAAACGGGTTAGATGCTCCTAACCCATATCCGAACCGTTTCTGAACGGGTTAAAAACCCCTAACCCGCACCCGCTGGGGATTAACCTGAACCGACCCATATTAACCTGCATAACCCTTGTGGGTTATTGCGGGTCGGGTTGACCCGCATGACGTGTGCCCAAACCTAAATTTATTAATAATCTTTTAAGGCATTAACCATACCCAAAGTTTAAATTAGAATCAAACCGATAAGTTGATTTATAAAAATGAGATATGATCCACAAGAACAACCCATAACTTTCTAAGTCTTATTGATGCAATTTAAAACCTATTATGATAGGCAATATGTACCAGATCTATTTTGGTTTTGATATGTCTATTGTTTTTTTTTTTTTTTTTCATATAGGATCTTAAATCAGACTTAAGCTCAACTAGTGTTGGGATGAAAATTTAGGCCTAGGCCTGGATCATGATGCCATAATTCACCATTTCTCTCTAACTTGTGCTAGCGTAAGGAGAAAATAGTGTGGAAACTTAGCATGAACTCGGCTATTACTAGATTCTTTCTTATATTATATCCATTGTATTTTCTTCATATTCATAATCTTCCTAAGAGAGAAGAGCATAAAAGAATATTTTTTAAGTAAGAAGGAATTATTTAAACAATGAGTATAGTATACATTTTTTTTGTTTAAAATAATGACTATTGAAATAGAATAATAAAATCTATAGAAATAAAATAAAGTTTTCAAAAAAAAAAAAAACATCATATCAAAATAAAATGATAAACTCCATAAAATTAAGTATGAGTATAAGTTTTAACTGCAAACGGGTTGTGCGGGTTTAACGAGCTAATCAAAACCCGACACGTTTAAATATGGGTTAGGAAAGCTTAATGACCCACAATCGACCCTTATATTATGCGGGTCGGGTTGGGTTGGATTGGCGGGTCGGGTTGGCTTTAGCCCGCTCGAACTTGAAAACTTTGAAGACCATAAATCTGAGCCATTTGAGTTTGTAAAAGTGGGGGGGGGGGGGGGGGGGGGGGGGGGTCCCTCTGAATAGGGGGCCCTTGGGTGACGGTAGTAAACCTTGGCTGAGGTGGGGGTGGTGAGGGAAGTAGACCTCTGGTGAGGAAAGGTGTGTGCCCAAGGTGTGTGCCCGTGTTCAGACCCGGGATAGATAGGTAAGAACTGGGCACCTCTTGGGCAAGAGGCCGTTCTTCTACCCCGACCCGACAGTTTTTTAGTATCCTAGCATAGGGGGTGGGGCCAGGCCTCTGGAAAGGGGACCCTCGGATAACGGGAGTAAACCTCGGGTGAGGTGGGGGCCCTCGATCTGGTGAGATATGGAGCCTCGAGTGTGCCACCTTGGGTTCGAATCCGAGATGGGCTGGTAAGACCCAGACGCCTCTTACCACTAGTGCAAGAGGCCGTTCTTCTCCTCAGACAGTTGACCCACTAAAATGTCATACTAGCATAGAACAGCAGTCTATATTCAGAACTGATAGCCATGTGGAAACGATATATGGTGATCACATATGACCAGAACTTCAAATTGATTAGATGATGAATTGATGATAACCATTAAATCAAAACGAACGGTTAGACTTCTAAAACTTTACCTATCATCAAACACAAGAACGAGCTGAATTTAGAAAAATAAAGTGTGAAAGTAAGTTTGTAAAGAAGGGCCACCATACCCCGTGAGCCATTGTATAGTTTCTCAAAAACTCAGAACGTGTCAGATCCGCAAATTCATTGATGCCACGATAATATGACTGATCCTTTTGTTTATTGAATGACTCTATACGTTCAACTGTTTCTGTGAATATCTTCAAACGGCGTGCCTTCTCTGCTTCATCCTTATATACACGTCCAAAGCTAGCCATCCATTTCTCATGCCTCTCCCACATTGGCAAGTCCTGCAATAATGTGAGAACATCTTGTTAATGTTAATGTTATTTATGGAAGTAAGTTTGAATATATAGAGAGAAAGCACACAAGAGAGGCCCAACGAATCAGGACATCGATCTCAAACTTACAACTGAATTCTATTAAAACTGAATTATGTATACTGTGATTGTCAAGAATCCCAAAAATCATGATCAGATCCCAACTGCTCCCAGATTTCTATAAATCATATGTCAGTTGGTTGCAATTGTAATCAGTTCCCAGCCTAATTCTAATAAATAGAAACTGGAAACAAATCTAATTTCCTAAATTTGCGAGCTTTCAGTTTTTTATGAGGAAAAAGAAGAAGAAAGAGGTCGTCTTTGCCATTGAAAACATGGGCATTGAAATGAAATAGAGAAAGAAAGAGATGTTACAGATCTCTCGTAATCCTCCTCCTCCTGTGCTGCGAACTCCTCTGAGGTCCCTTCCTGCTCCTCCTGTGCTGCGATCTCCACTGAGGTCCCTTCCTCCTCCTCCTCCTGTGCTGCGATCTCCTCTGAGGTCCCTTCCTCCTCCTCCTGTGCTGCGATCTCCTCTGAGGTCCCTTCCTCCTCCTCCTCCTGGGCTGCTATCTCCTCTGAGGTCCCTTCCTCCTCCTGTGCTGCCATCTCCTCTGAGGTTCCTTTCTGCTCCTCCTGTGCTGCTGCCATGCCCATGCTCTCTAGAGAGGAAAAAAGAAGAGCCATCACCTCTGAGGCCCCTTCCTCCTCCTGTGCTGCTGCCATGCTCATGCTCTCTAGAGAGAAAAAAAACAAGAGATAGAGAGAGATCGCGGCCGAAGAAAGCAATTGCCTTGCTTCTTCTAACGCTAACGACTCCTTTATACGCACTAGTAGTCAGTAGTGACAGGAGTCCCACTCTTATACGAATTTCTCTTCCTCACCCGTCGCTCGTTTTGCGAAGAATAAGAAAGAATGGAAAGCTCGTTCGTCGGTTCGTGGATACGGATAGAGAGTCAGTTATACGACGAACTTCAATTGGCATCTCTTAATAAGTTTTGAATTTTGATCGAGTCCAGCAGCTATTGCACACGTCTTTATGACTATTAAGTATTCTGCTGTGGGGCTAAGTAATGATGATCTGGATTATTCAAGATGAATGTCACCTGTGTGGCCTTGCGTGATATATTAATTTTCAAATTTTACTTTAATAGAAATGGGTCCCACCATCTGATTAAAAATATGATGGAAACTTGATTGACACCATGTGAGGAGAATGCGACTACAGCACCCCCGTCATGTTTTCAATCATGTATACAATTAAGAAGAGCTCCTTAACCGAGTGGTAAGGAGTTCATAACAGAGTGGTAAGGAGCGTCAGTTATTACCTGGATGTCCCAGATTTGAACACCTGGTACTTCACCTCTTCCCCTTATGCGTGCTTCTTTCCCAATTGTGTGGATCTTCTTCCTGCTTGTGCAAGGCCTCATTCCAACTTGAGTGGGCTACCTTTCCGTGTATATATATGCGGGCTCTCTTTGGGTCCCAAAAAAATCATGTATACAATTAGAAAAGTCAATCGTACCGTGCCGATCTTGGCTCGGCCGTGCCTGAGTTGTGCTGGGTTATGCCGTGCCTCTGTGCATTTCGTGCCGTGTGGGTTCGCCTATTTTGGGTACCTTTTGGGCTTAAAAAGTCTTACACATACACACAAAGAAGAGTATGGCACACATATTTAAGTAATTTGGTCGAACTCAACCGACTTCACCGAGAAGAGAACCATTTGGATATTTTCTACTTGAACGTCTTTCAATAAGATAACCTTCAAAACCTTTACAATCTTTTCGGAGAATTAAAAAATAAATAAATAAAGGCTATATTTTTTATATTTACAATGAAGAAAAGGAGAAAAATTAGACTTGTAGTTCGCTAATGTATTCAAATGGATTATAACGTTCAATTTCTACCCACTCCTGCTTTCTTTTGTCAGCTAAATTGCCCACAGCACTTTCCTGTTTCTTCAGCTAAACTCGTCCTCCTGTCATCCACTACATGTCCACCTACACTAAACGCCTATTCTGATGCTAGAGAAGACATTGGAATAGTTAGTAGATCACGAGCCATGACGATAACACCGAAAATCTTCTTTTGTATGTTTTTCACCATGTTAAAATGTCAAAACAAGATGCATCCTGCATCTCTAAGTCACCCGAGTCAAGATATGAGGATAACTCCGTCACAACTTGGCTTCAGCGAGAAGCTCTGCCCATTTTGCTATAAATGAATACTTCAAGGGACTCTACTTTAATGTTGGACTTATTAAGGGGCCATACTAGCCCCTGATATACATATTTGGTCACAATAAAATTGAAAAAGTATTTGTGATTTTGACCTTAAATTTTAAAAAATATTTAAATCTGTGTTTTCCATTTTTTTTTTTATTTCATCAAGAAAAAATTATAGACCAGCTAATTTTAACCTATGATCAAATGCAACAACCAAACAAAATGTCACTGGAGCATCTTTCATTATTTATTTAATTATTCTTCCTTTCTTTTACAAATGTCATTAAGTAAAACATGATCTCTATATTTTTAAAATTATAAATAATTAACCTTAATGGGTAACTTAGTTGGCCTAAGACCACGGTTTGCACCCGGAGGTTGTAGGTTTAAAACTGCACTACCACACTAGGGCTACAGGGGAGTTTACCCGGCTTCCCTCTGGGCCTGGAGGGATTAGTCCAGCCCAAAGGGTTTGGAACCCGGCCTCCAATAGTAAAAAGAAAAACAAAATATATATATATTTATAAATTGTCATGGAAAACTCCCTTCCAAATATTGCTTTTGCAATGCAAGTGCCCCCTCCCACCTACCTTCTAACATAGCGCAAACCAAGTGTACTCCAAAATTACAGTTGAAATCTTGAGTTGTCATGGAGAATTTGCTTCCAAATACAGCTCTTGCAATTCGCCCACCTACCCTGTACCAGAAAAAAAAAAATGTCCCACTCACCTCCTCCAAGCTCCGAGTTCATGCAATAAAAACTTCTTGCCAACAAAAAACAAAAAAATCTAATGCCTATATAAGTGTTGTTCCCAAAATCATTTACTTAAAAAAATAAAATAAAAATAAAATAAAACAAAAAAAACCAATCTTACCCTTGTTCCCAAATCATTTACAGTAAGAAAAATCCAATCTTACCACATAATGGATTTGACCTATGTAATTCTCTTCAATTTATTAGCCGGCCCTTTTGAAAGCTTGGGGAAAGAGGATTCGGATGAAAGTGATCTTATACATGTATGTGCAGATGAAAGAGTACTAAAACAACTAAAAAAAGAGGCACTCTTAGTCTCTGAGCTCACTGTAGACCTGGATGAGAAAGATTGTTATTTGCCTTCAAGCGTCGATTGGAGGGAGAAGGGTGCAGTAAGTACTGTAAATCACCAAGGCAATATGGTAAGAAACACAATTTGGATTATTTCTCTAAAATTAATTTTTACTTAGGCAAGTCTAATAATTGTCTCTATTTCACTTAATACGAATTTTAACAGCTAAAAGTCGATTTGGGAAGCTATTTTGGTAATAAGAGATAAGAGTGGGTGTTGTGGGCCATTGTATCTTATTATTTATCTTAGCTGAAAGGCTGAGTAAGGTAGAACGTATCCTCTTTTATATATTTTTTTTTGTTATTAATCTTTTAAACTCTATAATAATTAGATTAGTCATACCTAACATATATGCCATCAGAATTGTTATTTTATGAATTCTATTATCCTTGTGAATTGCAATCATGACATTTTTTTTTTTCTTACCCATCTTGTTACTTTCCAATATTGAATGGGCAAATGATACCCCTAACTTGCTATATAGGAGAGCCCACCACAGACTTCACTCTGATTTGATCATCCAATCATGATGAAATATGGGTTTGTATAAAACGTTGTCGGTGATTGTTCCTACTACAATTATTATTATTATTATTATTATTATTATTATTATTATTATTATTATTATTATTTCGCAAATTTGGATTGTCCTGAAAATCTTCCACATTGAAAGATCCTAGCCATCCAATTTTCAGGTACACATAGTCAAATAGCAAGCAAGAACAAAATGAAAAAAGTGCTCTGTTTGTTCTTCCGTTCAACGGTCATAATCATGCAATCATGATGAAATTCAGGTCTGTGCAATCTGATGTGGGTGGATTGTTCCTACTCTCTCTAAGAATTGTAAAATGCAGGATGGCACATATACAATATCTTATTGCATCAATCGCATCCATGTTGAGACCATTGATCAGTGACCTATACGGTTGATCTGATGGGCCACACAATCAATGCTAGTTTTCCTTGAAATCTAAATATTGCATGCAAGTCCAAGAAGGAGATAATGATAGTTTTTTTTTTTTTTTTGGATAGTGGAGGGTGTCACAGCCCTTTGGGTTTGACTAATCCCTACGGGCCAAATGTGAGCTAGGTAAATCTCCCATCGCCCCAGTTTCATAGTACAGTTTTGAACCCTCAGGCTTGGAGCAATCCTAGTAAATGATAGTTTTTTTTTTTTTTTGGTAAAATAGTAATGATAGTTAGGGGAGTGAATTGACATGGAAAAAAAAAAAAGGGTTTCATACCCTGAATTTGACAATGAGATAATTTATGTTCACCAGCAACCTACTGTCAATTTATGCTAAACGGGCCCTTATATATATCTATACTTTTTATGTTTGTAAAACTTTTGAAACAGGATCTTGTTGGGCATTCTCAGCCATAGGCGCAGTTGAAGGAATGCATAAAATCCAAAGCCATAAATTGCTGAATCCCTCGGCCCAACAATTAGTTGACTGTGACAAAGGGAATCGGGGCTGTAAATCTGGCACCATTGGCCCCGCATTCGGGTATATTAACAAACATGGCATTGCAACTCAAGTTGACCATCCATATACTGCTAAAGCTGGCCATTGTAACAGTCATGTCTCCACCCATCGGTTGATGGGGGGTTCCTCCAGTTATGTGCCACTCACGGACAGGATTTAATGGCGGCAGTAGTAAGGCAGCCTATTTCTGCCTACATTGCAATGGATGAAAAGGCCTTTTGGGAATATAAAGGCAGCATCTTCAAAGGCCCCTGTGGCACAGAATTGAACCATGCCATCCTTGTTGTGGGATAAAGGAACGAAATACTGGATAGTAAAAAATTCATGGGGACGTAAGTGGGGGTGAAGGTGGCTTCATGCTGATGGAGAAGGGAATAGGTGAGAAGGGACTATGCAGGCGGATTGCGTCCTTTGCTTCCTATCCAATCCCAGTGCAACATTAACAAAAAAAAAAAAGTTCCCTCTTATATATAGTTTATGTTTTATTCCTGTTATGAAAAAGAAAAATATTATCAATACCACTTCCCCAGCCATTCAACCCGTTAAAATGTGACCATTAAAGTGCACCAACATGTGAAGCTGGTCACCATCTTGGAAGGCATATGAGAATTATAAACCAACAGGCTAGCTAAGAAAATCTTGGCTTGAGGCCTGTAAATTGATTGAGTGGAATATGAATATCTAACAATTTACAGCTCTAAGATTTGTAAGGAAGAGGGGAAAAGAGAACAAATGAGAAACTGGTTCCTTGGGAAAAGCTGCCTAAGTTTATTGCATTTTATATTAGCATGAGTTCCTGTAACGCTCATGATTTCATTTTAGACACACGAGGCCTCCTTTTCATGACCAACCTACACATACATATCACACTCCCACGCTGTTTTAAATCACAATTTTCACATGTCAATCAGTACTTCGTGAGCTCAAGTAAGTGGATGAAAATCCAATTGCCCCTCCATGACTCATAAGGATAGCCTCTACGCGGGATGGGAGTTTATTTGGAACGGCTTAGATTTTTAATAAATAAGCTCCACTATGGTTTGTGAAGCTCCATCACATAATCATTTTTCTTTTGGATGCCATGATTTCTAGTAACAACATTGCCTCACAAGGTTCTGGTTAAGCCACTGATGGATGCATGCATTGCACGCAGTTGTTAATAAAAGACTCACTTTGACTGTACTCAACTCAAGGTTGGCAGTGTGGTCTCCTGAGCCCAAGTTGGCATCAAATCCAAAGCATTAGTCTTAATTAGGCTTATAGAAAACTGCAACCACATCATGAAAAGTATAGCGAAAACAGCAGATATGTGGGTAGCCCTTGGTGTTGAAGATTCCCTAAAAAATTTAAACCTATGATTTGGAGAATTTTGAAGATTAAAACTGTTATTCAAAGTGTCTAATTCTTAGAATTTCACTAATCAGACATAAAATTTTAATAATTCAAAAAGAGAACAGAGCTTCCTATAATGACTGCCAAGATGTAGAAATCTTGAAAAAAAAAAAGATGTATATATAAAAGGGTATGAAACCCTTTTCTTTTATTTTTTTCTTTTTATGTCAATTCAATCTCCTAATTATCATTACTAGGACCACGGCCAGTAGGTTGAGGGTTCGAAACTACGCTACCAACTGGGGCCAAAGGGAATTTACTGGCCCCCGGTCCCGTCGGGATTAGTCCGGCCCAAAGGGCTGGGACATCAAAAAAACCTATCATCTCCTTCTTGGACTTGCATGCAATATTCAGATTTCAAGGAAAACTAGCATTGACTGTGTGGCCCATCAGATCAACCGTATAGGTCACTGATCAATGATCTTAACATGGATGCAATAAGATATTGTATATGTGCCATCCTACCATTTACAATTCTCAGAGAGCGAGCGAGTAGGAACAATCCGCCCACATCAGATTAAGTGCACAGATCTGAAATTCATCATGATTGCATGATTAGGACTGTTGAACCTGAGAACAAACAGAGCACTTTTTCCATTTGTTCTTGCTTGCTATTTGACTATTTGTTCCTGAAAATTTGATGGCTAGGATCTTCCAATGTGGAAGATTTTCAGGGCAATCCAAATTTGCAACATGATAATAATAATAATAATAATAGGAACAATCACCCACAACATTTCACAAACCCATATTTCATCATGATTGGATGATCAAATCAGAGTGAAATCTTTGGTGGGAGTTTAAAAGATTAATAACAAAAAAATATATATAAAAGAGGATACGATATACCTTTTTCAGCCTTTCAGCTAAGATAAATAATAAGATACTATGGCCCACAACACCCACTCTTACCTCTTATTACCAAAATTGCTTCCCAAATGGACTTTTAGCTGTTAAAATCCGTATTAAGTGAAATAGAGAGACAATTATTAGACTTTCCTAAGTAAAAGTTAATTTTAGAGAAATAATCCAAATTGTGTTTCTTACCACATTGTCGTTGGTGCTTTACAGTACTTACTGCACTCTTCTCCCTCCAATCGACGCTGAAAGGCAAATATCGATCTTTCTCATCCAGGTCTACAGAGAGCTCAGCGACTAAGAGTGCCTCTATTTTTAGTTGTTTTAGTACTATTTCATCTGCACAAACATGTAGAAGATCACCTTCATCCGAATCCTCTTTCCCCAAGCTTTCAAAAGGGCCGGCTAGTAAAATGAAAAGAATTACATAGGTCAGATCCATTATGTGGTAAGATTGGGTTTTTTAATGATTTGGGAACAAGGGTTAGATTGTTTTTTTTTTTTTTTTTTATAAGTAAAATGATTTTGGTAACAACACTTTATATAGGCATTGAATTTTTTATTTTTTTTTTGTTGGTAAGAAGTTGTTATTGCATGAACTCGGAGCTTGGAGGAGGTAAGTGGGACATTTTTTTTCTTTCTGTTACATGGTAGGTGGGGCGCATTTGCAAGAGCTGTATGTATTTGGAAGCAAATTCTCCATGACAACTCAAGATTTCAACTGTAATTTTGGAGTACACATGGCTTGCGCTATGTTAGGAGGTAGGTGGGAGGGGACACTTGCATTGCAAGAGCAATATTTGGAAGGGAGTTTTCCATGACAATTTATATATATATATATATATATTTACTATCGGATGGTTCCGAATCCTTTGGGCCGGACTAATCCCTACGAGACCGGAGGAATCCGGGTAAATCCCCTTTGGCCCCAGTTTGGTAGTGTAGTTTGGAACCTTCAACCTTCTAGAGTAAACCGTGGTCCTAGTAATGATAATTAAGAGAGTGAATTGACAAAAAAAATTTTACGGAATTCAAGAAAATAAGGAATGACAAGTATTCAAAAGCCCAAAACATGGTGCACTCCAAATTCACAATAAGCCCATTAGTATATGCAATGACACCATTTAAACTATTGACTAAATATACTTTGTCGGGCTAAATTAGCACCAAAATGGAATTATAGTGACTCTTCCCTACTTGCCTATTTTAGAGGCCTAAAAAGTAAAATAAAGAAGGAAAGGGCCTACCTTTAAAAATTACAATGTGGTGCCCAACTTTAGAAATTAGAAGATATGGCTCACATTCAAAGGATTTTTATAATGTGGTCCCACCGCTATAAGAATTATAATATGGGCCCACCTTTTGTGATTGTGACCCCATATGACCCACCTTTAAGAATGATAAAGTTAGATGACCTTTTCCGAGAGATTGTAAATATGTGGCCCACCTTTAGGAATTGAGTTATATCTACCATAATTCCAAGCAATCTAGCATGGCTTAGACCCTTGAGACCTTTTTTATTTTTTATTTTTGTAAGAAGTGTTGTTTTTTAACATTGGGATTTCGAACTCAACGTGACTACTTTTTTGTGCAAACGTAGTAATCCATTTTTACATGAACCGAATAAATCTAATTCAGTTCTATCCCCGTAAAGCATTGCACAAAATTATAGAAACGTCTTGTTCGAAAGGACATTATGACCTTTCCACTAAATCAGCAAAATATCATGTCACACCAATGTGACCATAAGGTTTGCAAAAATAAGTAAATAAATAATCACATAACTCACTGAGATGATGCCTAAGAGGGGTCTTTCAAGAACAGAATCGGAGATGTTGCGCTCCATGCAAGCCAACATAAAATGAACTTGAGCTTGGCCGATACTATATTGAATTTGGGTTGTGCTCTTAGGCCCATTGGCTGAATCGTGGCCTAACTTTTTGAGTCTGACTGGCATATATAGTGTGGGGGGATATTTCCGAACTCACCGGATGACTGGCCGGATGCTCTATCTCATGCTCCGGCGCCAGCTAGGCCATCTCGGCAAGGCCCGTCTCAACGTCCGCCAGTTCGGCCAAGTGCCCCACTCGGGCCAGAGACTCATCTCGGCCCCTTGCACGACATTTCCACCTTGGCCAGGACGCTCCCAGCTCGGCTGAGCTCCACCTCGGCCAGGTCGTCTCCAGCTCGGCTAGGGACTCCTCCCCGGTCCTCCATTTCGGCGTCTCTGCAAGGGCTCTAACCAAGTCAAGGTCCTCTCCGACCTCGGCTCCCCGACCTCGGTGAGGATGCCAGGACTAGCCGAGGAAGGGCCTGACAGCTGTCCACCCTTGGACACTTGAGCACGCTATGGCCCGTGCGACAAGACAAGGGGGACAGCCCGTATCTCCTGACAGATCGCCCTCCACAGCTCCCAAAGCGCCAGGATATGGCCTAACGGGACAGGACAGGCTACGACGGGACCAGACAGGCTACGATGAGACCGCGCCTCCCTAGTACCTGACAAAGTGGGCTATGACAAGACAGCCAACAACCCGTTTGCCTCCTCCTCCTCTATATAAACACAGCTACCCCTCCAGAAAAAGCAGGACGCCATTACCACTCTGGTATGCCATCTTCTTCCCCAAAAATCTCCTCCCCTCTGCTTAGTTCATACACTAACTTAGGCATCGGAGAGCCCTGCGCCGCCCAGGCCAGGGTCCTCTGACCTGCATTTCTCCTTCCTTTTCTCAGGCTCCAGGCGCAGGCATCGGTGTCCCTAATCTCACTCGGGTAAGTCCTCTAAGGCACCCCCCATTATTGTGGGTCGTTATTTTTTGCACCTACAATTGGCGCCGTCTGTGGGGAAGCAATATCCCAGCCTTCCAACCTTCTCCAAATCTTTCCAAACACCATGCCTCGAAGAACCAGAAAGGGAAAGGAACCTATCGCACTGTTGACACAGCTGCCGACGGTCCCCCGCCGAGAGAGGTCGGGAGCAAGATCTGGCCAAGCAGGCGACCAACAGCAGGGTACTCGGTCGGGTTCATCCTCCAAGGATTCGACCTCGACTCTACCCCCCGAAAGACGCGCCCTGAAGAGCAGAAGCAACCGGGCCCGGGAGCAGTTCAACCTCCGCGACAGCGATCATATCGCTTCCAGCTCTGCAGAAGCTTCCAGCGCGGCGGACGTCTCCAGCTCAGCGGATATCTCCAGCTCGCTAGTAGCCCCCAGCTCTGCAGGAATCTCTTCCAACTCGGGGGCAGCTAGACGGAACTTTTTGTCACTTAGCTTCCGACCTCATGCTGGTCCGTCCACGTGCTGGTTTCGGCCTCACGCTGGTTTCGGCCTCATGATGGTTTCGACCGCATCCGACGACCTCATGCTGGTCCGTCCACGTGCTGGTCTTCACCTCACGCTGGTTTCGGCCTCATGATGGTCTTGACCGCATCTGACGACCTCATGCTGGTCCGCCCACGTGCTGGTTTCCACCTCACGCTGGTTTCGGCCTCATGATGGTCTTGACCGCATCTGACGACCTCATGCTGGTCCGTCCACGTGCTGGTTTCCACCTCACGCTGGTTTCGGCCTCATGATGGTTTCGACCGCATCCGACGACCTCATGCTGGTCCGTCCACGTGCTGGTCTTCACCTCACGCTGGTTTCGGCCTCATGATGGTCTTGACCGCATCTGACGACCTCATGCTGGTCCGCCCACGTGCTGGTTTCCACCTCACGCTGGTTTCGGCCTCATGATGGTCTTGACCGCATCTGACGACCTCATGCTGGTCCGTCCACGTGCTGGTTTCCACCTCACTCTGGTTTCGGCCTCATGATGGTTTCGACCGCATCTGACGACCTCATGCTGGTCCGTCCACGTGCTGGTCTTCACCTCACGCTGGTTTCGGCCTCATGATGGGCTTGACCGCATCTGACGACCTCATGCTGGTCCGCCCACGTGCTGGTTTCCACCTCACGCTGGTTTCGGCCTCATGATGGTCTTGACCGCATCTGACGACCTCATGCTGGTCCGTCCACGTGCTGGTCTTCACCTCACGCTGGTTTCGGCCTCATGATAGTCTTGACCGCATCTGACGACCTCATGCTGGTCCGCCCACGTGCTGGTTTCCACCTCACGCTGGTTTCGGCCTCATGATGGTTTCGACCGCATCTAACGACCTCATGTTGGTATCGCCCTCGTGCTAGCTACGCGCTTCACAGGTTTGGCCTCATGTTGGTCTCGGCTAATGCCATCGAGACTGCCCTCGGGTTCGTACACCCGGGCCTCTCCATCTCGGCGAATGCCAGAAAAGCAAGTGACAAGGGTTAACAGCCCTGGAAAAGGCCTCGAGTTCGGACACTCGGCCAATTCCTAAACTCAGGGTCTTCACCCATCTACAAGGCTCTCCGCCCTGGAAACGGCATGGAAGAGTTCCTACACTCAAGCCTTTCCTAAAGCCCCGTGTCTTGGACACACTCTTGGGTTCATCCGCCCTGGAAACGGCATGGAAGAGTTCCTACACTCAAGCCTTTCCTAAAGCCCCGTGTCTTGGACACACTCTTGGGTTCATCCGCCCTGGAAACGGCATGGAAGAGTTCCTACACTCAGCCTTTCCTAAAGCCCCGTGTCTTGGACACACTCAGGCTCTACGCCTTGGAAATGGCCTGCAGTTCCTACACTCAGCCTTTCCTAAAGTCTGGGTTCATACACCCCTAAGAAGGCCATCGCCGCACTCACACTCGCCTAACCGAGTCCAGCGGAACGATGGATCCACCTCGGCGCAAAGCCAGCCATTTCGGCCAAGGTCAGATTCCTAAAGTCAGGGTTTTTACACCCCTCAAAGACCGTTGCCGAACTTATGCTCATCTCCGACCCACTGTCGCAAGACAGTTCGTCTCGGCCAAAAGCTGGCCACTTCGGCTAAGGGCAGCTCGACAAGATTGCAGTAGAGATTGTTCCGTATCACCTCCTCGGCCTCATGCCAGTTCGCAGCTCCACAGCAGCGCCAGCTTCCAGTACGGCAGGAAATCCTTCCTCCGGCTCGGCAGCAATGCCAGGCTCCGGTTTCGGCCTCATGCCAGTTCGCAGCTCCACAGCAGCGCCAGACTCCAGTACGGCAGGAAATCCTTCCTCCGGCTCGGCAGCAGTGCCAGTCTCCGGTTTAGCAGCCTCCTCATCAGCTTGCTTCCTCCTCAGCAGCAGTAGCAAGATACTCCTAAATAAATGAGCCATCTCCCTTGGCTTTCAGCAACAATGCACTCTCCAGCTCGACAGAGGCATCTTGTTACAGCTTCACAGTGATGCCAACCTCCAGCTCCGGTTCATTGCCAGCCAGTCATCCTCCATGATACTTACCTTCTGACCTCAAGAGAGCAGTCTATGGAGCTCAGAAGCTGGGGGGCTATTGTGGGGGGATATTTCCGAACTCACCGGATGACTGGCCGGATGCTCTATCTCATGCTCCGGCGCCAGCTAGGCCATCTCGGCAAGGCCCGTCTCAACGTCCGCCAGTTCGGCCAAGTGCCCCACTCGGGCCAGAGACTCATCTCGGCCCCTTGCACGACATTTCCACCTTGGCCAGGACGCTCCCAGCTCGGCTGAGCTCCACCTCGGCCAGGTCGTCTCCAGCTCGGCTAGGGACTCCTCCCCGGTCCTCCATTTCGGCGTCTCTGCAAGGGCTCTAACCAAGTCAAGGTCCTCTCCGACCTCGGCTCCCCGACCTCGGTGAGGATGCCAGGACTAGCCGAGGCAGGGCCTGACAGCTGTCCACCCTTGGACACTTGAGCACGCTATGGCCCGTGCGACAAGACAAGGGGGACAGCCCGTATCTCCTGACAGATCGCCCTCCACAGCTCCCAAAGCGCCAGGATATGGCCTAACGGGACAGGACAGGCTACGACGGGACCAGACAGGCTACGATGAGACCGCGCCTCCCTAGTACCTGACAAAGTGGGCTATGACAAGACAACCAACAACCCGTTTGCCTCCTCCTCCTCTATATAAACACAGCTACCCCTCCAGAAAAAGCAGGACGCCATTACCACTCTGGTATGCCATCTTCTTCCCCAAAAATCTCCTCCCCTCTGCTTAGTTCATACACTAACTTAGGCATCGGAGAGCCCTGCGCCGCCCAGGCCAGGGTCCTCTGACCTGCATTTCTCCTTCCTTTTCTCAGGCTCCAGGCGCAGGCATCGGTGTCCTTAATCTCACTCGGGTAAGTCCTCTAAGGCACCCCCCATTATTGTGGGTCGTTATTTTTTGCACCTACATATAGTATGAGTAAAAGTACATATAGTTTGCAAATTAGATGGACCTTTGCCTTAATTTATAGCCATGGCTGCGTGTGGTTGTACACTTAGGCCAAATAACCAAATGGGTCATGCATGTTCACAATCTTTGGCCTAGCTAGACCCAGACCACAAAAAAAAAACCATCATGAACCTTGACGTGAAGGACCCAAAGTTCTCAATGCTTTACGTGTCAATAAGGTAACCTTCCTAAATCTAAGCCAGCTTCACGAAAAAAAGTACCCGAAGCCCAGCAACATCCTCTCAGTCCCTGACGGGTGTTCATGGGCCGCGCTAGGGCATATCCAGGTCCGGGTCCGGCCAGGCTTTAGAAACACTGGCCTAGGCTCGGCCTAAGTACGAAACAGGCCATAAAAGTTAGGCCTGAGCCCACCCATTTAATCAATTGGGCCGGGCCGAACCGGGCTTCATCAATTTTGTGGGCGTTAGAGCACTAATTTCATTAAATTACATGCATTTTTTTCACAAGCCGGTCGGGCCGGGCTTTGGGCTTTCTATCATTTAATCTATGCCCGACCCAATCATTAATCAGGCCCTAATTACTTTTCCAAGCCCGGCCCAAAGCGGGCTAGGCCTAAGAGCACAACCCAAGCCCAATATAGTGTCGGTCAAACTCGAGATGATTTTATGTCGGCTTGACCTATATGTACTGCTACGTTGGAGTAAAATGGCATGCATTCAATTTGGATCAATAGAGAAAGAACTCGGATCTTATACTCGACAGGTACTTTTATTTGTTATGCCAAATGGTCCCCTTCTCTTACTTATTTTAGAATGCAAACACCTCTACTTATAATCAAAGGAGAGATTCAATTAGAGGTTTATGTAACACTTAGACAACTAAATAAGCTGTAAAAGACAAAATAAGAGCTGATTTTGAAATTTTCCAAACACCTATGCCGCCTTTTATTTGAAGATAATTCACAAGAAACTTGGCCGTCTTTTGTCTAGCTATTTGTTTAAATTTTCTTTTTTCAAAATAAAAAATAATAAAATTTTGGCCAACTTAAATGGTTAGTCTTTCAATGCACTGCAAATTAGATATTTGTTGAGAGGAGGGGTCCAACCAATTTCTTATGAAAACTTGTAATCTCTCAACGTCATTTCCCTATTAATACTGCAATAAATATATACTAGCACAACAACCCATGCTTAGCACTGGTACGACCCGCGTTGCTACGGTTCTCACTCTATCTAATTACTTTTCAGGATTTTCTTATAAATAATTACATATTTAGAATTATGTTGGCTCGTGGTTAATTTAATTATTAAAAAAAAAGCGATTATCAGGTTCGAGTCTCACAATCCATATATTTTTAGATTTTCATCAAGGATCAATATATAAGTAAAAACCGTAAGGAATCTGGTCAAAACTGAATCCAAAACATTCGGCTTTAATTTATTATATTTGATGCTTGCATTTCCTTTTTTTCGATCCTTTGAAGACCAATATTATATATATTTTTTATTATAAGTCTTTAAAAGATTCAATTTAAAGAGATTCGCGAAATGGATTGTTATATTCACTGCTAAATCACTTACCTTCAGGTCTTTACAATTTAAAAACGTCAATATATCTTTACCTCACTGGAAGTTCCCTGCCTAACTTGCATTCCTGGTGGAAAACGGCTATTAGATAAAAGTTCAATTTATTTTTACCTTGGAAGCCGAAGATGCTGGATTAGTTCAAGTTAGGGGTGTTCGTGAGCCACATCAAACTAGACTAAATTAACAAAATTGGCTTGCATTCTCAGCCATAATAGTTACGGTGCTTGAGCCATCCGACGGGCGCGCATTAAAGGTTTGCCAAATAGGCAGGCTGAGGTAAGCCATTACCCTATGCTCATATAGGGCCGAGCTTAGATTGAGTCAAAGCCCTCGGAGCCCTCGGCAAACTTACAATACGGAAGCCCTTACCCAACTAAACCCAAGGGCTTAGGCTGGACAAAGGCAAAAAGATATGGTTTTTTCCTTTCAATATGTGTTTTATATAATATTTTACTATATTGCGACCGACTTGAGACCCTAACTAATCCACCTTCGTCCGAGCTAAGGACTGGAACAATGCATAATCCAATCCTTTCCTAAGATATTAGATAATTTCTAAATAGATTATTTAGCATGTGTGGTTCAAGTAGATATTAGACCATTTCATAAGTCTCTCTTCCTCTCCCTCTTTTGTTTTAATGTCTTTGCCAGGGACATCATCGAGTGAGCAGCAACAATTTTTAGCATATGGGACCATATAAACAATTCAAACTCATTATATATGAGAATTTGAAATTTATTCAACTGTTGTTATAAAGACCCGATCTCGAAAAGACATGATTGATTTGTGACCGTAGCACCTATCATGTCTGGACCCCACGCTGGTGATCACTCTTGAAGAAATGGCCCCATTCTTTCGATGAGGACAATATCGTCATGGGCACCAGTGCGCTACGCATGAATGCAGTTCGTCACACAGAACCCGATTGAATTTTACAGATCATGCCTGTAGATGGACAAAGCCTAAGAGGATCTAGATTTGAAATGGTTGCTGGATATTTCACATTAATCATTCGCTTTTTGAAGGATTTATAGACACTTGGAGGTTGAACTTCAAACCCCTTATCTTAGGCCAGAAGAAATACGTGGTCGAGCCTAATCTCTCACATTATAAGGACCCCATCTAAAAAACTCAGATGATATTGTAGGACCTATCATGATTGCACCCGTCCCCCCTTGTCATCGCATCTCACTCACTATTTATATAGACTAATTGTTAATTAACCATTTACTTTTATTTGTTAATCACGGATACTCATTCATTAATGTGGACCCGACCCATAGAAAAAGAAAGAAAGTAAGGAGAAATAAATAATAACGTGTTTAACTTGAAAAGTCAGGTTTATTGATAATGTAAAAGGCAGAAATACTGTAAATGCATTTTTGCCGCTGAAAAATGTAGCGGAAACACTGTAAATTCGGGGTTTCCGCATATCCTAGCAGCGGAAAACCTGTAAATTTGGAAACAGTTGCCCATTTGAGAGGGACATTCCTACAACGGTCTCCTAAACCACTCCAAAGGAAGTTTGCATGAGTTTAACGAGTTTAGCAACATAGGCCTTGGTTAGATTTCTCATACCCATCCAATACTGTGGTACTAGCAAAGAAACCCGTGCTAAGCACAGGTCTGCCCATTAAATGAAGATTAAACAGCCATAAAATGAATCTACATTATAAATTAAATATCGATAAATTTAAAAATCATTACATCAAAAATATTAAACATCAATTAATCTATAAAAATATAAATGACCAATAAGTTTGGAATCAACATAACTATAAAAGTCTTCAATACTTAGGAAACTAAGTATCAAACATTTTAAAAGATGTAGTAAAGATTAGAAGCAAAAACACGTGAATACCATTTGTGGAAGATGAAATTCAAATATACGAAAAAGTGAATGATTCATCTCCTGCTTCCTCCATCTATAAACTTCCTCCTCATTGTCATCTATGTAACCTAGAAAACTAAAGGAGAAAAATAAAGGTAGAATGAGAGTTGAAATTATTGGATGATAAGAGAGGAGGGAATGCATTGAGTAGAATCTCCATTGGTAAGTGAGTTGCATGTTTATTAAAAGTGGGGTAGATGGGCATAAAGGGAAGTGGGGAAAGTGGGGAAGAAAACAGTTATGAAAACTAGAAATAACTGTTGGTCAAAATTTAAATGTACAGTAAAAATTTAAATGTCAGTCAGTACTTCCTGAGCTGAAGTGAGACGCCCCTCCATGATTCCTAGGGATAGCCTCTACGGGGTAAGGGAGTTTATTTGGGGTGGCTTGGGTTTTCAATAGATAGGCTCCATTGTGGTTTGTGAAGCTCCATCACATAATCATTTTTCATTCAATACTATAGCCTTATGTCAGGACTTATAGTAACAATATCGGCTCACAGGGTTCTGGTGAAAGCAGTATGGATGCATGCATTGCACGCAGTTGTTACTAAAAGACTCACTTTGACTGGACTCGACTCAAGGTTGGCAGTGTGGTCTCCTGAGCCCAAGTTGGCATCAAATCCAAACCATTAGTCTTAACAAGCAGAGCCATTGTATCCTGCTTACAAAAAAAAAAAAAAACTACGAACAAATCGTGGAAAAATACAGCCAAAACAGCAGTTCTGTTTTTAACTGTGGCCCTTTGTGGATACCCCTTGGTGTTGAAGATTCCCTCTAAAATTTAAACCTATAATTTAGAGAATCTTGAAGATAAAAAATGTTATTCCAATTGTTTAATTTTTAGAATTCCACTAATCAAACATAAAATTCTAATAATTCAAAAAGAGAGCAGAGCTTCCTATAATGAATGCCAAAATATAGAAAACTTGAAAAAAAAAAAAGTCATCCAAATACTCTAATAAGGCTTATAAAATTCCAAACTTTGAAGCATCTCATAATTTATTTTAGCCATTTTACATCTTCCAGCCTTGGGGCTTCTTTATGGCAACACAATTTGAGGAATTCAAGTAAACAGGGAATGACAAGTATTCAAAAGTCCAAAACATGGTGCATTCCAAATTCACAGTGAGCCCACTGCTATATGAAATGACACCATTCAAACTATTGACTAAATATACTTTCATGTGGCTATAAATAAAGGGTTTTCTATAGTAATTACCTGCCCCAAAAGTACCATCAACATTAGCATTTCAAAACTTTTTGTACTAATCCCCATTTTATAACATTAAAAAAATGATTTATTTTTATTTTCTATGTTTTATTTGTAACTATAATCATGTGCTCACAAGTAAATATGCTAAAATCATATATTTCTCAATTCTTCTCTACTCTCGTGGACCCCTTATTGAGTGTTGTTTGATGTTTAGAGCAATATAAACTCATCATTTTTATCTTTTTAGGGATCTAATCTATGAACTACTTTATCGGTTAAATTTCACTTTGCGCACATGATTTCAAAATTTGAAATTATGTTAACATGCTATTTTTTTAATTCGTTCTCAAATTTCATTTTTTTATTTTTTAATAACTATCATTGGCTGTAGTACTAATAGTGAGGGACTTGGGCAGGTGGGTGAGTACTTATCGTTCCCCAAAAAAAATTCACCCCCACCACCCAAAAAAAAAAAAAAATCATGGCTCCGCACCACTGATGATGATTGTAGTCCCTTCTTCTCTCTTTGACGCACATGGTGGATTAAGCCCTCTTCCTTTCACCAATAGTTGTTTGCTTCTAACTGGTAATGGACTTCTTCGCATCACAACAATAGAAACCTATGATGCACAGATACGGTAAGAACACGCTATAGACACGGCAGGAGCACGGATTTTATGCATAAAAAATGAAGTTTCAGATACGATATGAAATGATATGTTGCCCGTTTTGAAGGATCCGTGCATCATAGGTAGGAATAGTGAAGTAAGGTGATTTACAACTTGGTGAAAAGGCTCACCTATTTGCACTCTGAATTTACCAATTTATGGAATTCAATTGAATTGAATCCCACAAAAAATTATATGTTCGGATGCCACGCGAAATGAGCTTAGATAAGTCAGTATTATGGAGCAAGCATTCAATGTTTGACGTTGCTTGCATCTGGCACATACTAATCCTAGGAGTTTAAGAGCAATGAGCAATGCTCATTCTCAATGTAGTGCTTTTTTTTTTCTTTTCTTGTTTGTGAAATGGTGCATTTCTTTTTATATGGTTAATATCATCTCATTTTATTGAAAGGACCCCAAAAACAAGACACCCACATGAATACAAAAGAGCACCAAAAACCCCCAAAAGACAAAAGGGAACTAGGTATAAGAGCACGGGCGCCGATTATTTGCTAAGTGGATATGCTACACATTGCCCCTGAGTCACGTCTGAAGCATATTCTTCTCCCACCATTGTCTTGCCTGCAAGTGGTGCCCATGGTGGCAGGGATCATGTCTGATGATTATTGTGAAGCATTTTTTTTGGCTTCCCAGAGTACTCCTGATGCAGAGGTTATGTCTTGGTGGGATTATGGCTACAAAATGACTGCTTTGGGAAACACAACTGTGATTGTAGATGATAACACTTGGAGTAATACACATTGATATTGTTTGGCATGTAAGGTCATCTTATGAAGATGAGGCATGTGACTTATGAGATAGTGCATTCATTCACTTGACGTTGATTATGTACTTCTTGTATTTGGAGGTGTGTGTGACCGGTTATTCTTTGATAAAATTAACGAGTGCATTCTTTCATTATCTGAAAATTTTTTTAGTAGCTGCTTATGTTGATTCTCTCAGGGCATGTATTAGAAACAACACATGATCATTAATCTTTCTACAACAGTGTCAACACATCTACACAGTAACAACATTGGATCACAGTAGCCAAATTCAACGTGGGCAACAGATAAAAAAGAGGAAAACCAAAATACACAGGTAGGTCCCTTTTACCCAAAAATAAATAAATAAATAAAAGGTCACCTTGGCAGAGTTGTCTTTGTTTTACTTCATTTTTGTTTATTTTGCCTTGGCTTACTTCATTTCGGGTCAGAAAGGATGAAAGAAAAAAAGAGGAGAAAGAAACAAATCATTTTTGGAACTCCATTGACAAATAAGAAACATCACTAACGTAAATAAATAATTACATATTAATATGGAAACACATTTAGCCCATGTTTGGCACCTCTATTTCCAGCCTCTACTTGTTTAAATGTCTAGAGTGGACATTGGTTATGAAAATAAGAGCGTTTGGCACAATATTATGACATCTGTCCGTTTTAGACATTTAGAGGCAAATCCTCTTAAATTCAAATGCACAAAAAGTAGGCAGCTGAAAAATATTCTTTGTATGACTCTTTTTTTTATGGCTCTACTTTTACTGGGTCTGTCGGAAAAAGAGTAGAGATACTAAACATGGCCTATATGACCTTGGCTCACAACTGATCGAGTTGGTTCAATGGATTGGTTGCCCCAACCTGAAATAAAAGAGAATCTTTACAAAACTTCCATTCTTTTCTCTCTTTTAAAAACTGCCCAGTTCTTACTTTCTTATGAATAAAACAAACTGAGATAAGAGGTCAATGACTTTTCAATTTTCCTAATTCACTTGGTCATAGAGAAAGCATGACTATTATTTTATCCGCACATGATTTATTGGTCTGTGCTAATGAATGCGTATAATTTTCGCAAGAAAACCCTACAAATAGATGAGTTACAAGCAAATTAAGGTTCATGTTTACACTGTCAAAACCATGTTTTTTTTTTAAAGAGGGTGCCAAGCATCAAGCATCTGTCCAGAGAATCTCCGGCCCTGAGATAAAGAGAAGATGGTCTGTAACCTGGACCGTTTATTAGGTAGACCTACCTGGATTCGGTGGGCCCCATAAGTGTACCAGATCCAGATGTTTGTGCGGAATTGAATTCCAAGGAGTACTAAGAGATGTATTTCTGTCAAAACGGATTCCTTAACATCTTTGTTTGTATTAGAATACATAATAAATGAAAAAAAACACTGGGTGGTTAAAAATGAAGATTAAAGATGAGTTTCTAAAAATGAACATCAATTAAGGTTTTCTGTCTTGGGAAATAAAATCAAAAGAAGATACTATTTGATGTTTTTTTGAAAATTCACCTTTGATATTCATTTTTAACCACCTTATGAATTACATTCCTATGTATTATTATAATACAGACAAAGAGGGCATGCTGGAAATCAAATACCCCCACAATCCCAGCTCGAGTTAGAACAGCATTTGAGAATAGTTAGGTAAGGTCAAACATGATTCATACTAGGCCTTTATCCTAGGGGAAGAATACTTCCCAACACAGAGGTGGCGGAAATGGGCATGTATACAAACAGAGACAATTTCGACATGAAGAATGCCAAGTGCAACTCAAAGCACATTTCATTCAAATCAATGTCATAAAAAGATGGAAACCATATCCATTCAAATCAATGTCGGAATAAATATAAGAAAAGAGTAGGATGAACACCACAAGCTAAAAAAATATTGTCATTAAAGTAATGCCGCCGATGGATCTTTTTTTTTTTACCAACAACCCACCTATTCCTCAATGGAGGATTTACTCTCGGCCTTGAGATTTTCGAAATCTTTTTCCTCATCATCATCAGAAAAGTAATTTAACTCATATAGTTCCACCTTCCCATCCTTCCCACGCCTTACCTGCACAACATTGGGCAAATCACAATGAATATAGGAATACAGGCAATTGGATCTTGCATTTATACCACTTGGCTAACACCTAAATCCTGATCAGTTTTCAAAACATGTTACATTTGCTTCTCTAGTAAGATGTAGATGTATTCAATTTACACGCCCCACTCAGTAACAAACTTTAATCAAAGTCATTAGGAAACAACACAATGTAAAGACTGTTTCAAACCATATTCAAATCAGTAATACTGTTGGCTAAATGTTACATGAGAAAAATTCACACAATAGATGTAATTGATGTTCTGATGTATTTTGTCCATAAATTCATAGAATTGAGAAGTAGACTACAGTCTAACCATAGCCTTGCTACAGTTTTTTGTCGCCCTATAATCCTTTTCCTTTTGGTTTGGAACCCCCCAACTCAGGTTGGGTCTCAAGTTTAGGGTGTTTTCACCCCGAGTCCCTGACACCCCAAAAACCAAACCTGAAACCCCAAAAACCACCACCCGAATCCGGAAAGCAAAACCACAAAAGCAAAAACCCAAAAACCAACCCCGAACCCCAAAAACCCCTAAACCCAGAGTTCTTTTCCAAACATGTAGAACAGAGAGGATCACAGCCTCACAAAAATGAAGATCTAAGTTACAACAACAATTAGAGATTTGTCCAAACCTATCTCTACTCTGGTTCTATCTTCACCCTGACTAATGTAAGGCTTGTGCTTGATCTGAAGGTGGACCTAGCTTTAATTCTAATTACAAACTTTACCTAGCATCAAACACTTGGATTTATTATTTAGAGGTGGCAAACGGGTTGGGTTGGGCTAAAAGGGTCAGACCAGTTTATTAAACGGGTTAGATGCTCCTAACCCATATCCGAACCGTTTCTGAACGGGTTAGAAACCCCTAACCCTCACCCGCTGGGGATTAACCTGAACCGACCCATATTAACCCTGCATAACCCTTGTGGGTTATTGCGGGTCGGGTTGACCCGCATGACGTGCGCCCAAACCTAAATTTATTAACAATCTTTTAAGGCATTAATCCTGCCCAAAGTTTAAATTACAATCAAACCGATAAGTTGATTTATAAAAATGAGATATGATCCACAAGAACAACCCATAACTTTCTAAGTCTTATTAATGCAATTTAAAACCTATTATGATAGGCAATATGTACAAGATCTATTTTGGTTTTGATATGTCTATTGTTTTTTTTTTTTTTTTTTCATATAGGATCTTAAATCAGACTTAAGCTCAACTAATGTTGGGATGAAAATTTAGGCCTAAGCGTGGGTCATGATGCCATAGTTCACCATTTCTCTCTAACTTGTGCTAGCGTAAGGAGAAAATAGTGTGGAAACTTAGCATGAACTTGGCTATTACTAGATTTTTTCTTATTTTATATCCATTGTAATTTCTTCATATTCATAATCTTCCTAAGAGATAAGAGCATAAAAAAATATTTTTTAAGTAAGTTGACAAACGGTCTACTTCGGAAAAAAGAATGAGAAGGAATTATTTAAACAATGAGTATAGTATACATTTTTTTTGTTTAAAATAATGACTATTGAAATAGAATAATAAAATCTATAGAAATAAAATAAAGTTTTCAAAAAAAAAAAAACATCATATCAAAATAAAATGATAAACTCCATAAAATTAAGTATGAGTATAAGTTTTAACTGCAAACGGGTTGTGCGGGTTTAACGAGCTAATCCTAACCCGACACGTTTAAATACGTGTTAGGAAAGCTTAATGACCCACAGTCGACCCTTATATTATGCGGGTCGGGTAGGGTTGGATTGGCGGGTCGGGTTGGCTTTAGCCCGCTCGGACTTGAAAACTTTGAAGACCATAAATCTGAGCCATTTGAGTTTGTAAAAGTGGTCTCACCCAACAGTTTTTTGGTAACCCAGGTTAGGGGGGGGGGGGGGGGGGTGTCCTTCTGAATAGGGGGCCCTTGGGTGACGGGAGTAAACCTTGGCTGAGGTGGGGGGTGGTGAGGGAAGTAGACCTCTGGTGAGGAAAGGTGTGTGCCCAAGGTGTGTGCCCGTGTTCAGACCCGGGATAGATAGGTAAGAACTGGGCACCTCTTGGGCAAGAGGCCGTTCTTCTACCCCGACCCGACAGTTTTTTAGTATCCTAGCATAGGGGGTGGGGCCAGGCCTCTGGAAAGGGGACCCTCGGATAACGGGAGTAAACCTCGGGTGAGGTGGGGGCCCTCGATCTGGTGAGATATAGAGCCTCGAGTGTGCCACTTGGGTTCGAATCCGGGATGGGCTGGTAAGACCCAGACGCCTCTTACCACTAGTGCAAGAGGCCGTTCTTCTCCTCAGACAGTTGACCCACTAAAATGTCATACTAGCATAGAACAGCAGTCTATATTCAGAACTGATAGCCATGTGGAAATGATATATGGTGATCACATATGACCAGAACTTCAAATTGATTAGATGATGAATTGATGATAACCATTAAATCAAAACGAACGGTTAGACTTCCTAAAACTTTACCTATCATCAAACACAAGAACGAGCTGAATTTAGAAAAATAAAGTGTGAAAGTAAGTTTGTAAAGAAGGGCCACCATACCCCGTGAGCCATTGTATAGTTTCTCAAAAACTCAGAACGTGTCAGATCCGCAAATTCATTGATGCCACGATAATATGACTGATCCTTTTGTTTATTGAATGACTCTATACGTTCAACTGTTTCTGTGAATATCTTCAAACGGCGTGCCTTCTCTGCTTCATCCTTATATACACGTCCAAAGCTAGCCATCCATTTCTCATGCCTCTCCCACATTGGCAAGTCCTGCAATAATGTGAGAACATCTTGTTAATGTTAATGTTATTTATGGATGTAAGTTTGAATATATAGAGAGAAAGCACATAAGAGAGGCCCAACGAATCAGGACATCGATCTCAAACTTACAACTGAATTCTATTAAAACTGAATTATGTAGACTGTGATTGTCAAGAATCCCAAAAATCATGATCAGATCCCAACTGCTCCCAGATTTCTATAAATCATATGTCAGTTGGTTGCAATTGTAATCAGTTCCCAGCCTAATTCTAATAAATAGAAACTGGAAACAAATCTAATTTCCTAAATTTGCGAGCTTTCGGTTTTTGATGAGGAAAAAGAAGAAGAAAGAGGTCGTCTTTGCCATTGAAAACATGGCATTGAAAAGAAATAGAGAAAGAAAGAGATGTTACAGATCTCTCGTAATCCTCCTCCTCCTGTGCTGCGAACTCCTCTGAGGTCCCTTCCTCCTCCTCCTGTGCTGCGATCTCCACTGAGGTCCCTTCCTCCTCCTCCTCCTGTGCTGCGATCTCCTCTGAGGTCCCTTCCTCCTCCTCCTGTGCTGCGATCTCCTCTGAGGTCCCTTCCTCCTCCTCCTGGGCTGCTATCTCCTCTGAGGTCCCTTCCTCCTCCTGTGCTGCCATCTCCTCTGAGGTTCCTTTCTGCTCCTCCTGTGCTGCTGCCATGCCCATGCTCTCTAGAGAGGAAAAAAGAAGAGCCATCACCTCTGAGGCCCCTTCCTCCTCCTGTGCTGCTGCCATGCTCATGCTCTCTAGAGAGAAAAAAAACAAGAGATAGAGAGAGATCGCGGCCGAAGAAAGCAAGTGCCTTGCTTCTTCTAACGCTAACGACTCCTTTTATACGCACTAGTAGTCAGTAGTGACAGGAGTCCCACTCTTATACGAATTTCTCTTCCTCACCCGTCGCTCGTTTTGCGAAGAATAAGAAAGAATGGAAAGCTCGTTCGTGGATACGGATAGAGAGTCAGTTATACGACGAACTTCAATTGGCATCTCTTAATAAGTTTTGAATTTTGATCGAGTCCAGCAGCTATTGCACACGTCTTTATGAGTACTATTAAGTATTCTGCTGTGGGGCTAAGTAATGATGATCTGGATTATTCAAGGTGACATTGATCTGGATTATTCAAGATGAATGTCACCTGTGTGGCCTTGCGTGATATATTAATTTTTAAATTTTACTTTAATAGAAATGGGTCCCACCGTCTGATTAAAAATACGATGGAAACTTGATTGACACCATGTGAGGAGAATGCGACTACAGCACCCCATCATGTTTTCAATCATGTATACAATTAGGAAGAGCTCCTTAACCGAGGGTAAGGAGTTCATAACAGAGTGGTAAGGAGCGTCAGTTATTACCTGGATGTCCCGAATTTGAACACCGGGTACGTCACCTCTTCCGCTTATGTGGGCTTCTTTCCCAATTGTGTGGATCTTCTTCCTGCTTGTGCAAGGCCTCATTCCAACTTGAGTGGGCTACCTTTCCGTGTATATATATGCGGGCTCTCTTTGGGTCCCAAAAAAATCATGTATACAATTAGAAAAGTCAATCGTACCATGCCGATCTTGGCTCGGCCGTGCCTGAGTTGTGCTGGGTTATGCCGTGCCTCTGTGCATTTCGTGCCGTGTGGGTTCGCCTATTTTGGGTACCTTTTGGGCTTAAAAAGTCTTACACATACACACAAAGAAGAGTATGGCACACATATTTAAGTAATTTGGTCGAACTCAACCGACTTCACCGAGAAGATAACCATTTGGATATTTTCTACTTGAACGTCTTTCAATAGGATAACCTTCAAAACCTTTACAATCTTTTCGGAGAATTAAAAAAATAAATAAATAAAAGGCTATATTTTTATATTTACAATGAAGAAAAGGAGAAAAATTAGACTTGTAGTTCGCTAATGTATTCAAATGGATTATAACGTTCAATTTCTACCCACTCCTGCTTTCTTTTGTCAGCCAAATTGCCCATAGCACTTTCCTGTTTCTTCAGCTAAACTCGTCCTCCTGTCATCCACTGCACGTCCACCTACACTAAACGCCTATTCTGATGCTAGAGAAGACATTGGAATAGTTAGTAGATCACGAGCCATGGCGATAACACCGAAAATCTTCTTTCGTATGTTTTTCACCATGTTAAAATTTCAAAACAAGATGCATCCTGCATCTATAAGTCACCCGAGTCAAGATATGAGGATAACTCCGTCACAACTTGGCTTCAGCGGGAAGCTCTGCCCATTTTGCTATAAATGAAAACTTCAAGGGACTCTACTTTAATGTTGGACTTATTAAGGGGCCATACTAGCCCCTGATATACTTATTTGGTCACAATAAAATTGAAAAAGTATTTGTGATTTTGACCTTAAATTTCAAAAAATATTTAAATCTGTGTTTTCCATTTTATTTTTTATTTCATCAAGAAAAAATTATAGACCAGCTAATTTTAACTACGATCAAATGCAACAACCAAACAAAATGTCACCGTAGCATCTTTCATTATTTATTTTATTATTCTTCCTTTCTTTTACAAATGTCATTAAGTAAAACATGATCTCTATATTTTTAAATTATAAATAATTATCCTTAATGGGTAACTTAGTTGGCCTAAGACCACGGTTTGCACCCGGAGGTTGTAGGTTTAAAACTGCACTACCACACTAGGGCTACAGGGGAGTTTACCCGGCTTCCCTCTGGGCCTGGAGGGATTAGTCCATTGGAACCCGGCCTCCAATAGTAAAAAGAAAAACAAAATATATATATATATATATTTATAAATTGTCATGGAAAACTCCCTTCCAAATATTGCTTTTGCAATGCAAGTGCCCCCTCCCACCTACCTTATAACATAGCGCAAACCAAGTGTACTCCAAAATTACAGTTGAAATCTTGAGTTGTCATGGCGAATTTGCTTCCAAATACAGCTCTTGCAATTCGCCCACCTACCCTGTACCAGAAAAAAAAATGTCCCACTCACCTCCTCCAAGCTCCGAGTTCATGCAATAAAAACTTCTTGCCAACAAAAAACAAAAAAATCTAATGCCTATATAAAGTGTTGTTCCCAAAATCATTTACTTAAAAAATAAAATAAAACAAAAATAAAACAAAAAAAACCAATCTTACCCTTGTTCCCAAATCATTTACAGTAAGAAAAATCCAATCTTACCACATAATGGATTTGACATATGTAATTCTCTTCAATTTATTAGCCGGCACTTTTGAAAGCTTGGGGAAAGAGGATTCGGTTGAAAGTGATCTTATACATGTATGTGCAGATGAAAGAGTACTAAAACAACTAAAAAAAGAGGCACTCTTAGTCTCTGAGCTCACTGTAGACCTGGATGAGAAAGATTGTTATTTGCCTTCAAGCGTCGATTGGAGGAGAAGGGTGCAGTAATTACTGTAAATCACCAAGGCAATATGGTAAGAAACACAATTTGGATTATTTCTCTAAAATTAATTTTTACTTAGGCAAGTCTAATAATTGTCTCTATTTCACTTAATACGAATTTTAACAGCTAAAAGTCGATTTGGGAAGCTATTTTGGTAATAAGAGATAAGAGTGGGTGTTGTGGGCCATTGTATCTTATTATTTATCTTAGCTGAAAGACTGAGTAAGGTAGAACGTATCCTCTTTTATATATTTTTTTTGTTATTAATCTTTTAAACTCTATAATAATTAGATTAGTCATACCTAACATATATGCCATCAGAATTGTTATTTTATGAATTCTATTATCCTTGTGAATTGCAATCATGACATTTTTTTTTTCTTACCCATCTTGTCACTTTCCAATATTGAATGGGCAAATGATACCCCTAACTTGCTATATGAGAGAGCCCAGCACAGACTTCACTCTGATTTGATCATCCAATCATGATGAAATATGGGTTTGTAAAATATTGTCGGTGATTGTTCCTACTACAATTATTATTATTATTATTATTATTATTATTATTATTATTATTTGGCAAATTTAGATTGTCCTGAAAATCTTCCACATTGAAAGATCCTAGCCATCCAATTTTCAGGTACACATAGTCAAATAGCAAGCAAGAACAAAATGAAAAAAGTGCTCTGTTTGTTCTTCCGTTCAACGGTCTGTGCAATCTGATGTGGGTGGATTGTTCCTACTCTCTCTCTCTGAGAATTGTAAAATACAGGATGACACATATACAATATATCTTATTGCATCAATCGCATCCGTGTTGAGACCATTGATCAGTGACCTATACGGTTGATCTGATGGGCCACACAATCAATGCTAGTTTTCCTTGAAATCTAAATATTGCATGCAAGTCCAACTGTTTTGAATAGGCATGTCAAACGGGCCGTGCCGGCCCAAACTGAGCCCGCCCGTGCCACAGGCCGGGCCGGCACGGCCCGCCAGGGAAAACCCCTGGCACGGCACGGCCCAGTGGGACGGGCTGGAGCGGGCCGGCCCGCGGGCCAAGCGTGCCTCTTTTTTTTTTTTTTTTTTTCTAATAGAGTTATAGGCGGGTTGGGTTGGCCCGACCTGCGTAATTTATATAGATTTTTAAAAATAAATGTGTTTGGGTTTGTGAAAGATAAACACAACCACTAGACTACCTAACTTTTGTATACTAATATGTATTCAAACAATGTTAAAACTAGTTAGATGAGGATGTGAACCTAACCATGAATATTAAACTATTAGTTACATTAGGATAAGAACTTAACCACTTTAGATGATGATGAGAAGCTAACACCTTTTTTTATCAAACTTTTTACTCTTTCATTCAAACAACCTGAAATATAAAAAAAAACATATCATGTCCTTTTTTCTTCTCATTTTTCAGCCAAATTGAAATGCCATGGTTAAGGATATTTCAATTGAGATGGCAAACTCAATTTCTATTTTTTGGCTGAATTATCATACTTTAAACAAGAACTTAGCACGGTTAAATATTTCTACTTTTATCAATAATCATCTCAAGTCTTCCAAATGACCCACCATGAAACCACAACCTTGGACTTCATTTTATTTAGATTTGCATCAATTTCTTTATTTTTTAGTTATGGGTTTTTAGTCTTAGTCAATAATTCTCATTATCTTTATCATGGTTACATATTTTTTACTTCTTTTTCCTAGTGTTCATATCAATGTAAATATATGGCTTCATGTGATGTGATCGAGAGTGGAGTTATAGGTACATGTGACGAGATTATATTGAACATAAATGACTGAATTATGAACATATTCTTGTGTTTAATCCTGAGCTTTCCAACCTATAAAGAATCTCAACTTCTCAAATGCTCAGGGGTTATTGAATATAGATGAATGCAGGTCGGGAATTTCATTTGAGATTCTCAAATATCTCTGAAGAAAATAAAATTATTGAAGGCAAGGGACCGGGGCAAATTTAGTAAAGGTAAGTGTGTCACACCAAAACATTCCCCTTATTACTTCTCCCCAAAAACACATTGCCCCTCTTTATTAGTGTGACTAATTTACACTAAAGTCCTACCTTACCAAGTTATGTAAGTGTTTTTTTTATTAGAAAATGTCTAGGGTTGTTAGTTGGCTGGAAATTAGATTTTTATAAATTTAAAAAAATATATAAAAAAATAAATTTTTTTGCGGGCCAGGCGGGCCGTGCCAGGCGGGCCTGGCGGGCCGATCCCGGCGGGCCTGGCGGGCCACAGGGGCTGGCCCACTAGGCTGGCGGGCCTGGCGGGCCGTGCCTAACGGGCCAGCGGTCCTGCGCGGCTCGGCCCAGCACGGCCCACGTCATGGGCCGTGCCCAATGGGCCGTGCCGTTGACCGGGCCGTGCCGTGCCACGGCCCGTTGACTAGCGGGCCGGGCCGGGCCGGCACGGCCCACTTGACATCTCTAGTTTTAAACCCTCAGCCTTTGAGCAATCCGTAGTCCTAGTAAATGATAGTTTTTTTTTTTTTTTTTTGTTTTGGTAAAATTGTAATGATAGTTAGGGGAGTGAATTGACATGGAAAAAAAAAAAAAGGTTTCAGACCCTTTTATATATACATTTATGCTAAGGAGAGTGAATTTGACAAGGAGATAATTTATGTTCACTAGCAACCTACTGTCAATTTATGCTAAACGGGCCCTTATATATATCTATACTTTTTATGTTTGTAAAACTTTTGAAACAGGATCTTGTTGGGCATTCTCAGCCATAGGCGCAGTTGAAGGAATGCATAAAATCCAAAGCCATAAATTGCTGAATCCCTCGGCCCAACAATTAGTTGACTGTGACAAAGGGAATCGGGGCTAGCTGTAAATCTGGCACCATTGGCCCCGCATTCGGGTATATTAACAAACATGGCATTGCAACTCAAGTTGACCATCCATATACTGCTAAAGCTGGCCATTGTAACAGTCATGTCTCCACCCATCGGTTGATGGGGGTTCCTCCAGTTATGTGCCACTCACGGACAGGATTTAATGGCGGCAGTAGTAAGGCAGCCTATTTCTGCCTACATTGCAATGGATGAAAAGGCCTTTTGGTAAAATAAAGGCAGCATCTTCAAAGGCCCCTGTGGCACAGAATTGAACCATGCCATCCTTGTTGTGGGATAAAGGAACGAAATACTGGATAGTAAAAAATTCATGGGGACGTAAGTGGGGGTGAAGGTGGCTTCATGCTGATGGAGAGGGGAATAGGTGAGAAGGGACTATGCAGGATTGCGTCCTTTGCTTCCTATCCAATCCCAGTGCAACATTTACCAAAAAAAAAAAGTTCCCTCTTATAGTTTATGTTTTATTCCTGTTATGAAAAAGAAAAATATTATCAATACCACTTCCCCAGCCATTCAACCCGTTAAAATGTGACCATTAAAGTGCACCAACATGTGAAGCTGGTCACCATCTTGGAAGGCATATGAGAATTATAAACCAACAGGCTGAGAAAATCTTGGCTTGAGGCCTGTAAATTGATTGAGTGGAATATGAATATCTAACAATTTACAGCTCTAAGATTTGTAAGGAAGAGGGGAAAAGAGAACAAATGAGAAACTGGTTCCTTGGGAAAAGCTGCCTAAGTTTATTGCATTTTATATTAGCATGAGTTCCTGTAACGCTCATGATTTCATTTTAGACACACGAGGCCTCCTTTTCATGACCAACCTACACATACATATCACACTCCCACGCTGTTTTAAATCACAATTTTCACATGTCAATCCGTACTTCCTGTGCTCAAGTAGTGGATGAAAATCCAATTGCCCTCCATGACTCATAAGGATAGCCTCTACGCGGGATGGGAGTTTATTTGGAACGGCTTAGATTTTAATAAATAGGCTCCACTATTGTTTGTGAAGCTCCATCACGTAATCATTTTTCTTTTGGATGCCATGATTTCTAGTAACAACATTGCCTCACAAGGTTCTGGTTAAGCCACTGATGGATGCATGCATTGCACGCAGTTGTTAATAAAAGACTCACTTTGACTGTACTCAACTCAAGGTTGGCAGTGTGGTCTCCTGAGCCCAAGTTGGCATCAAATCCAAAGCACTTAATTAGGCTTATAGAAAACTGCAACCACATCATGAAAAGTATAGCGAAAACAGCAGCTATGTGGGTAGCCCTTGGTGTTGAAGATTCCCTAAAAAATTTAAACCTATGATTTGGAGAGTTTTGAAGATTAAAACTGTTATTCAAAGTGTCTAATTCTTAGAATTTCACTAATCAGACATAAAATTCTAATAATTCAAAAAGAGAACAGAGCTTCCTATAATGACTGCCAAGATGTAGAAATCTTGAAAAAAAAAATAGATGTATATATAAAAGGGTATGAAACCCTTTCTTTTCTTTTTTTCTTTTTATGTCAATTCAATCTCCTAATTATCATTACTAGGACCACGGCCAGTACGTTGAGGGTTCGAAACTACGCTACCAACTGGGGCAAAAGGAAATTTACTGGCCCCCGGTCCCGTCGGGATTAGTCCGGTCCAAAGGGCTGGGACATCAAAAAAACCTATCATCTCCTTCTTGGACTTGCATGCAATATTCAGATTTCAAGGAAAACTAGCATTGACTGTGTGGCCCATCAGATCAACCGTATAGGTCACTGATCAATGATCTTAACATGGATGCAATAAGATATTGTATATGTGCCATCCTACCATTTACAATTCTCAGAGAGCGAGCGAGTAGGAACAATCCGCCCACATCAGATTAAGTGCACAGATCTGAAATTCATCATGATTGCATGATTAGGACTGTTGAACCTGAGAACAAACAGAGCACTTTTTCCATTTGTTCTTGCTTGCTATTTGACTATTTGTTCCTGAAAATTTGATGGCTAGGATCTTCCAATGTGGAAGATTTTCAGGGCAATCCAAATTTGCAACATGATAATAATAATAATAATAGGAACAATCACCCACAACATTTCACAAACCCATATTTCATCATGATTGGATGATCAAATCAGAGTGAAATCTTTGGTGGGAGTTTAAAAGATTAATAACAAAAAAATATATATAAAAGAGGATACGATATACCTTTTTCAGCCTTTCAGCTAAGATAAATAATAAGATACTATGGCCCACAACACCCACTCTTACCTCTTATTACCAAAATTGCTTCCCAAATGGACTTTTAGCTGTTAAAATCCGTATTAAGTGAAATAGAGAGACAATTATTAGACTTTCCTAAGTAGAAGTTAATTTTAGAGAAATAATCTAAATTGTGTTTCTTACCACATTGTCTTGGTGCTTTACAGTACTTACTGCACTCTTCTCCCTCCAATCGACGCTGAAAGGCAAATATCGATCTTTCTCATCCAGGTCTACAGAGAGCTCAGCGACTAAGAGTGCCTCTATTTTAGTTGTTTTAGTACTATTTCATCTGCACAAACATGTAGAAGATCACCTTCATCCGAATCCTCTTTCCCCAAGCTTTCAAAGGGCCGGCTAGTAAAATGAAAGAATTACATAGGTCAGATCCATTATGTGGTAAGATTGGGTTTTTAATGATTTGGGAACAAGGGTTAGATTGTTTTTTTTTTTTTTTTTTATAAGTAAAATGATTTTGGTAACAACACTTTATATAGGCATTGAATTTTTTATTTTTTTTTTGTTGGTAAGAAGTTGTTATTGCATGAACTCGGAGCTTGGAGGAGGTAAGTGGGACATTTTTTTTCTTTCTGTTACATGGTAGGTGGGGCGCATTGCAAGAGCTGTATGTATTTGGAAGCAAATTCTCCATGACAACTCAAGATTTCAACTGTAATTTTGGAGTACACATGGCTTGCGCTATGTTAGGAGGTAGGTGGGAGGGGACACTTGCATTGCAAGAGCAATATTTGGAAGGGAGTTTTCCATGACAATTTATATATATATATATATTTACTATCGGATGGTTCCGAATCCTTTGGGCCGGACTAATCCCTACGAGACCGGAGGAATCCGGGTAAATCCCCTTTGGCCCCAGTTTGGTAGTGTAGTTTGGAACCTTCAACCTTCTAGAGTAAACCGTGGTCCTAGTAATGATAATTAAGAGAGTGAATTGACAAAAAAAATTTTACGGAATTCAAGAAAATAAGGAATGACAAGTATTCAAAAGCCCAAAACATGGTGCACTCCAAATTCACAATAAGCCCATTAGTACATGCAATGACACCATTTAAACTATTGACTAAATATACTTTGTCGGGCTAAATTAGCACCAAAATGGAATTATAGTGACTCTTCCCTACTTGCCTATTTTAGAGGCCTAAAAAGTAAAATAAAGAAGGAAAGGGCCTACCTTTAAAAATTACAATGTGGTGCCCAACTTTAGAAATTAGAAGATATGGCTCACATTCAAAGGATTTTTATAATGTGGTCCCACCGCTATAAGAATTATAATATGGGCCCACCTTTTGTGATTGTGACCCCATATGACCCACCTTTAAGAATGATAAAGTTAGATGACCTTTTCCGAGAGATTGTAAATATGTGGCCCACCTTTAGGAATTGAGTTATATCTACCATAATTCCAAGCAATCTAGCATGGCTTAGACCCTTGAGACCTTTTTTATTTTTTATTTTTGTAAGAAGTGTTGTTTTTTAACATTGGGATTTCGAACTCAACGTGACTACTTTTTGTGCAAACGTAGTAATCCATTTTTACATGAACCGAATAAATCTAATTCAGTTCTATCCCCGTAAAGCATTGCACAAAATTATAGAAACGTCTTGTTCGAAAGGACATTATGACCTTTCCACTAAATCAGCAAAATATCATGTCACACCAATGTGACCATAAGGTTTGCAAAAATAAGTAAATAAATAATCACATAACTCACTGAGATGATGCCTAAGAGGGGTCTTTCAAGAACAGAATCGGAGATGTTGCGCTCCATGCAAGCCAACATAAAATGAACTTGAGCTTGGCCGATACTATATTGAATTTGGGTTGTGCTCTTAGGCCCATGGCTGAATCGTGGCCTAACTTTTTGAGTCTGACTGGCATATTTATGCACATGTATGCCTCACCATATTACGGTGAGGGACAATATAGTGGGGCCGACTTTATGATCCATCTGAACCAATCCACACACATGGGACCCTCTGAATTACTTTGAATCCATTGACTTTTCACTAATCCAGATCGATTGGACCGTTGGATATACATACGTGCATACATGCATGCATTGTTTACATGTAAGTACTCTTGTACCCAACTCAAACTCTTGAGCCCTGAATCATTATCATCATCATCAAAGCCTATTTGGGATTGACTATATCATGAATCCTATTTCTCTCCATTTTGTTCTATCTCGGGACAGGTCATGGTCTAAGTTACACTTCTTTTAATCTATTGTTACACCTCTCATTCACATACTGAGATTGTTATCTTAGAATTCATGCTTGGGTTGTGATAGAATCTTACACCGGCTGTAAACCTAGCTAACTCACCCCCTCCTAATTTATTTGAGCTTGTAACCAATAGCGAAAATTGGCAAAGTTGCTCTTGTGCCCCAAATAAAAACCCAACTCTGACTGCCCCAAATAAAAACCCAACTCTGACTTAAATTCCATGTGGAATCCAAAACTTGAACCTGAACTCATCCCCAACCTTCTATTTATTAGGTCAGCCTCAGCCATGCTGTCCTGAGCTTGGTCCAGTCCAGGTTTCATCCCTACCTAAGTCCATGTGCCATCCACGCCTAGCTGCCTATTTTAAAAAAATTGATGACATGTGTATACTGGATGTGATTGTGCAAGATTGGTATGGTGAGATATTACTCAAGATTGAGATCATCTGAACAATGGTCCATATCTCCCAACATTCCTGCACCCACTTCATGGAAATAATAGCAGAGTCAATTGGCTGCTGAACTGCCAGAAATTAACAAACACCCAGGTGTTAACAGCAAAATACCGAGGGACTACAATTACTTGTACTCCTTACTCTCACCGAGAGAGATTTCGCTGCAGAATCACAAAATTAGATTCCTCAGGATGGGGGACGCCACTCGTTTTCTATTGCAACGGTCAATTTTTTAAAGTCGGTGGTCTAACAGGTCTTCCTGATTTCCTTATTTTACATGTAGCGCGAATTCTCCAAAGTACCCTTTCAAATGGTCCACAGTATTATGGCCCACATATTTTCAATTCGAGCAGCGCCAAACTAAATTCGTATTTTTCTATCCCAAAATTTACGCCAATCAAAGTTTGTTATAAGACTGGAGTAAATCATATGATAGAATAAACTTCCAAAGGGATAAAATTTACTTTATTTAGACACCCCATATATAATGAAGGGCATTTACTTTAAGTGGCTTCGATATTCAATAGGTGGGTGTTATTAGTCAAAGCCTTGTAGGATTGGGACTGTTGTAGGAATGAGTTGCTAGACAAATGAGATTGATATATCCACAGGCCACAGCACATCATGTAAAGGTGGTGTTAGACAGTTAAGGGTTTGAACATGGATTGATTTGCTTGTGAGAAGTTGGGAAGGGCAGCTGGTGACAGGCTTGTGCTGTAACTGTTATTTAGTGAGAAGAAGCTGTTTTAGTGAGAAGAAATGAGAGAACCAATTGTAATTATGCTACTGATATACACAGAGAGATGTCAAAGGGTTGAAAAGAGGGACGAGTCAAAAAGGGTTGAAAATACAATCAATCGGATAGAGAAGGAAGAGATAAGTAAAAGGTTGAAGCTACTTTGGTTAAGACGCATGCTTTGAGAAGACCGGCCTCCTATAATTCTAGTGGTAAGATGTGTCAATAATTTTAGTGGTAAGATGTGTCAGTTCTTATCTCTCTGTTCTAAATTGAATTTGGACAGACATTTTTCCTCACTTATATCTCACCAAAGGGCCCTCGATTTCACCCGACTGATAATGCGGTTTGGCGCAATCTTTTGCATTATTATCATGTGTATATATCAATCAAGCTATCATTCACAAGCTCAATCTTAAGGGGTCAACTCCTTTGTATAGAATCATAAAAGAAAAAAAAATCATTTATATAGAAATAAAATCTGAGAATATGTCAATAAAGAGAGAACATTCGATATGAATGGTGGTCTAGATTGTCAATAATTTGTTCTATTCAAAGTAGAACCGTTTTGGCAACTTGAGCGTCTCCGTAGCATAAGTGGCTAGAGAGAAGCCCATGTGCATGCTTCTTGCACAAGGCAAACAGCAGCATCTGACAGCTGAACCACCACTCTATAATGCAGGCAAATCATGAGTAGCACCAGCGTGGAAGAATATAACTGAAAATGACATGGATCAACATTGAAGCGTTGTAAGCCGTCCATTTGACAGAGTCTTTAATGTCTAATTATTAAGAAAATACTACTGATAGTTGACAACTAAATGAGCATAATTATATGGTTAGCACCATCTTTTCAGTTTCGTTTTGGGACTTTATTCAAATAATGACATGTTAACCTTGTTCTCATTTTCAAAAATCTCAAAATACAGGGATTTCATCGCGTTCTTCCATTTGTCGATGATCTATATATCAACGGTGATTGTTGAGCTAAAACTTGGACCCACATAGATAAATAAGAGTATATGCAGATTGTGAACTGTTCAAATCTTTAGAATGCATCCTAAGAGCATGTTTGTTTGCGAAAAATACATCAAAACTGATACTATATGATTTCAAAGTCAAATGAGCTCCCCTGTTTCAAAGCATTATTCAGGATGTTGGGAGTGAGATGGAAGGATATGAGATCAGGAGAGTAGGATGTTAGAATTACAAGCATCTATAGATCGAAGTCATCATTTTTTCCAAGTAAAGTGATGATGTTAGGTGCCAACACACTTGGGGTTTGCCTTGGAATAGTATAAGGAAGAGAGAAAAGAGGAAAAAACACCATCTACCTTCCAATTAAATCTAAATTGCCCATCATCATATATATTGGATCTTGTAAACTGGTACCTGATTCAAGTCGACGCAATCCTTATGGTATCGACGCAAGCAATCCTTATCGGCGTTTGTAACGGGCAACTCATTCCGATGATGCCATTGACTGAATGGTTGAGATTATTAAATAAAGACGACTGTTATTGATAGAAGTAACTAGCCTGTCCTTTTCCCTCCATGTGCAAGGCAGCTGGATAGTGAGGTCATTTGCCTGGGACCCACTATAGCTGGGCCAGTAGCTTGAAACTCACATCCATTGCCATCAGAGGCTCAAGCCTGAAGCCACATTCTCGTTGGTGCTTTACAGTACTTACTGCACTCTTCTCCCTCCAATCAACGCTGAAAGGCAAATAACGATCTTTCTCATCCAGATCTACAGAGAGCTCAGCGACTAAGAGTGCCTCTATTTTTAGTTGTTTTAGTACTATTTCATCTGCACCAACATGTAGAAGATCACCTTCATCCGAATCCTCTTTCCCCAAGCTTTCAAAAGGGCCGGCTAGTAAAATGAAAAGAATTACATAGGTCAGATCCATTATGTGGTAAGATTGGGCTTTTTAATGATTTGGGAACAAGGGTTAGATTGTTTTTTTTTGTAAGTAAATGATTTTGGTAACAACACTTTATATAGGCATTGATTTTTTTTTTTTTTTTTGTTGGTAAGAAGTTGTTATTGCATGAACTCGGAGCTTGGAGGAGGTAAGTGGGACATTTTTTTTTTTCTTTCTGTTACATGGTAGGTGGGGCGCATTTGCAAGAGCTGTATGTATTTGGAAGCAAATTCTCCATGACAACTCAAGATTTCAACTGTAATTTTGGAGTACACATGGCTTGCGCTATGTTAGGAGGTAGGTGGGAGGGGGCACTTGCATTGCAAGAGCAATATTTGGAAGGGAGTTTTCCATGACAATTTATATATATATATATATATATATATTTACTATCGGATGGTTCCGAATCCTTTGGGCCGGACTAATCCCTACGAGACCGGAGGAAGCCGGGTAAATCCCCTTTAGCCCCAGTTTTGTAGTGTAGTTTGGAACCCTCAACCTTCTAGAGTAAACCGTGGTCCTAGTAATGATAATTAAGAGAGTGAATTGACAAAAAAAATTTTACGGAATTCAAGAAAATAAGGAATGACAAGTATTCAAAAGCCCAAAACATGGTGCACTCCAAATTCACAATAAGCCCATTAGTATATGCAATGACACCATTTAAACTATTGACTAAATATACTTTATCGGGCTAAATTAGCACCAAAATGGAATTATAGTGACTCTTCCCTACTTGCCTATTTTAGAGGCCTAAAAAGTAAAATAAAGATGGAAAGGGCCTACCTTTAAAAATTACAATGTGGTGCCCAACTTTAGAAATTAGAAGATATGGCTCACATTCAAAGGGTTTTTATAATGTGGTCTCACCGCTATAAGAATTATAATATGGGCCCACCTTTTGTGATTGTGACCCCATATGACCCACCTTTAAGAATGATAAAGTTAGGTGACCTTTTCCGAGAGATTGTAAACATGTGGCCCACCTTTAGGAATTGAGTTATATCTACCATAATTCCAAGAAATCTAGTATGGCTTAGACCCTTGAGACCTTTTTTATTTTTTCTTTTTGTAAGAAGTGTTGTTTTTTAACATTGGGATTTCGAACTCAACGTGACTACTTTTTTGTGCAAACGTAGTAATCCATTTTTACATGGAACCGAATAAATCTAATTCAGTTCTATCCCCGTAAAGCATTGCACAAAATTATAGAAACGTCTTGTTCGAAAGGACATTATGACCTTTCCACTAAATCAGCAAATCATCATGTCACACCAATGTGACCATAAGGTTTGCAAAAATAAGTAAATAAATAATCACATAACTCACTGAGATGATGCCTAAGAGGGGTCTTTCAAGATCAGAATCGGAGATGTTGCGCTCCATGCAAGCCAACATAAAATGAACTTGAGCTTGGCCGATACTATATTGAATTTGGGTTGTGCTCTTAGGCTCATTGGCTGAATCGTGGCCTAACTTTTTGAGTCTGACTGGCATATATAGTATGAGTAAAGTACATATAGTTTGCAAATTAGATGGACCTTTGCCTTAATTTATGGCCATGGCTGCGTGTGGTTGTACACTTAGGCCAAATAACCAAATGGGTCATGCATGTTCACAATCTTTGGCCTAGCTAGACCCAGACCACAAAAAAAACCATCATGAACCTTGACGTGAAGGACCCAAAATTCTCAATGCTTTACGTGTCAATAAGGTAACCTTCCTAAATCTAAGCCAGCTTCACGAAAAAAAGTACCCGAAGCCCAGCAACATCCTCTCAGTCCCTGACGGGGTGTTCATGGGCCGCGCTAGGGCATATCCAGGTCCGGCCAGGCTTTAGAAACACTGGCCTAGGCTCGGCCTAAGTACGAAACAGGCCATAAAAGTTAGGCCTGAGCCCACCCATTTAATCAATTGGGCCGGGCCGAACCGGGCTTCATCAATTTTGTGGGCGTTAGAGCACTAATTTCATTAAATTACATGCATTTTTTTCACAAGCCGGTCGGGCCGGGCTTTGGGCTTTCTATCATTTAATCTATGCCCGACCCAATCATTAATCAGGCCCTAATTACTTTTCCAAGCCCGGCCCAAAGCGGGCTAGGCCTAAGAGCACAACCCAAGCCCAATATAGTGTCGGTCAAACTCGAGATGATTTTATGTCGGCTTGACCTATATGTACTGCTACGTTGGAGTAAAATGGCATGCATTCAATTTGGATCAATAGAGAAAGAACTCGGATCTTATACTCGACAGGTACTTTTATTTGTAATGCCAAATGGTCCCCTTCTCTTACTTATTTTAGAATGCAAACACCTCTACTTATAATCAAAGGAGAGATTCAATTAGAGGTTTATGTAACACTTAGACAACTAAATAAGCTCTAAAAGACAAAATAAGAGCTGATTTTGAAATTTTCCAAACACCTATGCCGCCTTTTATTTGAAGATAATTCACAAGAAACTTGGCCGTCTTTTATCTAGCCATTTGTTTAAATTTCTTTTTTCAAAATAAAAAATAATAAAATTTTGGCCAACTTAAATGGTTAGTCTTTCAATGCACTGCAAATTAGATATTTGTTGAGAGGAGGGGTCCAACCAATTTCTTATGAAAACTTGTAATCTCTCAACGTCATTTCCCTATTAATACTGCAATAAATATATACTAGCACAACAACCCATGCTTAGCACTAGTACGACCCGCGTTGCTACGGTTCTCACTCTATCTAATTACTTTTCAGGATTTTCTTATAAATAATTACATATTTAGAATTATGTTGGCTCGCGGTTAATTTAATTATTAAAAAAAAAAGCGATTATCAGGTTCGAGTCTCACAATCCATATATTTTTAGATTTTCATCAAGGATCAATATATAAGTAAAAACCGTAAGGAATCTGGTCAAAACTGAATCCAAAACATTCGGCTTTAATTTATTATATTTGATGCTTGCATTTCCTTTTTTTCGATCCTTTGAAGACCAATATTATATATATTTTTTATTATAAGTCTTTAAAAGATTCAATTTAAAGAGATTCGCGAAATGGATTGTTATATTCACTGCTAAATCACTTACCTTCAGGTCTTTACAATTTGAAAACGTCAATATATCTTTACCTCACTGGAAGTTCCCTGCCTAACTTGCATTCCTGGTGGAAAACGGCTATTAGATAAAAGTTCAATTTATTTTTACCTTGGAAGCCGAAGATGCTGGATTAGTTCAAGTTAGGGGTGTTCGTGAGCCACATCAAACTGGACTAAATTAACAAAATTGGCTTGCATTCTCAGCCATAATAGTTACGGCGCTTGAGCCATCCGACGGGCGCGCATTAAAGGGTTGCCAAATAGGCAGGCTGAGGTAAGCCATTACCCTATGCTCATATAGGGCCTAGCTTAGGTTGAGTCAAAGCCCTCGGAGCCCTCGGCAAACTTACAATACGGAAGCCCTTACCCAACTAAACCCAAGGGCTTAGGCTGGACAAAGGCAAAAAGATATGGTTTTTTCCTTTCAATATGTGTTTTATATAATATTTTACTATATTGCGACCGACTTGAGACCCTAACTAATCCACCTTCGTCCGAGCTAAGGACTGCATAATCCAATCCTTTCCTAAGATATTAGATAATTTCTAAATAGATTATTTAGCATGTGTGGTTCAAGTAGATATTAGACCATTTTCATAAGTCTCTCTTCCTCTCCCTCTTTTATTTTAATGTCTTTGCCAGGGACATCATCGAGTGAGCAGCAGCAATTTTTAGCACATGGGACCATATAAACAATTCAAACTCGTTATATATGAGAATTTGAAATTTATTCAACTGTTGTTATAAAGACCCGATCTCGAAAAGACATGATTGATTTGTGACCGTAGCACCTATCATGTCTGGACCCCACGCTGGTGATCACTCTTGAAGAAATGGCCCCATTCTTTCGATGAGGACAATATCCTCATGTGCACCAGTGCGCTACGCATGAATGCAGTTCGTCACACAGAACCCGATTGAATTTTACAGACCATGCCTGTAGATGGACAAAGCCTAAGAGGATCTGGATTTGAAATGATTGCTGGATATTTCACATTAATCATTCGCTTTTTACAGGATTTATAGACACTAGGAGGTTGAACTTCAAACCCCTTATCTTAGGCTAGAAGAAATACGTGGTCAAGCCTAATCTCTCACGTTATAAGGACCCATCTAGAAAACTCAGATGATATTGTAGGACCTATCATCATTGCAAACCCACCCACCCACCCACCCCACACGTTATAAGGACCCCATCTAGAAAACTCAAATGATATTGTAGGACCTATCATCATTGCAACCACCACCACCAACCCCCCCATCACATCTCACTCACTAATTATATAGACTAATTGTTAATTAACTATTTATTTTTATTTATTAATCACGGATGCTTATTCATTAATGTGGACCCGACCCATGGAAAAACCTGTAAATTTGGAAACAGTTGCCCATTTGAGAGGGACATTCCTACAACGGTCTCCTAAACCACTCCAAAGGAAGTTTGCATGGAGTTCAACAATTTTAGCAACATAGGCCTTGGTTAGATTTCTCAGACACATCCAATACTGTCGTATGGAAGACACGACCGATTGGATAACTACTTTCCTGCCCGCAATTGATAGAGATTGGCCTCTCCATCTGATGATATTCCTATGGATCTTATCATTCCAAAAGGACTGGTAATTTCCTCAGTATATCCATCAGGTCCAGGATCTCGTTCTCTTCCAATGGAGAATGTGGCTTGTCTAATTTCCTCAACAGATGGAGTGGCAATTAGGGACTCATTGTCTTCCACAGAAACGCACTTATCTAGTAAGGATGGAAGTGACAGATCCTGAGTTCTAACTGTGCTTTCTCTGAGCATCTTATGAAAGTAATCATGACAGTAGTGTTTCATCTGATCAATTGAAAGTAAGGTATTTCCACCACTGTGAATGAGGTAATGTGTTAGGTTGCGGCTGTGATTCATCTTTGTAACCCGATGGAAGAATTTGGTATTGGGGTCGCCGTCTGCTAACCATTGGACTCTAGACCTCTGCGGCTCTGCCTCCAAAAGATTTCAGATTGACTTTGAAGTCTTATGAGGGACTCCAACAGCTGTCTCTCTAAGTTTCAATGAAAATGGCCCAAGATAAGGATTTAGTTTTAAGAAAAAGAAAAAGAGACTTCTAATCAGAAATGGACCATCTCATAACAGATCAAAACGATCTAACCGTTGGGATCCATGGGTCCACCCTGGGACGGATCTCCATAGAACTGTGCCCCCTCTCCACTTGTTCTTTTTCTTTAAATTAGGAGAAAGATATGGATAGATACATCTTCATCCTATCTTTTTGCCCCCTTCAATTTTTTTCCTTTTCTCATGTATTCCCCTTAACAACCTGTTTTTCCTCTTAATAGAGAAAGGAACTTGTAAGGGTAAATTAGGGATAGATCCCTCATTATTAGATTATAAAGTCTCTAGATATGGCATTACGGTTTAAGGCCTAGAGTCCCTTGCGCATGGAATTAATTTAGGCGGTGGTCCCTAAACATGTGACATTATATTTTTTATGACATATTTGCCATTCTAACCATTTAAATGGGTGTGTGGTCCCTAAGCATGTGACATCAGATTTTTTATGACTTATTTGCCCTTCTAATCATTTAAATGGGCGTGTGGTCCCTAAGCATGTGACATCACTGTCTTTCCCGGATTATGTAACGGGTTGGGTCTTGGACCATGGCAAGTGAACTATTTCATAATCCTCATGACTAGTCCTATAACAGCCTTGAGGAAAGTCTTTCATTCTCGATATTGGAAGAACACCTTGATGGAAGACACTGTTTCAACAGAAATGAAGAGCTAAAGAAAAAAACCTAAGAAATTACTTGAACAACTGATTGCAAAAGTCACATGGGGTAGGTTGCTAGATTTAGTTTAAATTTTTCTATTAAATTTTTATCAAAGCTAGAAAAATTTAAACTAAATCTAGTCAAACCAAACCAAATCCAGTTAGATAATCTTATATCAAAGTGACATAACTTGTTTTCAAATTGGTTGTGATTTTCAAACACAGATAAATTCATATAAACTCAAATAAACTCATGCTAAAGTCAAATAAGTTCAAATCAAAGTTAAATAAATTTGCAGGAAACTCAGATAAATTCACTTAATTCGTATCAAACTCAGATAAATTCAAAGCAAACACAAATAAATTCATATCAAACTTAGATAAATTCGTACCAAATACAGATAACATCATGCCAAAGTCATATAACACATACAAAACTTAGATAAATTCACAGCAAACTCAAAAAAACTCATTTAACAACTCAGAAAAACTCATGCCAAAGTCAAATAAGTTCACATCAAAGTTGGATAATTTCACAGCAAACTCAGATAAATTCACTTTAATTCATATCAAACTCAGATTAATTCAAAACAAATACAAATAAATTCATATCAAACTTATATAAATTCGTACTAAACACAGATAACATCATGCCAAAGTCATATAACATCATGCCAAAGTCATATAACACATACAAAACTTAGATAAATTCACAACAAAATAAAAAAAAAACTCATGCCAAAGTCAAATAAGTTCACATCAAAGTTAGATAAATTCACAGCAAACTCAGATAAACTCACTTAATTCGTATCAAACTCAGATTAATTCAAAGCAAACACAAATAAATTCAAATCAAATTTAGATAAATTCATACCAAACACAGATAACATCATGCCAAAGTCAAATAACATTATGCCAAAGTCAGATAACACATACATCAAAATTAGATAAATTCACAACAAACTCAGATAAATTCACTTAATTCGTATCAAACTCATTAATTCAAAGCAAACACAAGTAAATTCATATAAAACTTAGATAAATTCATACCAAACACAGATAACATCATGCCAAAGTCAAATAACATTATGCCAAAGTCAGATAACACATACAAAACTAAGATAATACATACATCAAAGTTAGACAAATTCACAGCAAACTCAGAATAAACTCACTTAATTTGTATCAAACTCAGATTAATTCAAAGCAAACACAAATTAATTCATATTAAACTTAGATAAATTCATACCAAACAAGGATAACATCATGCCAAAGTCAAATAACATTATGCCAAAGTCAGATAACACATACAGAACTTAGATAAATTCACAGTAAACTCAAAAAAACTCATGTAAAACTAAGTTGAATACATTTTAAAGTCAAATAAAATCTTGTGAAATTCAGTTAATTTCATACCAAACTCATTATTTCATAAGAAATTTAGATAAACTTAATAAAAACTCAGAGAAAATTATTTCAAAGTCACATAAATTCATTTGAAGCCTTGTTTAATTAATAACAAACGAAGTTAAATTGAAATCAAACTCAGAAAAATAATATAATATACAAATAAATTCATTTAAAGTCCTATTTAATTGATCATAAACTAATATAATTTTATATAAATCTTAGATAAATACATGTCACAGTCAAATAATTTCAAATCAATCTCAGATAAATTCAAACCAAAACTTAGATAAACTTATGTCAAACTCAATTAAGTTTAAGTCAAGATGATTCGATTGCTTGAGGTCACTGATGAGTTGATTTTGCTTCTTGTACAGTTTCCTTCATCTTTGATTTCAGAATCTTTATTTTGCTTAAATTTCGGAGTGTATGACGGAATATTTTAAAGCAATGCATGTTTGGTGACGTATAGAGTATATAAAGAGAGGGCATTTTTGTCTTTTTGACTCACTAAATGTTAAAGGGGGACCGCTGCCTTTATGAGAAAATGACTTGGACCACAGGCTATAAAACATACAGTTGAAGGACCTTTCACCAAATACCCCAACTTTTAAAATACAAAGGGGGATTTTGCTCTTTTTATTCATTAAAAAATACAACTCATCAAATCACCAATAAGGTCTGCATTATCCTGTGAGTTTTCTCCTTTTATTCTTTTTTGTATTGCCCATTATTAAGCTTAGAATCCCAATCCTCTTAAAATTTGAAATTCATAATCACCATAGCTAGTTTAATTTATTATCAGATTTTGAGTTTTTAACATTTTACTTCAAGATCTGAATTAAATTAAATCTTATTTAATTCCTACATAAGAAATTTCAGGTTACTATGAACAGAAGTACTTAAAAGTATTTTCTATACTAATTACAAGTCCAATGTTCCATTAAGGTTAGTGGTTTTAATATGGAAACACATTTAGATGATGGACTCTCAACAAGACAACCAAGGCAAATACTGGAGACCTTGGCTCACAACAGGTCGAGTTGGTTCAATGGATTAGTTGCCCCAACCTGATAGTTCCTTCTTTACCAGGTTTTTTCAAGAACAAAAGAGAATCTTTACAAAATTTTCATTCTTTTCTCTCTTTTAAAGACTGCCCAATTCTTACTTTCTTATGAATAAAACAAACTGAGATAAGGGGTCAATGATTTTTCAATTTTCCTAATTCACTTGGTCATAGAGAATGCATGACTGTTATTATATCCACACATGATTTATTGGTCTAGCTGCTCAATGCTAATGAGTGGGTATAGTTTTCGCAAGAAAACCCTACAAATAGATGAGTTACAAGCAAATTAAAGTTCATGTATACACTGTCAAAACCATGATTTTTTTAGAGAGGGTGCAAGCATCTGTCCAGAGCAATCTCCCTGACAATTATAAAGAGAACCGTTTATTAGGTAGACCCACCTGGATTTGGTGGGCCCCACTATGTACCTAATCCAGATGTTTGTGTGGAATAGAATTCCAAGGTGTGCTAAGAGATGTATTGATGTATTACTGTCAAAACAAAGTTGAAGAAGATATGCCACGGATCCCAGTCATAGCCATTGTAGGTGCAGAAAATAATGACCCACAATGATGGAGGTGCCTAAGAGGACTTATCCGATGATGATGATGACTGGGTGCCGTCCGAAAGCCTGAAAGAGAAGAACACACGGTCAGAGGACCCTGGCCTGGGCGGCGCAAGGCTCTCCGATGCCAAAGTCAGTGAGGGAACTGGAACAATGGAAGGAGAGGAAGAAGAAAGGCAGAGTAACGGCTCTGGGAGATATATTGTGCGTCCCTTTGATGGTGGTTTGAGGCTCTATTTATAGAGGCTTGGATCGTATCCTTTGAGGATATTTTGGTGTGGGGCCCGTGATTCGACTGGGAAGTCACAATCAGCCCACATTGCATTAATTGCGGTCCAATCCAGCCCACTCTGCATTAAATGCGCGTCGGATCAGCCCACGTCGCATTTAATGCGCGTCTTGTTGGGCCAGATCGTGTTGGACGCCTTTGGCGGTAGGGGATCGTGGGATCTGCCCTCGGGCCTTGCCCTGATGTGGCCTCAGCCGCTGGATGCCGCCCTGTCAGGATATGGCGAAGATTGTGAGCGGCTGGATGTCGTGTCTGTCCCACTAGCTCGTGCCCCTATCTCTCCACGTGCCTGATGACGTGGGGGATGAGGGGCGCAAGTGGAGGTTCTCTCTTGCTTCGGCTTCCGTCCCGGCTTCTTCAGCCGAGGTGGAGCTTTCTGCCGAAATGGCATCCGGGGTGGCCCAGCCGAGGTGGAGCTCCCTGCCGAGATGGCGCCCGGGGTGGGCCAGTTCGGCGCTAGTGGCCCGGAGCTGCCTGACTTCGGCCGGACCTCCTGTCCTGGTAGCCGGGGTGAGCTTGGATGGCACGCGGATGGCACGCGGATGGCACGTGAGAGTGCTTAGTCTCATCTGATGGCTGTGATTAGCGTAATCCTGTGGTTCTGAAAATCTCCCCACACAATTGCCCCCTAGCTTTTGACCTCTTAAGCGCCCTAGCCTTTAGTGGTCGAAAGTTAGAAAGATCCGTCTGGGGATGCGGCGATCGTCGTCTGGTGTCGCTTCAACTGTTCGGAAGCGATAAATGCTCTGTCATGCCTGTACTGGGAAGCGAGTCGACGGTTCCACGCGTCGCCTCTTCATTGATTGCGCTGTCCCAAGTAAACATCGCTTCTTTTCTCTTTATTGCCTTGTTTGATCTCGGCGATGCCGAGCTGACTCTCTTGTTGCTTGTCGTGCAGAGGTAGGTGCTAGGCGACGCCGAGCTGCGAGTGGGGTGGAGGAGGAACAAGAAGATCGCCGAGGTGGAATCGGAATTGGCAAGATTGAAGGCTGAATCGACGGCTGAGGGGACGAGGCTGCGCGGGGAAGTGCTGGCTGGGCGAGCCGAAGCAGCGAGGCTGAAGAAGGAGAACGCCGAGCTGGAGAAGGAGAAGGCCTCTCTTCTGTCCGAGGCCCAGTCCGCCTTCCAGGATGGGGTGGATCACGCCTCTGAGCTGTATGAGAAGCAGGTGGAGGAGATCACCACCATCCTGTTCGAGGAAGGATGCCTGGCCGCATTGAGACGTGCGGGAGTCCCCAAAGACCATCGTCTATCGGACTCGGCCCCTGAGCCGAGCTCCGCTCCTGCGGCCGAAAGTGCCCCAGTTGAAGCTCCTGTAATTGCTCCTGCTGCTGACGACGCTCCAGCTGCCCCAGTCTTGAGCGATGCCCCGGTCGCCAGCGATGCTTCGGCCGTGCCTCAAGGTGATGCCTCTCTTCTGCCCCTGCTTCGGCTGAGGTACCAGTTGAAGCCCCTTCTGGTTCGGCCGAAGCTGCTGGTTCGGCAGATACGGTGATCGACCTGGTCGAGTCGCCGAAACTACAGTAGCCGGGCTCCTCTACACTTCTGTCTTCTTTTATGTAAAATTTTTGCTTCTCAGCTTTTCTGTTTTTAGAGGACTGCGATCCTCCTTTCTGTATTTTCTTTTCTGTTCTGCAACCCTTGTAATGAAGCAGTTTACAATGAATAAAGAGGGGGAATTCTGTGATCATCCAAACTCCGTACAATGCTTTTGAGTTCTTTTTCTCATTCTTGGGTGTTTGAGTGCTGAAAAGCTGTCCTTGGCCGAAATGGCTGGCTTTGGCCGAGACGAGCTGCCTTGTGCCGAAGTGGAGTCATCACTCCGTTGGTCTCGGCTGTGGAAGCGTGAGCTCGGCAATGATCTTTGAGGGGTGTAAAAACCCTGATCTTAGGAATCCGGCCGAGTGTCCGAACTCGAGGCCTTCTCCAGGGTCCAGGACCCGGAGCTTTAGGAAACGACCGAGTGTGGACTCGAGGCCTTTTCCAGGGCGGTAGACCCGTGGGTTCAAAACCCGAGGACTTTAGGAATTCGGCCGAGTGTAAGAACTCCAGGCTGTATCCAGGGCGTAGACCCATGTGGATGGGTAAAAACCCTGAGTTTAGGAATTGGCCGAGTGTCCGAACTCGAGGCCTTTTCCAGGGCTGTTAACCCTTGGAGATGGGTGAAGACCCTGAGTTTAGGAATTGGCCGAGTGTCCGAACTCGAGGCCTTTTCCAGGGCTATTAACCCTTGGAGATGGGTGAAGACCCTGAGTTTAGGAATTGGCCGAGTGTCCGATCTCGAGGCCTTTTCCAGGGCTATTAACCCTTGGAGATGGGTGAAGACCCTGAGTTCAGGAATTGGCCGAGTGTCCGAACTCGAGGCCTCTTCCAGGGCTATTAACCCTTGGAGATGGGTGAAGACCCTGAGTTTAGGAATTGGCCGAGTGTCCGAACTCGAGGCCTTTTCCAGGGCTATTAACCCTTGGAGATGGGTGAAGACCCTGAGTTTAGGAATTGGCCGAGTGTCCGAACTCGAGGCCTTTTCCAGGGCTGTTAACCCTTGGAGATGGGTGAAGACCCTGAGTTTAGGAATTGGCCGAGTGTCCGAACTCGAGGCCTCTTCCAGGGCTGTTAACCCTTGGAGATGGGTGAAGACCCTGAGTTTAGGAATTGGCCGAGTGTCCGAACTCGAGGCCTTTTCCAGGGCTATTAACCCTTGGAGATGGGTGAAGACCCTGAGTTTAGGAATTGGCCGAGTGTCCGAACTCGAGGCCTCTTCCAGGGCTGTTAACCCTTGGAGATGGGTGAAGACCCTGAGTTTAGGAATTGGCCGAGTGTCCGAACTCGAGGCCTCTTCCAGGGCTGTTAACCCTTGGAGATGGGTGAAGACCCTGAGTTTAGGAATTGGCCGAGTGTCCGAACTCGAGGCCTCTTCCAGGGCTGTTAACCCTTGGAGATGGGTGAAGACCCTGAGTTTAGGAATTGGCCGAGTGTCCGATCTCGAGGCCTTTTCCAGGGCTATTAACTCTTGGAGATGGGTGAAGACCCTGAGTTTAGGAATTGGCCGAGTGTCCGAACTCGAGGCCTTTTCCAGGGCTGTTAACCCTTGTAGCCGAAGTCGATCAAAGAGAGATGACAGATTGATGACGGGGCGAAAGCTATTTCCATTGATTCAGAGATTCATTACATCTTTTAGAAATTGAAGATTGATGACGGGGCGAAAGCTATGTCTCGGCAGCGGCTTGCCCTCCAAGTCTTCAAGCTTGTAGGCTGGATTTTCCTGCCAGTGAGACTGCTCTGAACGGGCCATGCCAGTTCAGGGGCAACTCCCCCTTGCTTGGCTCTCTGTCAGCGGGCTTTTTTGGATGCTAGCGCGAGTTCGGCCTTCACCACCTCCCTCCCGCGTGATGCCCGCCTGGCATCGGCGCGGGCCTGGGAGCTGCCCCGGGACGAGGAAGCGGGAGCTGAGGACGCCAGCTGGATCACGTAATGATCTTCTCCGAATCCTCATTGTCTGGAACCTGGGCTGCGCTCTGGTGAACTCGGCCCTCGCTGCCGCCAGCATCTCCTGCCTCAACGAACTGTGGAATGTGGCCTTCTTTGGCCAACTTCTCCAGATACCACTGCAAGGAGTTGCAGTCCTCGGTCTTGTGCCCGCTACCTTTGTGGTAAGAGCAGTAGAGCTTGCTCCGGCTGCCGGAGGCGGGCTCATTCCTCGAGGGCGGAGGCCACTTGAAGAATGGCTTGGTCTTTATCTTGGTCAGGATACGGTAGATCGGCTCCTTGAAGACGACGTTGACACTCTGACTGGCGCTGGTGGGGGGTCTGGGCTGCCAGGTGCCCCCAGACCTGGACGACGCAGGCTTCGCCGAACTGGAGACCCAAGCCTGCGTGGGCTCCTGCTCCCGGAAGGGCTTCCCGCCTCTTTGTCGAGGCTGGTTGCTCTCATGCTCGGGTTCCGGATGCCCGTCCTGATCCCGGGCTCGGATCTCGTCTTCCTCCTGGGCGATGAAGCGCTTGACCCGGGACATCAATCCTGGCATGGACTCTGGGGGGTCCCCGGCCAAATCCTTCCGCAGGTCGTGGCCGGGGATCAGGGCATGCTGGAAGGCGTAGATTGCTATCTCCTCCCTGGTGCCCTCGATCTGGCTGTAAACCGCCCAGAATCGCTGGGCGAAGATGGCGAGGGTCTCACCCTGCTTCATTCTTAGGGCGAGGAGGTCCCCTTCTTTCTTGGGGATGACGGTGTAGGCTTGGAACTTCTTCAGGAAGGAGAGCTGGAGCTCCTTCCAACTCGAGATGGACTTCTCCGGGAGAGAACATAACCATTTCAGGGGGAGGTCACCCAAACTGGAGGAGAAAATTTTGCAGTTCAGGTGACCCTCATTCCCCCAGATAGACATCTTCTGGGAGAAGTGTCGAAGGTGAGCGGATGGGTCGGACAATCCGTCGTAGGGGACGAACCGCGGGACAGAGAGCTTTCTCGGCAAGGGGGTGCGCTTGATCTCTTTTGTGAAGGGCGAGCCCCCTAGATCAGTGTGGCCACAGACCTGCTTCTGGTCCCGCATGTCCAGGTTGTGCTGAAGAGCTAGCCTGACGCGTTTGTCGAACCGCTTCTGCTCGTCGTCCTTCTCTGGAGTCTGAGCTCTGGGCTTTCGCTTGGGGTGGTTCGGACTGCGATGGCTATGAGCTCGGCCATCGCGGCTATGGTGACTCCGGCTGTTGCTCGAGCCTTCGTCACGAATCTGGCTCCGTTTATGGCCCAGATGATTCCTGAGATCCTCGCGGGGAGGCTGGGCTGCCCTGCTGGGGGCGTCCCTCTTCTTCCCTTGAGGCTCGGAGACCTGCCTCAAGGAGGCGGCTTGCGCTGCCCTCAGCTGCTGCTGGAGCTCGCGAATCAGCTGCTCCTGCCTCTGGAGGAGAGCAGTTTGGGCTTCGAGAGCCCCTCCGGTGGCAGGGGGTTGAACGTGGCGCGTCTCTCCTACGGCCACGGCTTTGTCCTTCCGAGGACGCTCATGCCGACGCTCATCGCGTCTGGGCGGCATGACTTCTTCTGAGGCCTCGAGTCCCTCTTGGAGTGGGAACTCGACAAAGAGCTGAGAGCCTAAGCGGCCCTCGCCTGCAGACGTGCCATGCACCGTGCGGGAGCGCCCTTGAGGAGGGACGTCCGTTGACGGTGGTGGCAGCTCGAGCGCTGCTCTCGAGGACTCTACGCCCTTCCTAGCTTTCGGAGGCATGGCTTCTGAAAGGTTGAGGTTAAGAAGGTTGGGAAGGTTTGGGAAGGTTGGGATATTACTTTCCCACAGACGGCGCCAATTGTAGGTGCAGAAAATAATGACCCACAATGATGGAGGTGCCTAAGAGGACTTATCCGATGATGATGATGACTGGGTGCCGTCCGAAAGCCTGAAAGAGAAGAACACACGGTCAGAGGACCCTGGCCTGGGCGGCGCAAGGCTCTCCGATGCCAAAGTCAGTGAGGGAACTGGAACAATGGAAGGAGAGGAAGAAGAAAGGCAGAGTAACGGCTCTGGGAGATATATTGTGCGTCCCTTTGATGGTGGTTTGAGGCTCTATTTATAGAGGCTTGGATCGTATCCTTTGAGGATATTTTGGTGTGGGGCCCGTGATTCGACTGGGAAGTCACAATCAGCCCACATTGCATTAATTGCGGTCCAATCCAGCCCACTCTGCATTAAATGCGCGTCGGATCAGCCCACGTCGCATTTAATGCGCGTCTTGTTGGGCCAGATCGTGTTGGACGCCTTTGGCGGTAGGGGATCGTGGGATCTGCCATCGGGCCTTGCCCTGATGTGGCCTCAGCCGCTGGATGCCGCCCTGTCAGGATATGGCGAAGATTGTGAGCGGCTGGATGTCGTGTCTGTCCCACTAGCTTGTGCCCCTATCTCTCCACGTGCCTGATGACGTGGGGGATGAGGGGCGCAAGTGGAGGTTCTCTCTTGCTTCGGCTTCAGTCCCGGCTTCTTCAGCCGAGGTGGAGCTTTCTGCCGAGATGGCATCCGGGGTGGCTCAGCCGAGGTGGAGCTCCCTGCCGAGATGGCGCCCGTGGTGGGCCAGTTCGGCGCTGGTGGCCCGGAGCTGCCTGATTTTGGCCGGACCTTCTGTCCTGGTAGCCGGGGTGAGCTTGGTGCCACGTGGATGGCACGCGGATGGCACGTGAGAGTGCTTAGTCTCATCTGATGGCTGTGATTAGCGTAATCCTGTGGTTCTGGAAATCTCCCCACACAGCCATAAAATCAAATATTCTTCCTTTAAAACCTGTTTGTTTGTATCCTTGGAAAATAAAATAAAATAAAATAAAAAGAAGATGCTGAACAGCATTTGAGAATGCATTTGAGAATCGTGGCGGAAATGGGCTTGTATACAAACAGAGACAATTTCGACATGAAGAATGCCAAGTGCAAGTCAAACCACATTTCATTCAAATCAATGTCATAAAAAGATAGAAACCATATCCACTTAAATCAATGTCGGAATAAATATAAGAAAAGAGTAGGAGGAACACCACACTTAAAATGTTACCCACACTTAAAATTTTCACCCACACTTAAAATGTTCACCTACATTTAAAATGTTAAAATGTTACCCACACTTAAAATGTTACTCACACTTAAAATGTTTCCCACACACCCACACTTAAAATGTTATCCACACTTAAAATGTTCGTGTGGTTAGGAAGTCAAGTTTTAACATGGAGGGGCTAGTGAGTGGTTCTATGTATCCGTAGGTTTACCAATGATCCTCTGAATCAGGAGGGTCGGCAGATTCCTATGTTATAAAAAAAAAAAAAAAAAAAAAAAAACGAACGCCACAAGCTAAAAAAATATTGTCATCTTCATTAGAGTAATGCCGCCGATGGATCTTTTTTTACCAACAACCCACCTATTCCTCAATGGAGGATTTACTCTTGGCCTTGAGATTTTCGAAATCTTTTTTCTCATCATCACTAGAAAAGTAATTTAACTCATATAGTTCCTCCTTCCCACGCCTTACTCGCACAACATTGGGCAAATCACAATGAATATAGGAATACAGGCAATTGGATCTGGCATTTATACCACATGGCTAACACCGAAATCCTGATCAGTTTTCGAAACATGTTATATTTGCTTCTCTAGTAAGATGGAGATATTGTATTCAATTTACACGCCCCACTCAGTAACAAACTTTAGTCAAAGTCATAGGAGCCATCAGAAAGTAAAGATTGTTTCAAGCCATATTCAGATCAGGTAATACTGTTGTCTAAATGTTACATGATTAAAACTCACACAATAGATGTAATTGATGTTCTGTTGTATTTTTCCATGTTGTGCGGAAGCGTCGTGGTGGGATCTGATACCACCTATTGAGATAAGTGGCGCAGCGAAAATACGAGTGATCGATGGTCTAGATGCAACAAGGCATGAACACATGCAATCAATCCACACATTTAGAACAGAGAGGATCACAGCCTCACAAAAATGAAAATCTAAGTTACAACAACAAATAGAGATTTGTCCAATCCTATCTCTACTATGGTTCTATCATCGCCCTGACTAATGTAAGCCTTGTGCACTTGATCTGAAGGTGGACCTAGCTTTAATTCTAATTACAAACTTTACCTAGCATCAAACACTTGGATTTAGAGGTGGCAAACGGTTTAGGTTGGGCTAAATGGGTCGGACCTGTTTATTAAACGTGTTAGATGCTCCTAACCCGTATCCGAACCGTTTCTTAACGGGTTAGAAACCCCTAACCCGCACCCGCTGGGGATTAACATGAACTAACCCATATTAACCTGCATAACTCTTGTGGGTTACTGTGGGTCGGGTTGACCCGCATAACATGCACCCAGTATTGTTAATTTTTTTCATATAGGATCTTAAATCAGACTTATGCTCAACTAATATTGGGATGAAGATTTAGGCCTAGGCCAGGGTCATGATGCTATAATTCACTATTTCTCTCTAACTTGTGCTAGCGTAAGGAGAAAATAGTGTGAAAACTTAGTATGAACTCGGATATTACTAGATTTTCTTTTATATCATATCCATTGTATTTTCTTCATATTCATAATCTTCCTAAGAGAGAAGAGCATAAAAAAGTATTTTTTAAGTAAGTTGACAAATGGTCTACTTCAAAAAAAAGAATGAGAAGGAATTATTTAAACAATGAGTATAGTACACATTTTCTTTTAAATAATGACTATTGAAATAGAATAACAAAATCTATAGAAATAAAATAAGGTTTTCAAAAAATAAAAAAAAAACATCATATCAAAATAAAATGATAAACTCCATAAAATTAAGTATGAGTATAAATTTTAACTGCAATAAAAAACAAACGGGTTGTGCGGGTTTAACGAGCTAATCAAAACCCGACACGTTTAAATATGGGTTAGGAAAGCTTAATGACCCACAATCGACCCTTATATTATGTGGGTCGGGTAGGGTTGGATTGATGGGTCAGGTTGGCTTTAGCCCGCTCTAACTTGGAAGATCATAATTTTGATCATTTGAGTTTGTAAAAGTGGTCTCACCGAACAGTTTTTTGGTATCCCAGGTTAGGGGGCGGTCCCTCTGAATAGGGGACCTTGGGTGACGGGAGTATATCTTGGCTGAGGTGGGGGCTGGTGAGGGAAGTAGACATCTGGTGAGGAAATGTGCCTGCCTGTGTTCACATACAAGGACAGATAGGTAAAAACTAGGCATCACTTACCACTAGGGTAAGAGGCCGTTTTTCTACCTCCACAGTTTTTTGGTATCCCAGCTTAGGGGGTGGGTCCCTAGGCCTCTAGAAAGGAAACCCTCGGGTAACGGGAGTAGACCTCAGGTGAGGTGGGGGGCCCTCGAGTGAGGAAAGGAGACCTCTGGTGAGATATCAGAGCCTCGAGTGAGGAAAGGAGACCTCTGGTGAGATATCAGAGCCTCGAGTGAGGAAAGGTACCACCCTGGGTTCGAACCCGGGACAGGCCCGTAAGACCTCCGTTCTTCTCCCCCAACAGTTGACCCACTAAAATGTCATACTAGCTAGCATAGGACAGCCGTCTATAATCTATATACATTCAGAACTGATAGCAATGTGGAAATGATATATGCTGATCACCTATGACCTGAACTTCAAATTGATTAGATGATGAATTGATGATAACCATTAAATCAAAACGAACGGTTAGACTTCCTAAAACTTTACCTATCATCAAACACAAGAACGAGCTGAATTTAGAAAAATAAAGTGTGGAAGTAAGTTTGTAAAGAAGGGCCACCATACCCCGTGAGCCATTGTATAGTTTCTCAAAAACTCAGAACGTGTCAGATCCGTAAATTCATTGATGCCAAGATAATAGGACTGATCCTTTTGTTTATTGAATGACTCTATATGTTCAACTTTTTCTGTGAATATCTTCAAACGGCGTGCCTTCTCTGCTTCATCCTTATATACACGTCCAAAGCTAGCCATCCATTTCTCATGCCTCTCCCACATTGGCAAGTCCTGCAATAATGTGAGAACATCTTGTTAATGTTAATGTTATTTATGGAAGTAAGTTTGAATATATAGAGAGAAAGCACACAAGAGAGGCCCAACGAATCAGGACATCGATCTCAAACTTATAACTGAATTCTATTAAAACTGAATTATGTAGACTGTGATTGTCAAGAATCCCAAAAATCATGATCAGATCCCAACTGCTCCCAGATTTCTAGAAATCATATGTCAGTTGGTTGCAATTGTAATCAGTTCCCAGCCTAATTCTAATAAATAGAAACTGGGAACAAATCTAAGTTCCTAAATTTGCGAGCTTTCGGTTTTTGATGAGTTAAAAGAAGAAGAAAGAGTTTGTCTTTGCCATTGAAAACATGGGCATTGAAAAGAAATAGAGAAGGAAAAATATGTTACAGATCTCTTGTAGAGAGTTAGTTGCTCATGGCGAGAGGTTGAAGAAAAATCTCTAATGAAATTCCCATTAGCACTCTTCCAAGGCTCCCAAACTACCATCCAAATCGTCTCCCAGACGTGAATATCTCTAAAAACGAGTTTGAGCTTTTATTTATAGGCTTTTTGACCAAAAATCTGGTCAAAACGTGTTGGGACGGTGTCCCAGCAGGTCCGGGAGTCCAGACGTCAGGACACAGTCTGTCGTGGTCATCTAACAAACAGCGAACTGCTCGAGATCATATCTCCCTTGATATAGCTCCGATTTATACAATCTTGGGATCCACGGATATCTACTCGAAATGAGCTTTTCAACAGTATGTAAATTGTACTAATCCGACACTCAGGTTGAAAGTTATAACCATTTCAATTTGCCGCCCCGGAGAATAATGGTGCAATTAAAGAACTTCCATGTTGGCATGCTATGGGGTGAGTGAGACCCTTTTTTGGACATCCAACGCATGTTTGGACTCTTGCTTTGCTTTATTATTTGAGTCCCTTCCCATATTTGGCACGCTTCCTCACTTGCAACTCCGGTTTGTAATGCTTTGTGAGGTTTCTTCCATTTTAGCTTTGAATTCCGCTCCTTATATCTGTAGTACCTATAAACAATAAAATAATATAATTAAGCTAATTAATCTCATCCGACGGTATAACCAAGTCCTCATTGAGGGGCCTAAAATGTATCTTTAGGCTCTTATAAGTGCCTCCGTCCATGGCTAAAGAGAACTGACTCTCTTTAGTATTCCACTCAACTTAGGTCTAAGGTTACAGATTACATGATATGTATAATCTTCACTTTCTTAGCCTCCCAAAAAAGCCTTGGTATAATGATCAAAATACCCTTGACTCAAAGCCCGTCCTTAGCTAACCTAATGGACCAATCCGGTAAACCTAGAATACAAGACATAAACCCAACAGGTTTATTTGATAGTAGCCAGGTATTTGTGAAAAGCAAGGAATGCTGGTCTCTTTAACATGCAACCGCTTCGCCCAAAATCAGTAGCCAGCAAAGGGATAAACCTTGCCATCAGTAGAATGTGGCCTCATATCTCCGACTTTGTTCAATAGCCAAAATCCCATGTCCAAGTGTTTGGACCCACCCCTCATCCTTTCCATAAATTGAATTTTGATTTCTCATTTTATCTTGAAGATAAAACGGGTGGTATAGCTGGTATCATTAGAAACCATGTCTTAGCACTTTCTAGTAAAAAATCTACAGCATCTGCCTTTGAGGCTGAGCTCTTGGAAGGAAGGGGACTCTCTAATTACAATTATGACTTTTGAGTAATCTTAGAACTTATCATGGGATTTTATGCATATTTGGAAGACAATTATCGACCTTCACTACACCAAAAACGTCAATCAGGAACGGTTTTGGACCGTTTCTCTGACCTGAATTTGAACGATTTCCGGCAGCCCAGTAGGTGGTGCTTCAAATAAATTGGAACGGCTTGTCCTCGTTTCTGAAACTGAATATTGGAACGGTTTTCTACCGTTCCAGTATTTGAAATTAGGGACGATATTTAACCGTTCCAATTCTGTTCTATAACTGTTCCTATTTTAAGATTTGACCAGTTTTATGATCATTTCGAAAATGATCATAAATTCGAACATTTTTAAACCGTTACAATACCGTTCTTGAACCGTTCCTATTTATTATATGTACTTTCTTGAAACTGTTCCAAAAGAGCTCTTAAACCGTTCCAATTCCGTAATTTTAAATTGTTTCGAAACCATTTAAAACCGCTTCAATTTTATTAGGCAAGGTTTGTAACCGTTCCTAATTAAAAATAAAATATTTTTTTAAAAAAAATACTATTATAGCAAAATTCTTTATTATGCCACCTAATGCATTTAAAAAAAAAAATCATAAACTGCGGCATTCACATCTATTCACATTCATAAAAAAAACAATCACCAATGGTTCACAAAATCTAGAATTAGAGTAGCTTGAACTCAGATATACAATTTATAAAATTTGAATATCCATACAATTTATAAAATTTGAATATCCGTAGCAAGAGAGCAATGGCTCAGTCACTATATTGTTCAGCCTAAAAGTGGCAACATGAAAGCTGGATCATTTCTTGCTTCCCAGCTCATGGCTGGAACAGTCACCTCACGTGTCCCATCTACATGAACGTGGTCGCAAAACTGGTGGATGTGAGCACTGAATATCATCCTGCACCAAAGAATTAAAATCAACTAGTTATTCACAGATGACCGAACAGGTGTAGCGCATGACATAGATTACATAAACTGGACACAGGTATATACTAGCGGAAATGACATTCTTCATATGCAAAATAGATATCTCAGATAAGCAGACTACTTATATGAATTCAGGCCAGCATTGATCCCAAAGCAGCATGGTAGGACCCACAAAGTGCAAATAGAGAGATAATGTAACGGGCGGTGTAATGGGTCACATTCGGGTTGGGTTTATGGGTCGCCAGACCTGTAACCAAGTAAATTTATTAGCCATGGTACCACACCGATACCCGAACAACAGGTCGCCAGGGAATTCTAAATGCGGCTCTAGCCAGATGTGTTTGAACATGGCATAGGCTTTCCTGCAAGGTGCATTTCTACATTTAGAACCTCTCTTTCCGAAGCATCCAAATATGCATATGATTCATGTGTAAAACAACAAATACATGTCGAGCGAAAGTTAGGATTGTGACACCAAAGGGTTAAAGGTTGATGGTAATTGCAGTGTACGTTACAAAATATTATTTTCTAAAGCCAATTAAATTGAGTGCATAAGCAGAGGGATAATACTTTCTTTTTAAAGGTAAGTTTAGGGAATAATACTTTAACCATATGAAAGGTAAATGATTTGCTTAATAAAAACAAACTACATGAGTTGCACAATAATAGGAAAATGAACAGTGTTTGATGACATATATAGAAACTTAAATTTCAAAAGGTTTGAGAACATAGAATAACCTTGGTCTGAGAGCCTGGAAGATATATTCAGTTGCATTTGGGGGTATAGTGTGTGACAATTCATATGGTTCTGTACCTGCAAATCCACTAGAAAGAAATTCACAGAAACTTATTTAAATTGGAAGATAAATGCCACTTATAAAATGAAAGACATATAAATTGTCACATGGAAGGAAAATATGAAAACCACAGTTAGGACCATTTTGGATTGGCCATTAATACAGAATCCATTAACAACAAATTAAAACTTATCGATATCAAAGGAATAATTTTTGAATAAAAGAGGTTCAATAGATTTTCTCATATATCTTTAGAGGTAAACAAGAAGATGAATAGCTTCCCTAATATGATAAAATCAGACTGGAAGTAGATGATTGATCAATTTTAACACCTTTATGCTCGTACTTCAGTTTTCAATGCATTTTGTTTGCAATGATTTTCTAGTCAGGTAATGATTCACAAATAAAACAAAGGTTACCTCAACAAACTGCAAGGCATTGATTTTGTGTGGAATCCCTAAAAAAAAAACAAACAAAAAAAGAATAGAGGAGAAGAGTTAGCCAAAGAACCCAAAGAGTAAAAAAGAAGAAAAAGAAAAGTTATGAAAGAGGACTACTTCCAAGTGTTAAAAGTAAATCCTATAAAATCAACAGAAAGTAGACAGTGTAGCTACTAAAAAGAAGTAAGAAAATCATTAGAAATTGTTGCAGATAGAGATAATCCTACTGAGTTCTATGATTTTCTCCAAGTAAATACTGATTCTAACAACACGGAACGGATAAATCAGGCTAGAATAGAAGATGAGAAGGAAGATCAGGATCATCAAAACAAGGGCAATGTTCCATTCATAGATTTCTTATCCACTGGAAGCTTGACCTAACAGTGGGCACTATGGACAACTTATTTAACAAGCTTAGAGTCAAAGGAACAAATACAATGCACATAAATCCTAACCTTTCTTTCAAAAGCCTTTATAGTTGTAGTTGCTGTAAGGATACTGAAATGAATTTATGCAAGATAATGCATGCCCTGTATTAGGCTAATGTAGATCACTATGGCAAATGTTGCTTATGATTATGAATAGTTCACAATGTAATTAATGCATGTATCAGATTCCATCAATCATCTTGCGTTATGCTATATATATGAATGGCACATACTAAGTGAAATCTAACAGAAACATGGTTCTCTCATGAATTTATCCAGTGCATTACAAAGAAGAAAACTCTCTCTGGTTGGACAACCTGAAAAACCAACCTCTGATCAACAAATTACAGTATAAAAGAATATGTACAAATGACAGGATTAAAGAAGAAGGGATATTAAATCTGATGCATTGGATCAACAGCTTACATGATCTTTGTCCAGCAATTCAATCAGAATGGGACCCACCCATTGGATGATCCAGATCATGGAACATCAGTCCATATGCCCATTTGAAATGTGTTTCAATAACTTAGTGAAGAATCACACTGTAATTACATCTTCCTGCTCAATTTACTACTACTCTCAAACCTTTATGCTTGTAGTTGTTCATGTGAAATTCATTAATGTGAGCTAGCACATTGCATTTGAATATGGAATCATGTGTTTGATTCCCAACTCCTAGGAAAAAAAGAAAGAAAGAAAGAAGAGAAGACCCACTGATTTATTCACTACTTAGTTACTTGAATATCTAAGTATATCATTTTAACATAGATATTAATCATCCATCTGATGTTTGCGAACAGATACAACATTAGAAATGATAATGACAATTTACCTGCTACTGCTAACGCTTTGAAAAGGTAGGAAGATACCTGAGGGATCGACCACCTTTAAAGAAGTTTTATCTATCTTGATATCAACATCATCTTCAAAGCCTTGTCCCAATTATATTTGGCGTTAGATTACATAAATTCTATATCACAACTTCTAGTTAATTTTGGACCAAATCCTTGAATAAGTTGAACTCAATCTGTATAGAGAAACTTATTTTCATTGGTGTCATTGTTGGTTTATACCTTTGCTGCTGCTTCAAATGATTCAAAGAACGATGCCTCTGCAGGATTTTCAATAGTACTAACATGTACCTGGAGGGATTCAGCACAACTAAGAACCATCAGATATATGCATCAAATGTCCGTCATAGTAGTACAGAAGAAATGGGAAAACAGAAGGAAAAAAAAGAGCAAAAATAATGAATTTATGTGGTCCCAATGCACAAAGATTGATTTCAGTCAGACTGAACCTGATCATAGTAAAATTCCAGCACAAATGATAAAAGCAGCAAGTACAGAAACAAATTCCACTAACTTTTATGTGCGAGAGAAAATGAAATGCCAACCTAGAATTCACAACAAAGGCAGTTCCAACAAATGGTAAAGAAAAACTTTTCACGAATGCATATCAGACAGCTTGAAGAGTTGACCAAAATATATATTTTCTCCGTCATTTTTCCTGATGCACAAGGTGAAAAATGTACCAAGGACTTCCATAATGTCCGGTTCCATGTGAAATATGCCACTGAACACAAACTACTTTTACTGAAGCATCAAAACATGGACATAAGTACAGTAAATAAATAAACATAGTAGAATGAGGAAAAAGCTCTCATACAAGCAACTCCACCAAAAGATGGAGCATTTAAAGACAAGCAGTCTTTTTTCTGGTACAGCCATCAGAGGCTAAACCTGAGAGACAACCTGAATGGACAGGGATTCGAGGATGCAACAATATCACAATTTGAGGTAACACTTTGGGGAGAAAGATTTGATGGTAAATCAGCTATTCTTGAAACCTGCTAACATTTTGCCCAACCAATGGCAATATAAAAAGACCTTTGGGGAAGTTGGGCAATATAAAAAAATAAGTTTTGAGGGACCAACTATACAAAAGGAGAAAATCTATGCAATTAAAAGAGAAGAATGAAGCTCACAAGCAGGACCCATCACAGAATCAATGACAATAAGCCAAAACCCACAGTACCCATCTCATAAAAAAGGAAGAAGTAGGCAAAGAAACAGCTTCAAATGCATAACCCATTTGAGAGAGTGAGAGAGACAGAAGACCCATTTCAGAAAATGAATAGAAAACTTAGAAACAACTTCACAAGGGATTCTGGGAAAGCACACTTGTCCCCCAAATAAATTATTGGAGTAAAACTTACCTCTACTTATATATCTTAACATTATTTTGGCACCACCCGGCTGGATTTTCCCTTCACAGAAAATCTGAAGGATGAGCAAAAATAAATTATATCAAACAGATGTACTAGTAATAGTATGGAAAGTGCAAGGAATTTGAATTTTCTTTCTAGCTATAAAACAAACTTAATAATACCTCTTGAACTCTCAGATGCAATTGTGCCAAGTATAGTGAGACATCGCTGATAGAGCACCCAGTATTTTGAAACACAGAAAAAGAAAAACCATAAATCTGAAGACAAAAAAATAGGAATTACAACAACTTAGTAAGGATTGAAGAAATAGAAAAAACATGAATCACACAAACCATTAATGGTAACGATTCCAGAATCCATGAATCTCAAAGCCCAATGTGAGAAACACTTACATCCATAACGCTTATCCATGACTTTGTTCACAAGCCATCACTGAAAGAGATAAAAATATTTTGAACACAGAAAAGAAAAATAGCATAGATCTGAATAAAATATAATGAAAGAAAAAGAAACTTTAGATCATGGTAGCCCCATTTCAATAGTGTGCGTCGCTATTAATTCTTCAAAATTCAATTCACAAACTACATAGATAAGTGAAAGAAATCAAGCTAACTAGCAACTGCATAAAAAAGTTTAACAAATAGCACATCCTTTCATACTATAGACCATCAAAGGTTAACAAAATGCCCATCCCGTCATACTATGACCATCAAAGTTTAACAAAATGCCCTTTAAACTGTCTAGTCAATGAATTTGATAGAAGTGATAGGCCATGCTACAAAGGACCCATTCCCAACTTCCCCCAAAGTGGAATGATAACCATCAGGATAAGGCAGATCAACATCTCCTTTCTTAATGACGTCAACTGTAACCTTGCATCCATTTTCCGGAATAGCTTTACAAAGAATAAGTTGGGTCCCATTCCCGATATGAGCCCTTCCGTGAGCAACGAGTTCTTGACGCCAAGACATCAATTGGCACGGCCGAAGTCTGTTTGAATTTTCAATGCTCCCTATTGTGTTTGAAATCGCAACCGACTACGTCATCTTCGGTGGGAACGAAGCGCTTGATAGAGTATAACAAAGAATTATATAACGATGAAAATACATACCCAATTTTGGAGATTTTTCACGCACTAACTCCTCAACTAGTTGATCAACCTGAAGAAAAAAGTCTAAAATAAGAAGTCTTAAATCGTGTAAGTCTTAACTTTCTTTAGTTCAATGTACAAAATTCAGAAAATCGTTTCAGGTGTTGAGTGCAGGTTGGAGAGAGGACGTCGAAGTTGCATGTGAAAATGCACTTTTGAGATACAACAAAAAGGCCTATAACCAGATCCTGAAGAATGCAAGGCCAAATGTGTGGTCAGATTGACATGTATATTTTCCAAATCATGAGCTATTTGAATCTATCTGCATCTTTTAAACTATTCTATTCCACTTTGCATTGGCCAACATGAAAATTGGTAGTCAGATTGGGTGAGATATAAGATATTACTTCATCTGCTGCGATTTGGGGCAGAAAGTAAAAAGAAAGCATCAGCCTACTGTTAACATTTTGATTTCTATGATGTCCCAAAAGCAAAGGAGAAACCAAAGGACAATGGATGATCATGTAGAAATTTTCAAAATGAATGAAATTCATGGTACGTCCAAGCATTAAAAACTGAAATAGATCTAATAAATCAAGTAGCTATTAACGCTAACAAAGAAACAACTGAAATAAGATCTGAAACAATGATAACAAAGAAACAACTGAAATAAGATCTAAAACAATGAAAATTATGGTTTTAGGTTGTGTTGAGGTAAACAAGTAATTCACTATTACTCAACTGGGAATTTTGTATTCAATATGGAAATTTCAAGAAACTGAATAATCATTTGTCTACAATAATCTATTCATATATAATTAATGAAATTAATTACCCTAAGTGCAAAACCAATGCCTTTTCTTTTATGTATTTATTCTTAGATTCTTCTTAGTAACCATGTATCTTTCTCATGAAGTTTCTGACTATTCTTGCGCTAATACTAGGAGCTTCTTATCTTGAGTTTAATCAAGTTACTTTTTACCCCTATTCTTTTACTTACAAGAATTGGCCTCACAATCTCTTAAGATTTTGCCCTTACTGGAGGTTAAGGGTTCCAAATTGCGCCACCACACTGGGGCCACAGGGGATTTACCCAGCTCCCCCTGGGCCCGTTGGGATTACTCTGACCCAAAGGGCTGGGACACCCTTTGTTATTAAAAAAAAAAAAAAGATTTTTCCCTTACTCCATGATGACTATGTTAAAATTTCATCCATTTTATTAGTATTGCCAATGTTGACTTTCAAATTTTGATTATATACCTAATACCATCTATCCTTGAGTTTTTATTACTTCTCAAACTATTGCAGAATTTTTATTATAGAGTTCATTTGATATCAACTAAATGTCTACCGTTGTCATATTTTCCTTGTCATGGGTCAAAGATATTTCCTGCTTTTGTAAGTTTCCTTAAAAGCAAAGACCCCATGAATTTCATATAACCCAAAAAGCAAATCAAATCCATCCCCCAACTGAAAAAGAACAACACATAAACATCTAAAAATAAGAAACGGTTCGATATAACCCCAAAAAGCACCAAATAGATCCTTTCACAAACTCATCCAAAAAAATCAAAACATCCCAACACGCTCAATAAGATCTAAAGAATACCCATCAATCAGAACAAACCCACCAATTTGGACACCTTAAACCAACAAATTATCTGAAACCAACATTTTGAGGCCTGAGGATTTACTTGGCTGAGCTTGGGGTTACATATGTGCCTGATGCACAGTGTTATTAGTGAATATTTAGAAATAAATGGGGTTAAAAGCTGCCGAAAGAAGTGAATGCTATCTAAAGCAATGCGAATTATCTGAGGAAGCTGCAGGTTTGTCAGTGGTTTTGACAGTTCAATACATATGCAAAAGGAGAAGCAAGGCAAGTAAAGGGAAAGAAGAGATGAGAAAAAAGAAGGCAGAGGAGTAGACTCTATTACAGTGTACTGATATAGACTTCATTTATTTCCCAAAGACCAGATTTAAAAAATTGACAAAAAAGAAAGCCATTCAAAATCAAATGCACCAACTGTTTCCTTTTTGGGGTTTTCTTGTTTTTCAATAACCACAAGCCTATAGTTTGGTACGTTAGTAATGTCTTGTATTATTGTCCAGAAAATCACTCATCCATTCATTCACCAATCAGCCAGTCAGCCATTCACTGTAGCCATAGGCTAAGGTCTCTAGGATGGGAGTTTTTATCGAGTTGGAAGAAAAAATTGTAAGATGATATTTAGCACCTTATTATTGATATATTTACACCCTTCCCAACCCCTCTCTCTGGAATAAAGTGCAAAGCCTAAAAATTATAATGTATACATGGTGGGGAAGGTGTCAAAACAGGGGTGTCTAAATATCATTTCTTTGATCTTTACCTGCAAATGACTTTTAACATGAGCTAGTGTGAGATCTTTGACATCCATGAGCTCAAGAACTGACTTTGGAGTAGCCCCTAACTAACCAACAGCCAACCATATCTCAACAAATTAAAAACCATCACACCCAGAAGCCCATTACACAAAATAAAGATTAAAAAAGCAAAAACAAGGGTACCAGAGCCTTATACAGTTATACCCAAAACCCAACAGAAAAAAAAATTACAAAATGATTTTGAAAAACAGTTATGGGACTAGTTAGAAGAATCATGCTGTATTTATTTTAACTGGGGAAGGAATAAGAGCAACATTTCTAGAAAGATTAAAGATAGGATACTATTGCAGGTAGAGGTAGATTCGTTGGAAAGCCAGTCCAAATGATACAATGCCTCACTATCTGAATGGTTTGCAGACTATAGAGACAACAAACTAGACTAACTGGAAACAATTAAGTTAAAATACAGGAGTGCAGGAAGAGACAACATTTTAGAGTATAATGAAATTCAAATGGAACTCTCTGTAATGCAACAGTGGCAGCACCCATTTCCTATTCTCTACATTCAATGCCATCTTTCCTTCCACAGTGAACAATCAAAAACCCTTTGGTTTCTCTCTCTCTCTCTCTCTCTCTCTCTCTCTCTCTCTCTCTCTCTCTCTCTCTCTCTCTCTCTCTCTCTCTCTCTCTCTCTCTCTCTCTCTCTCCAAAAACTCAACTCCTAATTGAGTTGAAATCAGTTTTTTTTTTTTTGTTCTCCTTTTTTACCTTTGGTCCATCAAATATGGGGTTTATAACTGTTGAATGGCATGGGTTTGTGAAAAGTGTCTCCCATCAACTTAATGAGAGGTCCAGGCAGCAAAGTTGGCAGTTGGGCACTAGAGCAGATCTGATTTGATTCAGGCTACTGCATCTATGGTTACCAATGCCAGTCCGATGCCCATTTAATTTGGGCAAGTATGGCAACATTTCCTCTTTTATGGTGGGTTTTAAACTGGCATTTTTGTTATGCAGGATTTGCTAGGATTTTATTTCTATACAATTTGACAGCCTTGCAAAATGTATAGCAATTTCAAGGAGCAGGCAATAGAGTACGTAAGACAAGCAGTGCATGAAGATAATGCAGGGAATTTTTCTCTGATTTGCAGTGAGCACACTCTTTGCACTCCCCTGTGAATACAGGAAGCACATGGTCCCCCACTTGAAGGTCAGTTACACCTTCATCAATACTCTCCACAATCCTAAAAAGATTTACAAGCAAAAAGCATCTAAATGAGCTCTAATTCAAGTGTTGATTAACCACTAAAATCTGAAACCTTTAGCACACATGAAAAGAATAGAAGTCTTTGAAAATTGAAAACATGGTAAAATCTTGCAAAACTGGTACATTGTCTTGAAAACTACTATTCAAAAATTGTTTTGTGCAATTACTATTGTCTCTTCAAGTAAAAAATAAATAAACAAATTCTTGCCTCAAATCATTATTCATTCCTCAATTATTTACTGTTCACCAAGTCAGATTGCGATGTTCTTTTTCCTCAGAAAAGAAAGCCTACTTCAGTTCTGATCACAACCCATGAAATTGTTTTGTTATGGACATTAAACATGACTCCAATTCTATAGAATATTTAGAACATCATAGAATGTTATAAAAATTATTATCATTTCCAAGATTATTTTGATGTACACCGAGTTGCAAGTGATTTAGCGAATCAGCAACAAGTAATCTTCAATTCATTAGACATCCATCTGCCCCAAGAAAGTTTTGAGATCATTTCCTTTGTTTTATCAACCAAACAGAGACAACTGATTTAAGTTGGCAGCTTGATAATAAAGCTGACCCCATGCCCCATATAGATTGGGTAAAGGCTTCAATAACAACAATATTTAAAAGAAATGAAATAGGATTAATAAATGAATAGCTCTATAATCCACTTCTATAAATATCAGTTAAACAATTCAATGAAATGAGTTCTTCGTTCTATTCGCCCAAATTTGAAGTTTTTAATTTGAAAATATCTATTTATAATCAGAAAGGATCCATTTCAATGCAAACCCAAGATGAATACCAGAATCAATACAAGCTAAAATACAAAAATATAAATCAACAGGTGTAGAACTAAATATACCCAGCTGCTTCGTGACCGAAAATGCGAGGAAAGAGTGGAGTCTGACCCTGAAATCCAAAATTGAATACCAAACAACATCAAAGCGATGCATACCATAAGATTTGGCAGCGACGAGAGCTAATAAAAATAACAGAACTAAAAGATCACATCTTTGTCACAGACCCCATTCTCAGAATCAATACATAGCATATGATTTGGCAGCTATAAGTGGAAATAAAAAAACAAAACTACATAAACGATTTGGCAGCTACAAGTACTAATAACCAACAGAACTAGAAAAAATCAAATCTGTTTCACAGAACCCATTTGAAGAATCGACGCATGCCATATGATTTGGCAGCTCCAAGTGCTAATAACCAACAGAACTAAAAAATCAAATCTTTTTAACAGACCCCATTTAAAGAATTACAAGAACCAATCATTCATTTCAAATGAGAGGTTAAAAAAAAAGGGGGTGCAAATGGGTTTCTCAAACAAAAATTTAACAAAAACTGAATCCCCTCTACATGAATGCCTTGGAGTACTTCAAGACACACCTAAAATATGAGAAAAAACCCAAAGATCAATGATGCAATTACCCAGAAATTCACTGAGTATCTTCGGCGGGCTGAGGAGATCCGGGCAGTTCTTGATGATGGAGGTGGGTCAAGTCCCACTGCAAATGGGGATGCTGCAGTTGCTACACGACCTAAATCAAAGTCTAAGGATGGAGATGGGGAGGATGGGGAGGACCCCGAGCAAGCGAAGCTGAGAACAGGGCCCATTTCAGAAGACTAACCCCCCAATCCAACCGATGAGATCAAAGATTAGTAGTGGGGTACACCCAAACTCCATATTCATTTCCTCTTCTCCCTCCCTTCTCCATTCATGCAATCTTATATAGCTTAAACAGGTAAAGAAGAAGAAGAAAAATCCTTTTTTCTTATCTCCATAATCAATGGTAAAGATTCAAGATGCATTTGCTTCATCAAACTGCAGCTCATCAAAAACCCATCTCCACAGTTCAAATCCATTACTGTAATCCCAAAATCCCCAAATCTTCATCTAGACCCCTGCTCCTTCCGCCCGAGCACCAATCCCTCAAAAACAAAATAATTTCAAGAAGCAGCGAAGAAGAAGAAGGGAGCAGAACACAAGCAAAGGAGAACGAGAAAGGAAAGCGTACCTGGTCCGATTTGTCTTTGCTAGAAGGGAACACAAGTCTCTCCCTGTAGAAGATAATGTGGCTCAGGCCTCAGGCCCACTAGGCCCAGCCCAAGGGCTTGTACACAACTGTATATCAGATCCTCTTGGATAATGTTCTGATTTGATGCTGATTTATTTCCTTGTATAGATTAGGAGATTAATTGTTAATTCCTTGTATAGATTAGGAGATTGATTGTTTATTATTCTGATTGCCCTTGATTAGGGTGTAATGATATTATAAATATACATACGATCCTCTATTGAGGTATCGGTTCATCTTCAACCTTTGTCTCTTCCTCTTTCTGTAATTACATGGTATCAGAGCAAGGTTAATCTCTGAACATCTCCTTAGTAGTCATCTGGGATCATTTTCTTCAGCCAGATCTTCTCTGATCATCCCTGATCAAGACGTGGCCCACTTCAGATCAACTTCAACATCTCTCAAAACCACCTCCATCCTGGTCGACCAGCATTGCTGGTGTTTATGAGCATTTTTCTGGATTTTTTCTCCCATCAGAGGTGAGGTTTCCAGCAACATTTGTGATATTTCTATTTCTTGCCTCTGTTTTCATCAAAACCGTCCAAATTTGTGGATTTTGATCCGATTTGAGTGAAACTTTGGCCTGGAGTTGCGAAAATATCTTGTCCTTCCATCCCCTACCTCTGATCTTGCTGTTGACCCTCTCAAGAAGTTCCTGTTCAAATCGACACAGTGCCGAACTTAACGGTTTTTACCGATTTCGACACACTGTTTCACGTTTGCTCTCTGTTTCACTATTGGACCACTAGTGACCACTGCAACAGCACCAACTGTCAACCTAGTGTTGGTCGACTCATTTTTCTGGGAATTATGGTGATTTTTCAGGAATTTTTCCATCACCTTTGAGATAGTTTCCAAAATCTTCTTCATCTGACGGTTTTCTAAGACAGATTTCATCATCACCGTCCAGATTTGTGGATCTTTTTCCAAATCTCATCAGATTTGGACCTGAAGGAAGTACATTTGATCCACTTTACAGCGATCAAACCTGATCTGTGATTCGATCATTCTGTGGGGCCCACGTGTGGATTCACCAGCTGACGATAGGGACGTCAGGCTTCCTGTACTCTGTTGCTGCTACTGTGCACTTCTGTTTGCACCTTCCTCACCCTCTGGCTACCAGCATCCACCTGACAAGTATTATCACTGAGTTTTTAGACCTGCTACTGCTGTTTCTGCTACTTTTTGGCTGTGCTTTCAATAGTTGCTGCTGTTTCGATTTGCTGCTTGCAAGCTTACTGTTGCTGCTGCCACTGTTAGCCCTCTTTGCTGCCGCCACATTGTTGCTATTACATATTTGCTGTCCCTTGCTGTTAAGTATTGTTCCTGCCTCTTTTCTACTATGGACAATTATGATGCTAATGGTGATCGGTATCAATCTCACTCTCCTCTAGCATTTCCAGCTTTTCATTCTTCAATATCTCTGTCTTCATCCATCACCCCATCCACATGGTTTCTAGATTCAGGAGCATCGAACCACATGACTTCTGTAGAAAGTAGCTTTACAGCCTCTCACCCTTACCTTGGAAAAGAAAAAATCACCACTGCCAATGGAGACCAATTAATCATCTCTGGAATTGGTACCATTATTTTATCTGGTGTCTCTGGCCAGTCTCTCCACCTTCCCAATGTCTACTTTGTTCCCAAATTATCAGCCAATTTACTTTCTGTAGGACAACTTATTGATGATGGGTACCATATTATCTTTTCTTCCACTGGTTGTGTCATACAGGGGCGGCAAACTGGGAAGGTGATCGCAACAGGGAGTAAACACGGTCGACTATTTCTGCTGGACATTGGACATCATTCTCTCTTTTCTTCTTCTTCTCCTCAGTTAGATAAATTGTGGACTGTGTGGCATAGTCGTCTTGGTCATGTGAACAATGCGTATTTACTTTCCCTATTTAAAAATGGTTTTTTAGAACCCACTTTTAATAATAAAGTGATGTCCTCTTTCCTTCAATCTAAGTGTGAAACGTGTTGTTTGAGTAAGAGTCATATCTTGCCTTTTCCTATTCATAGTTCTCGTGCGTTATCATCTTTTGATATTATTCACACTGATGTTTGGGGAATTGCACCCACCTTGAGTCGGACAGGCTTTAAGTATTATGTGACATTCATTGATGATCATTCTCGTTTCACTTGGATTTATTTCATGCGCTTCAAATCTGAAGTTTTTTCTTTCTTCCAAAAGTTTTACAAAATGGTTCAAATTCAATTTCAGAAAGAAATAAAAACTCTTAGGTCTGATTCTGGTGGAGAATACATGTCCCGTGAATTTTCTGCCTTCCTTTCTGATAAAGGAATTCTTCACCAAAAATCTTGCCCACATACTCCACAGCAAAATGGTGTTGCGGAGAGGAAGAACAGACATATTCTTGAAACTGTTCGTTCTCTCCTCCTTGCATCTTTAGTTCCTCCCACCTTTTGGTGTGATGCTGCACAGACTGCTGTATATCTCCTCAATCGTCATCCTAGCTCCGTTCTAGGAAAGACTACTCCATATGAAGCTCTCTTTGGTAATACTCCTTCATATTCCCACTTGCGTGTTTTTGGTTGTTTATGCTTTGTCCATCTTCCACCTACAGAACGCACTAAGCTGTCACCTCAAGCTGCCAAATGTCTCTTTCTAGGATACAGTACTGAACACAAGGGATTTCTATGCTATAACCAATCTGAGAAACGCATGCGAATATCTCGTAATGTAATTTTCTTAGAACACATTCCTTTCTTCTCTTTGCGTTTGGATACACATCCTGTTGCTGTCTCTTATCTGCCACAATTTCCTGCAACTACTTCTCCACCACCACCTATTACCAAGGTCTATGTCCGGCGTAACAAGGTTCCTCCTGTGGGGCCTCCTTCTCCTGATCATCTCCCAATACTGCCTCCTACACCCTCAGGTATTAATACTTCCTCCACCGATAGTGTTATACCCTTGCGACGCTCTAGTCGTCCTTCTGTTGCTCCTGACAGATATGGCTTCCCTGCTCTTTTCACTTCTTTGGATAGTGCTCCTATTCCCACCTCTTATTCACAGGCTTCGAAGATTGCATATTGGCAGGATGCTATGACTGAGGAGTTGCTTGCTCTTGAAGCAAACAACACATGGGACTTGGTACCGACTCCTGAACGCACCTCTGTGATTGGCAGTAAATGGATCTATTCTGTAAAGGTTAACTCTGATGGGAGTCTTGATCGCTATAAAGCCCGATTGGTTGCGCAAGGTTACAAGCAGGAGTATGGCATTGACTATGAGGAAACATTTGCTCCAGTAGCTAAAATGACCACTGTTCGTACTCTCCTCTGTGTCGCTGCAGCACGCAACTGGCCTCTATGGCAAATGGATGTCAAAAATGCTTTTCTTCATGGCGACTTGAAAGAGACTGTCTACTTAAAACCTCCTCCGGGATATGCTTGTCCTTCACAGCATGTTTGCAAGTTGCGAAAATCTCTTTATGGACTTAAGCAGGCTCCCAGGGCTTGGTTTGATAAATTCCGGGCAGCAATTCTTCAAGCTGGGTTTCGTCAGAGTCATTCTGATAGTTCACTATTTCTTAGATGGACACCGAAGGGTTATACATTCCTTTTAGTCTATGTTGATGATATGATTATCAGTGGCAATGATATTTCAGGCATTACGGATCTCAAGCACCATCTCACTCGCCACTTCAAAATGAAGGATCTCGGTCCTCTCACATACTTTTTGGGGCTTGAGTTTTCACGTACCAAATCAGGCATTCGGGTCCATCAGCGGAAATATGCTACCGATTTAATCACCTCAGCAAGACTTGATGATGCTCACACCTTTGATACGCCGATGGAATTAAACAACAAACTCAGTGCAGAGGATGGCCCTCCCCTGGGTGATCCCTCTATTTTTCGGCGAATAGTTGGTAGTTTGCTCTACTTAACTATGACTCGACCTGATATTTCTCATGCAGTCCATACGGTTAGCCAATTTATGAGCAATCCTCACAAACCCCACCTTGCTGCTGCTTTGCGTATACTTCGCTATGTTAGAGGCACTCTTACTCATGGTCTCTTCTATCCTTCTGATACTTCTCTGCGCTTATCAGCGTATGCCGATGCCGACTGGGCTGGTTGCCCTGATTCTCGGCGATCTACCACTGGCTGGTGTATGTTTCTTGGTGACTCTCTGATTTCATGGAAGTGCAAGAAGCAAACAACTGTGTCCAAGTCTTCTGCAGAGGCTGAATATCGAGCAATGTCGTCCGCAAGTGCTGAAATCATCTGGCTCCGCCGTCTTCTCTGTGAATTCGGTATCATTGTTGATCATTCTACACCTCTTCATGGGGACAATACCAGTGCTACCAGAATTGCTAATAATCCAGTTTTTCATGAACGGACGAAGCATATTGAGCTTGATTGTCACTTCATCCGTCAGCATGTGGTCACTGAGAAGATAACATTGCCTCATGTCTCTACTCATGACCAGTTGGCGGATATTTTCACCAAAGCACTTCCCAAGCCACGCCATCATGAACTCACTCGCAAATTGTTGTTTTCTGCATTACCACATCAATTTGAGGGGGAGTGTAGAAGATAATGTGGCTCAGGCCCACTAGGCCCAGCCCGGCTCAGGCCCACTAGGCCCAGCCCAAGGGCTTGTACACAACTGTATATCAGATCCTCTTGGATAATGTTCTGATTTGATGCTGATTTATTTCCTTGTATAGATTAGGAGATTAATTGTTAATTCCTTGTATAGATTAGGAGATTGATTGTTTATTATTCTGATTGCCCTTGATTAGGGTGTAATGATATTATAAATATACATACGATCCTCTATTGAGGTATCGGTTCATCTTCAACCTTTGTCTCTTCCTCTTTCTGTAATTACACTCCCCTCCTTCCGCCTGCAAAATACCACCTTTCTGGGGTTTTTTCTTCCTTCCGAGAGAGACTCTGTATCTCGTTTCAGTTCCTTAGTTTCGGCAGAACCCAATCAAACCCTAGGAGATCAACTTGTTTCAACAGAACCCAATCAAACCCTGGGAGACAGAGACAAGGAAGAGGGGGAACGCTAAGAGAAAGTGAGAATCGATCTCATTGACCCCTAAGGGCCTGTTTGGATAAATGAGAAGTGAAGTGAAATGAAGTGAATTTTACATGTGGAGTGGAGTGAAGAGAAGTGGGTTGAAGTTAAAATATAATACTTTACTTCACTCCATTTGGATGCTTATTTTGAAGTTAAAGTTTTCTTTGGGTTGTTTGATTGAGGAATTAGGTTTTTGTTAGTGAAATGAAATAGAATTTTTCCATGTGGCAAGACGTTGGAATTTTTTCTTGGATCCTATTCTATGATTGTAACATCAAACTTTTTTCAACATCAAACTGATTCTACAAATGAGGTAAAAAAAGAGTAACAAAGGCCTTTTATTCTGAATTACTTTCTCTCAACCAAGCACAGAAGTATAAGATGGAAGCATTCACAAAAGCACACAGCCCAAATTTATCACCACATAGGCACAAAAGCGCACAGCCCAAATTTATCACCACATAGGACAATTTTCTTCTAAATATTCGTATAGATTTCTGAACCAAATGGACCCTTCCTATAATGCACAGAAAATGAAACCCATGCAAAATCACCTGCTACATCCAAACCCCCCAATTCTCAAAACACAAACTCCTTTACTCAATGCAACAATACAAAAACATAATATGAAGTAAATAAAGAATCCTAATCAGATCAAAAGAAGAAAAGAAAAGAAGCAATACTATCCTACTAGAACCAGCCAAGGCCAACATCTACAGTCTTGTTTGCCACCTTGGTCCAGATACACAAAAAAAGTTGAGTTACTTCCAAGAGAATACTGTTGAATCCAATACATCAAAATGTGAGAATATGGTTAAATAAATCCCGCCTAAGGAAAGGATGCAGCATGAATTTTATGCAAGCGTCTTAGTAGCCATTCCTTCTTATCTCCATGCGACAAGAAGACTGCAGCCATTTCCTTTCTCATTGTTAGAAACTCATGTGTAACATCTATGTCATCTCGAGTAAGACCCTCGATCTTCACCAGTTCTCTGTAAACTTCATCACCTATTCGCTTATGTGGCTCTGAGTTCTTAATGCTATCAGCAAGATTGTCCAATGCATGTTGCACCAAAGCAGCTGATTCTTTCATCCCCGTTACAAGTACTTCTACATCTCTTGCCCTCTTTCGTACTTCCTTCTTCTTCGATGAAGATTCCCCACTTGTTTCCCCACCTCTAGAATCAAATTCTAAATCATCCACGCGAATTGGGACATCATCAGAGTTACTATAATTACTTGACTCCTGCATCAAGTCAATAGACGGTGCACTACTTGAAGACCGAGCAAACTGTCCTGTTGCCATATCATTGCCACAGACCAATCCCATCTTTTCATAGTCAATACTCTTAGTCTTCAATGGTCTTGCTGTTGGATGTCCCTGTACCATAACAAAATAATTGTAAGAGCTATTGATAATCAGGCCAAGATGTATAGAATATAAAACAATTTGTATCTAGTTTATTGAATGAACATGAACACAGTGGAATTAAAAAGAAAAAGTCAGAAGCAACCATGAGCGAATAATAGTACTTCGAAGGTCTGATGAGATATATGTTCCATGGAGGGAATAGAAAGTTGGAGCCACGTGCACATCACAATCTCTTTACTAAATCTCCCTATCACAAGGTGAGGCATCAATAGGAAATATGTTTCCAAGTTGGTCTTACCAGCTCTCTCTCTCTCTCTCTCTCTCTCTCTCTCTCTCTCTCAATTAAGTTGATCATAGCACCTACCAAATGAACTGGATCATTAAATTGATGGTCAATTTTTCTTTTCAATATAAAGCCTTAAATGTGTGGGCCATGGATCATGACACCTGTACATGATCATGAAGGACATGCTATGGCTCAAAGATCTAACTAGTTGGAGAATCATTACCATAAATTTAGAAAAGTCTAACCGCATTATTGTTTATGCGGTCATTGAACAGTTGAAATCTGTATGTCTGCTATCTATCAAGAAGAAAAAGCGTTTCATCCAAGGCATTTGTTGGGTTGTTATTTCTGTAGGAATCAAGGGAAGGACAAATGCACAGTGACAAGTAATAGAGCAGGAAGGTGGAGCTCACTGTATGCTTAGTTTGGACCTTCTGGCAGCCTTAGTGCAAAGTGGAGTTTGTCCAATATTTCTAGGTAGGCTTATAAATAATCAAGCACAAGATAAATATTCTAAGATGAAATTATGGGAAACAGACGAAAGACTTTGGTCAATTAAAATAAGTTGACGAGAACTGAGATGCAAACTGCAAAGATCCATTTCACCATTGAAAACTCCTACTACCAATAAAGATCCATCCTTTAACCCCCATAGTAAGTATTACCTTTGTTTTTCTGGATTTAGTGAAATGATGACTAGCAAATAAAGAAGGGATTTGATTTTGTATGCATTGATATAGAGCAAGAATCTGTTGTCCATGGAGTAAGAGCAAATACAACGAAGATGAGTATTTCAGTCCACTAAATAGAATGCTTTGGGCCTGATCCTAGCAGTAGAGATCCCAATTCTGAGGTCAATACCACCACCACTAAGGAAAAATTACCAGAATCATGAGCTTGAGCAGCATTTGAAGCACAAACATCAGCATTAGCAGTAAAAATGAAACAAACAGTACCACCACCAACAACAATAAAGACCAAAATTCTCTCAATAAATTTTTGGATAAATATTCCAAAATCATTGCAGGCTTGATCCTTGGACCTAGCTCTTCTAACCAGAGTTGTTCTCGAGCTAGCTAATACTTCTATTGGCTACTCTCTAGATTAATCGTAAGTCTCAAATTCAATAATGCTTTTGATACAGATGACTGTATTCTTGCAAACTCACTGGACACCAGGCTTGTCCTCGCATTCACAAACACAACACAGTAAAGTTCAAGTTATTAGAAAATCAATTAAGTGTTAAAATAGTGGAAATTTTGGATGCCCCTAAGAAGTTCCAGCCAAATAGAGGAAAGTAATTGAGCTTCAAAACAAATTTCTCATTGAACCATGTCTCCAACTCCTGGTAAAGTAAAAGGATGAATGTCAACTGACTGAGAACTGATCGCATCACATGAAAGATATATTTATAGGAGCATGATCGCATCACAAATTCATGTTTAGGTGTATGGTTCAATTACAGAGTATTTGTGACTTAGAGTCCAATGGTGGGTAAACCATATTGAGATTTATTGTGCATTGTGTCTGTGTGTTCATGAATGGAACTGTAGGAGATTTTATTGATAAATGTTGACTTTCCTTTAGGATTAGCAATAATTTCTTTTCATATGACTAGGATGAAAAAAGTAAATAAAAAATTAGCATTAAACATTACAATACCTCCAACCAAGTGTTCCATAGTGTCTCGTCTGCAACAACTCGTTTGCTCACTGGATCGTATCCGAAACCTGATGCATTCATCATCTCCTTCATTGCATAAAACAGCTGCTTCAAGTGTTTGTATCTATTCTTAACACTGGATGATGTCATGACATATGCACCATTACTACTTTCAGTCATAGCTGATGCAACAGCATTATAGGCCTCTTCTTTAAAGCCCCGATCCCCCTTCTTGCCCATCTCGATTTGTTCTTGTAATAATGTGAGCATCTCATCATCCATAACAGCATTGAAGACATTATTCTTTTTTGTTGACATAGCTACAGGGAACAAATAAATCAAACACACGACACATAATATCCAAAGTGAAAATTGTCAAATACATGATACTTGAAATATGACAGTAGTATTCAATTAACATTCTTTACAATTAGAGAAAGCTAGATACAACATTCAATCAACATGACCCATGTGTAGAGCTTGTTATTCTACTAACTACGATGAGTGTTACGAGGATATTCGTTCCAAAGTTTTTTCCTTCAAGTTCTCTCTAAATCGACTCCATTCATCTTTCTCTCTCTGTGAGAATCTACACATTCGCGATGTTCCTACCTCATCGGCTGAAGCAAGTACACTATTGAGATCATTTTCCTCATTCGAATTTACATCATCAAGGTGATCTTCCAAGAGCTCTTCATCGAAAGTATGCCCACCATTCATTCTGATAAAGTTGTGAAGCACGCAACACGCTATTACAATGTCAACTTGTACATGAATATCATATGGAGGTGCTGTCTTCAAAATTCCAAACCTATTTTTCAAGATTCCGAAAGCCCTCTCAATAACATTCCGTGCTTGTGAATGCATTTTGTTGAGACCTCCCTTGAATTGACAGGATTCTTCCTTCTAAAATCAGCAAGATGATATCTAGCAGTTCGATACGGAGCTAGAAATCCAGGTTGGTTTGCATACCCTCCATCGACTAGATAGTATCTACCTACTCCCATGGTTTTAAAGCATTAAGAGTTAGTTAAAGATGAACCATTTTCAAATAGAAAAATAAGCGAAAAAAAAAATCAAATTAGTAGACTTCATTACCCTCGAGGAACAACAAGTGGATCGGGTCGGGCGAGTGCATTTTGTAGTACACGGGCATCGGTTGCTGACCCTCCCACCCCGGAAGTACGTATTGAAAGTTTAAATCAAAGCCACATGCAACCATTACGGTTTGTGACAATGTGCCCTTTCTATTTCGAAATGTGCTTTGTAATTGAGAAGGCACAAATGCAGGAATGTGGGTCCCGTCAATAGCTCCAACGGCACCCTATTAGAATACAAGAAAAATAAAAATAAATCTTTATTTTTTTTTATTTATGAAAATGACTAGTGTGATATAATACGTACCTCAAAACCGACTGGCCCTCTAGGTGCTTCATTCCCCACTTGTCTTATAATATCCGAAGCTAATGCATTAATCGCTCTTAGTACTCGATGGAATTGACGACTTATGGTTTCTCCACTTCTAAAAAACCGCACTGCATTTGTTCTATTCCTAACATTGTGTGCAACAGTGTGTAAGAATAAAACAACTTGCTCCTCCACTTTCACTCCACGAGTGTCTTGCAAAAGCCCTCTATTTCTCAAATGACCGCATAGTAGATCAAAACAATCCTTGTTCATTCTCAACTGGCTTATGCAGTGGGCTTCTTGGCCTCTCGTCAAGGTAGATATATAAAGTTCTCGTTCTCTTTCTCTATCTTGTCTTTCTATTGGGTTTCGAAGCATTGCATAGTATGCAACTGCTGTTGTCATCTGGTTTCCGCCATATTTCCACAGCAGCAGTTGCTGCCCCAAGGATGGCAACATTTCTATGGCTAAGTTCCTCTTCCTCTTTTTCCTCCTCTCCATGATTCGAAGTTGACCCATCCATCTAATATTAAAAGGCAAAGTATATAATTACACATACAACCATCTTCATAAATTATCTTCATAATTGCATATTAACTCCAACATTTTGATCATATGGTGGAGAAGTCGCTACGCAAGAAGCCCCACTTCCATGAGTTGAGTGAAGAAAAGACAAGCAACAACAATCACCCAGGTCCCTAACTAGCCAGGTATTGATCTATTGTTTTTATGTAACGGAGGTGCCTCATCAACTGAGCTACTAATAGATTTTTTTTCTTTACTGTCTCTTAGCTATATAATCATAATAAAATCAAAACGGATTGCAAAAATTTTCTATAAAAGAAAGAACAAAACCTCCCAAAAAAATTAAAAAAAAAAAAACACAGAAATAATTGCCATTGACAAAAATCAAAACAAAGAGCAACAAGCTTAGTCAGTTTGCCCAAACAATAGAAGTTGAATGAACCCCTGCTTTCTCTACCAATAGCCGTCTACTTTTAGCTCTGGATCAACATTAGAGGTGCTGTGGTTTTGCATTTTATATATAACAATAAAGAACTAATGGGAGCTGATGCAGAATGCTGGCCAATGAATAAAAATCACAAGCTGGGAGGGGGTGGTGGTGGGGTGGGTGCTCAAATTGTATAATTGGAGAGACATAGCATCATATATTCGAGTGTTTCCCGGTTGAATTTTCTTGCAAACAAATAACATGGCCACTTCACCCCATCAGGTCACAGTATCAAATTCAAGACCCAATAAATCCACCCATTTGAAATATCATGAAATCAAAAGGGGAAAACAAACAAACACATGGGGGGTTGAAATATCACCAAAAGATGATTCAATTAAACAAAGATCAGGAAATTGAGTCAGCAAACGATTGATACATACCAATAAAAAAAAACCCACAATTCCCAAAGCAAAAAAGCACACATATCCATAAAGAAAAAAGACCCCAAATCACCAAATAAAGCCCCAAATTTGAAGAGAATTGCAACAGACAGCAAAAAGAGAGGATGGGGATGACGAATCTTACTGTTCTCCGATATAGGGAGGGAGTACAAGATGCCTTTCTGATGAAGCACGAGCCTTCAAGTGATACTTATCTAATGCCAAGATCGAAAACCCAATTACCCAAAACAGACCATTGACATGTAAAAACAAAGGATATCTGGATGGGCAAAACAAGATTCAACACAAAATCAAGCCAAAAAAAAAAAACCCAAAAATTTGTAAAGAAAGATGAGAAAGAAGAGAAATCAACAAGAACAGATCTGAAAAAGGACCAAGACGAAACTCACCTGAAGCTGAAGCTGTGGATCGAGATGAATCGGCAAACCCTAGATCGAGATGGAGATGGAGATGGAGAAGGAGATGGAGATGGAGATGGAGATGGAGATGTTTATGTTTTCGTGCCTCTGCCTCATTCGGTGAAAATGCGGAGAGGAGAGGAGAGCGGAGAGGAGAGGAGCAGGCAGGAGTAGAATGGAATTTTACCCAGGGGAAACGAAGTGATTAGGGATGAAGTGGAATTGGATCCACGTGGGCCGACCAGTCCACTTCACCTGTCGGGCCGGGCCGATCCAAACAACATCGAGTTGAAATTTCCTACCGTTGTGCCTCACTTAGCATCACTTCATTTCATTACTAGGCTATCCAAACAGGCCCTAAGAGAAAGAGAAAGAGAAGTGAGGGAGGGAAGAAATGGCACCAAGGATCTCATCCCCAAAGAAAGAGAAAGAGAAGTGAGGGAGGGAAGAAATGGCGCCAATGAAAATGGGGAGGGAACGAGAACGAGAACGTCTTTTCTGTCGACACGGGCCCGAGATTTTTTGTGTTGAAATGGTTTTTAATGGTGGGACGGGCTGAGACCTTACCTGATTAGCAGGGATACTGGTCGTCCTAATCTTTCGTTAGAATTCACACTTTTGGTGTAGTGTTAAATCGCATTTTCAATGGCAAGTAAATTTTTGCAGAAGAGAAAATAGAGTTCTGAATTCGGGAAGAAGGTGAATATGTGTGTCATTTTGGGCAGGAAGAGGAAAATGTATGATACCCAAGGCTTGTAGGATATTGCACAATAAAGATAAAATCCTCATTTTTAGCGGTTGTCATTGTCCATAGAAACAACTTTACTAGAAATATCTAAGGGCAAATGTCAAGTTTAGGATAGCTGTACGATCAAAAAATTAAAGAAAAGAAACCCCTAGTAGAAGAGAGTGTCCCTCCTGCTATAGGAATTACAACAAAAACATCCTAGTCAGATAGTTATTGACTCCTTTTCCCACAATGCCCATTGTTTTCTTACAAGGTCCTGGAAAGAACTCCAGTTGGTGGGTGTCCTCCAAATTAACTTAAAGAAATGCAATGAATCCATATCCTCTAAGGCTTTACTTAAAGAAAATGGGGCTCACCTATTGAAATCCAAACCGTAAAAATAAACTCCCTAAAATTATATGGGTATCCTCAAATTTACCATCAATTATAATTTGTCTTACTAAAAAAAAAAAAGTGACAATAGATATGCATGAAACAATCAATCTAATGGTTTAAAAAAAAATCTTTAAATTGATGTCAAATTTGAGGATATCTCATGTACCTATAGGTTGTTTATTGTGAATGATGAAGGATTTAAATTTTAGCATGTGGGTCCAACTTATTATTTCCACTCTTTTTTTTTTTGTAATCGAATTTCGACTCCTTTTAGTCAGGTTTTATCGAGGTTACATGGCAAAACCTATGATCCACCAAACCCTTCACACTTTACCATTCTAATCCCATAGCCCTGCAACCATAAGCACTAATCCACACCCCAAGGCCTAATCCCTACAGTCAATTCTCAAAACCTAATTCTAATGAATGGAGCAATGTGCATTTTTCCTGACCTTGTTTCAAATGATCAGTCCATTAGAGATGGGAATGTTACTGCATTTGGTTTTAAGGTCTTCTACTTTATTTTTCACTCCTTCCAATGCTTCATTTTTTTATTTTTTTGTATCCTGTGATTCTTAGTATTACATTATGTACTCTCTTTTTTAATACTGATTTGGTGATTCTCACGGGTAATGGAAAGCTTGTAACATGCAATGAAACGTGATGGTTGCATTAGAGGCATAGAAAGTCTAAAGGCTACAGTTGGGAGATCAATCTCAGGCCTATGAAGAAGTCATGTAAGAGAGTTCAACTTCTTCGGGACTTTTGTTTTTATGTTGGGTCTCATCTGTTTTTTTTTCTTTTGTTTTCTGTGTTTTATTTGTGCTGTGTTGTTGTTAAACATTCTTTACTTGAGAGGGGAAAAAAAATTTCTTTCTCCTTTATGTGCCATGGAAGCATGACTTCACTTGAAGGGCTCAACTCCTGGCTAACCCTCTAAATCAATAAGCCGTGTCTTTCTAAAATCCAAACTGCTCAAACCTCATTTACAATGTTTGTTTTGGGCATGAACCGAATCTAAGTTGAATTGGAGTGATTCTCATTGTTGGATTCATGGTGTCATACTTTCTTGAATTTTTTATAACTTATACATTCTTAAAAATTTTCTCTTAGTAAATATAATATCCCAATAGTCAGAGGAAAGCTGAATCTCAGATGGGACACAGCTCAAGAGCTAGTTGAGAACCATCCCAACAAGTTACAATCCAATGAGAGTACTTAATAGGGCAAGAAAATGTATTGTCGAGGAAAGAGTTCATTTTTCTTTTCTATATTTCTTTTATCGATGTTGAAGTTGTCTTTGTGGTTTTTTTTTTTAAATGACTCTCGATCACATGTTTTTCAGGTGTGTTATTTCCCTCTGTCTTTTTCCTTTTCTAGGTGGCTTGGTAAGTAACCTTGGAGACCTTAATTTCTCAAGAAAGTATGACACCATGAATCCAACAATGAGAATCACTCCAATTCAACTTATATTCGGTTCATGCCCAAAACAAACATTGTAAATGAGGTTTGAGCAGTTTGGATTTTAGAAAACACGGCTTATTGATTTAGAGGGTTAGCCAGGAGTTGAGCCCTTCAAGTGAAGTCATGCTTCTTCCCTGGCACATAAAGGAGAGAGAAAAAAAAAATTTCCTCTCAAGTAAAGAATGTTTAACAACAACACAGCAAGACAGAAAAATCACAAATCAAACACAGAAAACAAAAAAACAGATGAGACCCAACATAAAAACAAAAGTCCCAAAGCTTTAACTAGAAGAAGTTGAACTCTCTTACATGACTTCTTCAGAGGCCTGAGATTGATCTCCCAACTGTAGCCTTTAGACTTTCTATGCCTCTAATGCATCCATCACGTTTCATTGCATGTTACAAGCTTTCCATTACCTGTGAGAATCACCAAATCAGTATTAAAAAAAAAAAAAGAGTACATAATGTAATACTAAGAATCACAGGATACAAAAAAATAAAAAAAATGAAGCATTGGAAGGAGTGAAAAATAAAGTAGAAGACCTTAAAACCAATGCAGTAACATTCCCATCTCTAATGGACTGATTCATTTGAAACAAGGTCAGGAAAAATGCACATTGCTCCATTCATTAGAATTAGGTTTTGAGAATTGACTGTAGGGATTAGGCCTTTGGGGTGTGGATTAGTGCTTACGGTTGCAGGGCTACGGGTTCAGAGATTTAGGATTTCAGGTTGGGTTAGTTTAAATGAGGGAGAGAGTGAGGAAGAGAGGCACAGGAAGGGAATGAGAGATAAGAATAGAATAGAACAGAAGGATATAGAACAAAAGCGTGTGAAGGGTTAGGTGGATCATAAGTTTGACATTCAGAAGGGAATTAGAATGGTAAAGTGTGAAGGGTTAGGTGGATCATAGGTTTTGCCATGTAACCTCGATAAAACCTGACTAAAAGGAGTCGAAATTCGATTACAAAAAAAAAAGAGTGGAAATACTAAGTGGGACCCACATGCTAAAATTTGAATCCTTCATCGTTCACAATAAACAACCTATAGGTACATGAGATATTCTCAAATTTGACATCAATTTAAAGATTTTTTTTTTTAACCATTAGATTGATTGTTTCATGCATATCTATTGTCACTTTTTTTTTAATAAGACAAATTTCAATTGATGGTAAATTTGAGGATACCCATATAATTTTAGGGAGTTTATTTTAACGGTTTGGATTTCAATAGGTGGGCCCCACTTTCTCTAAGTAAAGCCTTAGAGGATATGGATTCATTGCATATCTTTAAGTTAATTTTGGAGGACACCCGCCAACTTGGAGTTTCTTTCCTGGACCTTGTAAGAAAACAATGGGCATTGCGAGAAAAGGAGTCTAGGATGTTTTGTTGTAATTCCTATAGTAGGAGGGACACTCTCTTCTACTAGGGGTTTTCATTTCTTTTAATTTTTTGATCGTACAACTATCCTAAAACTTGACATTCTAAAAATGAGGATTTTATCTTTATTGTGCAGTATCCTACAAGTCTTGGATATCATACATTTTCCTCTTCCTGCCCAAAATGACAAACATATTCACCTTCTTCCCAAATTCAAAACTCTATTTTCTCTTCTGCAAAAATTTAGTTGCCATTGAAAATGCGATTTAAGAAGGTCGATAATTGTCTTCCAGATATGCATAAAATCCCATGATAAGTTCTAAGATTACTCAAAAGTCATAACTGTAATTAGAGAGTCCCCTTCCTTCCAAGAGCTCAGCCTCAAGGACAGATGCTGTAGATTTTTTACTAGAAAATGCTAATACATGGTTTCTAATGATACCAGCTATACCACCTGTTTTATCTTCAAGATAAAATGAGCAATCAAAATTCAATTTATGGAAAGGATGAGGGGTGGGTCCAAACACTTGGACATGGGATTTTGGCAATTGAAGAAAGTCGGAGATATGAGGCCACATTCTACTGATGGCCAAGGTTTATCCCTTTGCTAGCTAGTGATTTTGGGCGAAGGGGTTGCATGTTAAAGAGACCAGCATTCCTTGCTTTTCACAAATACCAAGCTACTATCAAATAAACCTGTTGGGTTTATGTCTTGTATTCTAGGTTTACCGGATTGGTCCATTGGGTTAGCTAGGGACGGGCTTTGAGTCGAGGGTATTTTGATCATTGTACCGAGGCTTTTTTGGGGGCTAAGAAGTGAAGCTTATATATATCATGTAATCTGTAACCTTAGACCTAAGCTGAGTGGAATAGTAAAGAGAGTCAGTTCTCTTTAGCCGTGGACGGAGGCACTGATGAGAGCCTAAAAGATACATTTTAGGCCCCTCAATGAGGACTTGATTATACCGTCGGATGAGATTAATTAGCTTAATTATGTTATTTTATTGTTTGTAGGTACTACAGATATAAGGAGCAAAATTCAAAGCTAAAATGGAAAAAACCTCACAAAGCATGACAAACCGGAGTTGCAAGTGAGGGAGCGTGCCAAATATGGGAAGAGACTCAAATAATAAAGCAAAGCAAGAGTCCAAACATGCCGTGGACGTCCAACATGGGTCTTACTCAACCCATAGCATGCCAACATGGAAGTTCCTTTAATTGCACCATTATTCTCGAAATTTTCAGGGGAGGCAAATTGAAATGGTCATAACTTTCAACCCGGGTGTCGGATTAGTACAACCTACGTACCGTTGGAAAGCTCTTTTCGAGTAGATATCCGTAGAGCCCAAGATTGTATAAATCAGAGCTATATCGAGGGAGATATGACATCGAGAAGTTTGTTGTTCGTAAGATGATCACGACAAACTGTGTCCTGACGTCCGAACGCCCGGACCGACTGGGGACACCGTCCCAACGCATTTTAACGAAATTTTTGGTCAAAAAGCCTATAAATAAAAGCCCAAACTCATTTTCAGAGATATTTACATCTGGGAGACGATTTGGAGGCTAGTTTGGGAGGTTTGGAAGAGCGCTAATGGGGATTTCATCAGAGATTTTTCGTCAACCTCTCGTCATGAGCAACTAATTCCCTATCTTAGGGTTGCGTTAAAGCCCTAATCTTGTGTTTATGGTGATGCATAGGTTCCAAGGTTTTACTTAAACGCTTTTGGTTATATGACAAGATGTTATCCATTTATTGGATTTTATTTCTTTAATGCAATATCTCTTTCTTTGGTATTTTAATCTTGTAGATTTTAATACTGAGTCATATAACGATGCTTGAATGAATGTATTGTTAGATCTAGAATAATCTATGCCATAGAGATGGGTTATGCCCCGATTTACATCCACATCCCTTATTTGATGACTCTGAAGGTTTGTAACCAGAACGAGTCTTTTAGCGTTGATAGTGAAACCTTAGGTCTATAATTGCCATTGTGCGAGGTAATAGTGGATTCGTACCCTGAGATCTTTTCTCTGATTGGATCAAAACCTTGTTTTTTTAATTTGTTAGTTTAGGAATCAAACCAATACTTCATTTTCTAGTAGGATTAGTTTAAGAATCAACACTTTGTTTTCTATTAGGATTAGTTTAGGAATTTGAGAACCAACACAACTTAGCCTTTTTGTCCAAGTGGATACGATACTCGGTTAACATCTTTGCTTTCGCAAGTAGAGATAGTAGCTGGGGATAATTTATATTTGCAACCCTATTTTAGGACGATCAGGCACTCTACCAAACCAAATAAATCTCATGTGATTTTCTCTCTTCTTGCTAAGTGGATTTCGCCTCAGTTCTGATTTTCTTGGTGTCTCCAACATTTGTGCAAGGATGTATAGAGGTTGCAGTTGCTGTTATTAAATATTCAGCAACTTCCACCAATTTGGTACAGATGTTTCTGAATTAAAATCTACCATGATTACTCATTCATTTTCTTTTCTTCTTTCCCAGTGAGGGAACATTTTTATAACTGCCCAGATGCTAATCTGTGCAGATCCATGGGATTCTTAAATTAGAAAGAGAATATCCCAAGGAGTGGAGTGATTTTCATTTTTCTGTCCATGAAAAACATTGTTGAAGATTAAAAAAATTGTGCCTCCATTGTCTCTTCTTGAGTTCTTGTACATTCAGCACTGTCTAGTGTATTGTATGTTGCTTCTTGCCTAGCATGATGATTAATGATTAAGATATATCTTATTCCTCTCAAGTTGGAGGTTTGGTGTTCCAACCACTGATCCACACTTGGTGACAGGCAACTAAGTGTAGGGTTACAACTGGGGCAGGTGCAATCTGACCTGGGTTGCATGAGCATAAAGATAACTAATGAAGAAACATGAACATGCTCCACCAGAGTCAGACCTGAATTGCAAACTCTTCCTGTGTGCAAAAGGATTTGAGTTGGTTACTAAAATATTTGAGTTGGTACAGTACACTACAGTGAATATGTTTTTTCGTAGTAAGAACCTGCGTGCTTGTTTGCATAAAATTCATAGGAATTCTTCACTGGCTCCACCCAACTGATTATTAAAGAGGTGAGGGGTGAAGGATATAATGTGAGGGTTGAAATGAGCTTCCGCCCAAAGGATTATTAAATAAGTGTGGCATCTACAATCAAACCAAAACGCTCCCATCCACTTTCGAGCCCAAAACCCACAAACCCTAACACCCCTGCCTTGCACAACCACTGACAGCCATCCACAAACCCTTATTCATCCCCAACCCACGAAAACCCCAAATCCCCAAATCCCTAACCCAACAACCCCATCAGCCCTACCCGAACCCACAAAAACCCACCCCACCATCACATATCTCTTTTCCCAGTCGCCACCGAACCCAGCCCAGCCACATCCCTTTCCCACCCGCCTCCCCTCTCTGATCGTCCATCCCCAAACCAGAACAAAAAAAAGAAGACAGAAGCAAAAAGAGAGCAGAGAGTAGCAACGCGGGAGAGTTTGAGTTGAAGGTCTACCCGGCACCGGACGAAACACGCTCGCAGCTCCTCCATCTTCATCGCGAAGCCGCCTCCGCCACAGCCAGCACTCCTGCTCGTCTTCACTGCGCCAGCACCAGCACACGACGTCGTCGCAGCAGCCTCCTGCTTCCACGTCTCCGGCCTCCACCTCTCCCCCCATCTCCTCCATTTTCCCTCCAGCAGTAGGCTGTAAGCTCCTTTACACCCACTTTGCCTTTGTTTTTCTCAGCGCACAAACCCCGAGGAGAGAGAATTCCTCTCCTTCACACGTGGTCTGCCTGGGCACTGAACTGGGCCATAGTTGGGCATGACCTACTGCCTGCCACTGGGTTAAGCCAAACCCGACCCGGTCCACTAGCAGTTCAAAAAAAAAAAAGTGCATTTGAAATTTCATGGCCACCCGAGGACATCAATACCATGGGTATCTCACCAATTACCAACGGGATGACCAATTGACTAAATTGGGACATGACATGGACACTATGATTGAGCGACTGGAATTTGTTGAAGATGTTCTTACTGAACTTCAAGAAACTCAGGCTATAGGAAAAACAGAATCTGCTATCACAGAGCCGGATCCACAAACATCTGGAATCGAAACTCAGATCAAGCCAGTAACCCCCGCTCCCCAGGCATTCAGACCAAGGGCCCAAGTGAATCTAGTCACACCTGGTCCTCAGCATTAGCATCGTGAGACCATGTTTGACATGGTACAACGCAATTTAATTGAACGTGGTGATGATGAGCCACACGGTGCACCACATACAGATGACATCACTAGAAAGGTGCGACTAGAGATCCCTGACTTTTCAGGGGATCTCCATCCCAAGGCCTTCATCAACTAGCTCAATTCACTCGACGACTATTTTGCATGGTACAAAATGAATGATGCCCAGAAGATAGCCTTCACAAAAGTTAAGCTCAAGGGTCCTGCACGCATTTGGTGGCAAAGTGTTGAAAACAGTGAACTTGTCTTTGGGCATGCCATCTTGCAGTGGGAAGAAATGAAGCAGCGACTCAAGCAAAATTTTCTTCCTTCTTACTATATTGATTCCCTGCATAAAGCATACCTTAGTCTGCAACAAAGTGCCTCCTCTCTGGTTGAGTATACCAATCTGTTTCTCTAATATATAGTGCGCTGCAATCTACGGGCTAATGATGGACTCATCGTCATCAAATACACAGAAGGCTATATATAGGAGGAACACCACAAGCTAAAAAAATATTGTCATCTTCATTACAGTAATGCCGCCCATGGATCTTTTTTTACCAACAACCCACCTATTCCTCAATGGAGGATTTACTCTCGGCGTTGAGATTTTCGAAATCTTTTTCCTCATCATCATTAGATAAGTAATTTAACTCATATAGTTCCTCCACTACTAGAAAAAGGGGTATTAGCGGCCGCCAAAAGCCGTCGCTAAAAGTGACGTGGCGGTCGCTAATACTCTTTAACGACCGTTCAGCGACCGCCAAGTGGCGGCCGCAATAAGCTCGTTGCAAAAGAGTATTAGCGACCGCCAATAATACTCAATCAATAAATTTTTTTATTTATTTTTTTATACCTATTGGCGGTCGCTAATAGTTTTAATTTTTTGAAAAAAAAAAAAAAACACATGCACCTCCATTTTTTTCGTTGTTTCTCCTTATCCAAACCACCTGCTTCTTCACGCTGACCACACACGTCGCCATCATCCGATAACGTATAATCTCCCAATCGAGTCACAGTCATACATGCCTGCCCACTCCAATCCAATCCAAGCCATTGCATTACACCAACTACATCCAAACCATCCATACATCAAATACAAACAGACCCAGCAAATCGAGTCGGAGCCTTTTTGTCCACACACACCCTCACCCCTTCTACTCTCCTCTTTCCCAAGAACATGAAGAAAATGAATACCCAGATCCAAACACTCATCAGAAACAAAACAACAACAATAACAAGAAAAGGCATTGTATTTCAACTGACTTCTTTACATATCTACTATAGCTCGAGAATTACACAGACCAAATTACAAGGAAACAGGAAGAATATGAATTCACAGATCCAATACTCATTAGAAACAAAAACAACAATAATAACATAGAAGAAGAGGCATTTCATTTCACCTTACTTCTTTAAATATCTTCTATAATGAGAATTACACAGACAGAGGCGGACCCATGTTGTTTGTATCTGGGGCGGTCGCCCCAGATCAAACTTGCAATTCCCCTTAATTGTATTGGGACACTGGCCCACGTCCCACATGAATGAAAGCCCACGCCCCCACATGTATAATCCATCGATGGATGAAAAGAAAACCCTACTTCTGTTATTCACTCCTCAAAACCTCAGCCAGCCACTAACCCTTCTTCGTTTGTTCCTCTCTTTCGAGTGCACGAATCGCTTCTCGTCGGATGCTTGTGAGGCTGTGTCAATCGTTCTTCAGCTTCAGGTAAATTTATCTCATTCTCTCTTTGTCGCTCTCTCTCTCTCTCTCTCTTTCCGTCTGCGTTTCTCTGTCGACTCTGTCTCTCTTTTAGTCTTTTTAATGGTACTTCTATGTCATTGTCGCCTCTCTCTCTCTCTCTCTCCCCCTTCTCTCCCTATCTTCTATGAATAACGATTCCATTCATTATTTTAGGCATTGCATAGAGAAGTTAGGGTTTTTGTTTTTTTTTTCGTTTTTTATAATTTATGTTTGATGGTTAGGGTTAGGGTTTTTTTTTCATCTTGTGTTCTTGTTTAATCATATGAATGATTGTGATTTGTGACAGAGAAGTTAGGGTTCTTTTTTTTTTTTTTTTAATGTTTGATGGTTTGGGTTAGGGTTATGTTACTTAAGGGCTTAGCATGTTAGATTGTTAGTCCATATTCTTCCTATTTTTTTATTTTTTTTTATTTATCTTTAAGTGTTTCTGACAGTAACTATATTTGGTATTTCTTTTGCTTACTCTACTAGATGTATATCCAGTATCCTGTCTTTTGCCTTACTTCACTACGGACTTGGGCACATGCATCTGCACTTTCACTTTTAAAAGAATTGCATAAATCAGAATTATATATAATTTCTGGGCAATAGACTTAGATGTTCAAGTGCACACAAAACCAGATAATTAAGTCTCAGACTCTCAGTGGCATGAAAGGGCTTTTGTAATTGGTTAATATATTCTCAGTTGGATATTAACTGACCATGAGTATTTAATAATTTTCATAAAAAATAATAAGCAGATGGTTAATCCAAGATAACAACATTAAATACAAAGTAGAAATTTACAAACTCACCATTCCTAATTCCTTCTTGATCATGGCCTATTAATTTTATTTTTTTTTTACATAGAAATAACAATAAAAATAGCCTAAAGTCTTTAGGTTTTAAATACACAGGACTGAAAAATAAAAAATAAAACTCAACAACCATTCTCTTTATTACATTACTTGATTTTGGGTTTTTTTTGGATCTTGTGTTCTTGTATAATCTATGAATGAGTGAGATTTTTCAATCATGGATAAGGGTTGGGGCAATAAATTATGATCTTAAGTTAATGGCATCAAAGAATGTGGTAGTTAATTATACAATTTTATTTTACTTTAACATTAGATACATCATACATTCTAAATGGGTTTGAATTAGGCTGGTGCTAATTCATGGGAGACGGCAGATGTTACCATCATGCTGAAAATGTTCATTTATAAATACAAGGTGCTCTCATTTGGATTCATATGATAAAGGAACTGTATGGAGCATAAGGAAAGAACAAAGAGATACTAATTTTTCATGATAATGTTTATTACTTCTTTAGAGTTTCTTTATTATTGTTGTAGTTGTATATCAATTGATGTCAACTCTTTCTTTTTGGGGATGATTGGATTGCCCATATTTTTTGGGGGCTTTTTTGTTTTCAGAGTACTTATCTTATACTGTAAATTCTGGAGAAATGAATATAGTCATCATTTCGAACAAGAAATATATGTTAGTTGATGTAGTTAAATATTTTGCGTTTATTTAAATGAAAAATACATTTTCTCTTTTGCTATTGTCAATGTGAAAAAATCCTAGCAAAAGTTTAGCCCCACCTAAACGAAAATCATGGGTCCGCCACTGTACACAGACCAAATTACAAGGAAAGTTTTAACACAAAGGGCATCATTATCCATCCCAAACATGCCCAATCCAACTTTCCCCACTTCTTTCTTAAAAATACAATACAACTAAAAAGCGCCAAAATAAAAATTAAAAAAAATTTCAAACCCTGAAACACCATCAAGTATCATAAGATCCAACATCTCAGATCACTACAAACAAACACATCATCAACCAGATATTATACATAACACCATCTTCCCTTCTTCTTCTTCTTCCAAAATCCATATCTAGACCTTTTAAGTCTTCAACTTCCCCAAATCACAGATCCTCTTCCCGTTTTATAAAAAAGCACGGGAAACAGGGGGTAAAAAGGAAAAACACAAGATCCTACCCGATCCGACCTTAATCAAGACGGAGCAGCCGCCTCAGATCCTTGGTCGCCGAGTCATCTACAACCCCCGCCTCAGATCCTAGGTCCACCCAATATGCCAAAAAAAAAAAAAAAAAAAAGGTTAACTCACAAAGGGAAACATCAATTTTCTTCCAGAAATTTCATTCAATGGAACCAAGATTCAGCTGAAGCAGGGTATCATGAGGTATTGTTGACATGCTCAATGCATATACATCACTATTCATTTACCTGTCTGGTCACTACTTCAAGCGACTAGCAATTGTCAACATAAAGTCACAAAAAAATGTTTAATGGGACCACAAGGGGACCATTCAAGCCCTCAAAACACAATCGTTCAAACTTGGCACATGGTATGTAAGCTGTGTGCATTGGTTACTAAATCTTTTGTGGTTGTGGTTCACTTTTTTTTGTTTTGGCATGTAATCCTGTGTTTTATACATGGTTAATTTTATGGTGAGCCTGATTTCAATGGAATTGAAATTTGGCCTTACATCAAAATATGGAGAGTTCACAGCAGAAAAAATAAAAAGATCTTAGTTTAGTCCAGTAGGTCATGGGTCCAAGATATGGCACCAACAAAAAGATCTGAGTTTAGGTTTTGTCTTTACCAATTTTGTGATTACACATGCTTCCTAAAAATCATGAAGACTCCATACCAAAAGGTGCAAGAACATGCATAATCTATCAACAACTTGAGGAAGACTTGGAACAACTAATTAAGTCTCTTATGCACATTATGTCAATCCTGCCATGATATTATAGATTGGATACAACTGTTTTGCCTTTCTTTCAACATGATACCAAAAATCCCATACCTGATACCTGAGTTTTCAAGGCATTTCTTTTGCTCTTCCTCACAATTTTTTTCTTCCTCTTTCCCTCCTCTTCTTCGTTCCCTTCCACATATATTACTTATCAAATATAAAAGAGCAGGAAAAGATAAATCATATTACATAGATTGTGCATCATTGTGAAATAGAAGTTCTTGAATATTTTATGAATATGAAGATTGTGTCAACAGGTTTGATGCCTGGAATTGCATACCGATTATCCTTCTCAATCCATGTAACATTCAGTTTTGTTTTTTTCATTTATGCAAATTACTAACATATTCTTGCACTGAATAAGTTCTATTAAGCCATGCTTGGCTACAAAAGTACACCATGTATGCAATGACCAACTTCTACAATGTTGTGCTTCAATGTAGAAGTACAAAATTATGCCAAAGAATATCATATTCGTGCAGTGTGCAAGTTCCATTGAATGTGCTTTGCCAAGTACATACAAAATCTCTCAAAGTCAACAACCACAGAGCTTGTAGGTACCAATATACAGCCGTGTGTTATCACTTTGTGCGACACTTACGCATTTTTTCCCATCCAAAGTAGAAACATCAGATTTTCATGATTTCTAAAGGTGCTCTGGCAAAAATAAATAAATAATATCAGTTTTTATAATGAGGGGGAATGACTTGCTTTCCAACATTCTAGACCAAACATATCTGAACATAGCTGGGGTAGTACCTTATAATGAGGGGGAATGACTAGCAATTGTACCTTATAAAGAGAAAAATCAAATTATAAAGGCATCACTTCATTTTTTTTAATGCCCAAGAACCAAAGTGTGGGAATTTGTTCACTAAAATCTTTTGACAAGAATGCTATAGTATGTTTTATATTTAAACAGTGATGAAGCAATCAACGAAGAGGCAGGCAAACCAGATGAACTAACAGCATCAGAAATGATTACAAATAGAACCATATTAATTAGTATTCATGGAAGATCCACATAAAATTAAGATTAAACCAAATCTTCAACATGCCTTATCATATATTACCAAACTCAAAATACTTAATTTATATACTACTTTCGCCCCTCGTGCGATGGCAATTTCAGTCTCCCTCTATAGAATTAACCCTTAAGAGAATAAAAAGGGAAAACAAAAACAAAAAAAAAAATAAAATATGGAATATACCTTTGAAAATCAAGGGAACCAAAATTATCCTCCACCCTCTTCATCAACAACTTCTGATAAGCAGATGCCTCACATCTAACAAGTCTCTCAAATCTTCTCGGGCAATTCATTTTCAAACCTACATGAGAAATGTACGGTAAGAAGATTGCATGATATTAATTATTCATGTACAGTAAGAAGACTACAGGAGAAGGCACACATGGTGTAATAATGAAATAATAAATCCTCACCCTCGGATGACGAATCTTTCAATTTAAATGAATTCACCATATCATAGATTGATCCAAGGATAGACTTTGAAACATATGAATTCTGCCTCTCCAAAAAATGTGGGAACTTCTCTGCTAACATTATACTATATACCAAAATTCAAATGCCAATCAAAATTTAAATATTCAAATATCCTTACAACATTAAAATCACTTTACCATTACCATTGCAAAATAAAAATCCATGCTAACATTCTACTATGTACCAACATTCAAATGCCAATCAAGATAATGATACCATGTATACAGGAAAGAAGACACAAAAATCTCACCCATAAATAGAATTATACCATGTATACAGGAAAGGAACACATGTCCAGAAAACAATTACACGATCACAATTCTAGCAATTTAAACAAGAAGTTCCAATTTTAACTAAATTATCCACAACTGGTTTTGATCCACATGGTACAAGAGTATGAGCATCACTGGTCACAAGCAAACAATCACCTGGATCTTCGTGGACCTCTTTTGGACAATTAAGATTGTCTGATCAAGATCAATATGCATTTCGAGCAAGAGCCCCATCCTATCTTCTGCATATTTATTCTTGTAAATAAGGCTAAAAATAGACTATTAATAATCCATGAAAGGGATTTTTCTAAAAACCCCAAACCTTTTGATAGTTTTTGAAACCCATGACAACAAAAACATTTCTAAACATCCACCTTGACTGACTCTATGGTGGATTTTTCCAAATACTCACAAACCTCAGGTTTTTGTTTCCAGAAAAGTCCCTTGATCACAAGTCCAAGGATTCATAATCAAGAAGCAAAAGCAATGAAATAGGCCCCACATACAATAAATTCATATTCAACTATTGAAGCAGGAAAAGTAATGAAACAGAGTCCCAAACATACAATAATACTACACTAGTACAGAACAACACAAGTGACCATCACCATTGGAACAATCAAGCTTTTGCAAATTAGTGATCATAAACACTACCTAGAGCTTGATCTCAAATAGTTTTGCTTTCTTGAGCTTCAGGACTATGTCTGCAACAGAACCAATCACAGAATCATCTTCCTCAAATCCATCAAAAATCAGCTAACCCAGCCAAACTACCCAACAATACAATGCCCATAAAACTCACAAAAAATAAATAAATAAACCAAAGACAGGCATTGAAATTCCTCCAAGACCCAAAAAAAAAAAAAAATCAAACAAATTAATGGAACTCATACAAGCTGCAAACAGAACCCATGTCTCAAATTCTTCCAAGGCCCACAAAAAAGGCTGAAATTTCAAAACTTGATATGAAGGTGACTTCCACCATCACCCAACAATCAAATTCCCAGATAACCCACAAAAATAAATAAATGAAGAAATATACCCAAAAAAAAAAAAAAAAAAACCCAAAGACAGGCATTCAAACACATCCCAAAACTTCAAAATCAATAGCGAACAATAATACAATTCCTAACTGTAGCAAAAAAAAAAAAAAAAACAGATAGCCCTCTACCAAATTCTTCCAATACCCACAAAAAAGGCATAAATCCTAAACCTTGAGATGGAGGGTCCCACCGCCAAATTGACTTCCGCTTTTGTTGTGAAATTCAATCCAAGCCCTGTTCTTATAGAAAGAAGCACCCTTCCACTCCAGAGAAGCGTCGTTGGAATCGGTGGCGGACCCCACAAAAGAGGGAAGCAGATCAGCAGGGCTGCAGAATGAATTGAGAAGGGGCCACGAAAGCTGCCTCGGCAGCAGAGGAAGAACGTCCCGTGGATGGAAGGGTGTTTTCCAACCGTCGTCTCCATTGGAGAAAATAGAAGGAAAAGAGGTGAGAACAGAGAAGAGAAGAAGAAGGAGAGTGGGGAGGACGATCAAACGCTTCAAAAGGGAAGAAGTCGTGTGAGGTTTTCCATGTTTCTTCAAAGAAGCAGAAGCAGAAGCAAAAGCAGAGGAAGATGATTCTGGTTCACATGGAGAAAAAGGCCAAAAAAAAAAAAAAAACTATTTGAGATAGAAAGGGATGAGAGGAGATGGGTGATGGAGAGGGGGGGAGAGATAGAAAGGGATGAGAGGAGATGGGTTCTGGAGGACGACGATGGGATCTGAGTCCGATGTCGATGTAATCCGGCAGGAGGAAAAGCTCGTTGGGGACGAAGCGAGCGGCAGAGTCGTCGGAGTGGATGGGGATGGAGAGGAAGGGGAGGGTGAGGAAGATGCCGGAGCTGCTGCGAGGGGACTGGGAGTGGACGGAGGCGGCGGCGAGGTCGATCTCGGTGAGGTCGGGGAAGCGGGAGCCGGGAGGTGAGGCTGCCGGAGTCGAGGAAGTGCCAGGCGAGGAGCTTGAGGGAGCCGCGGAGGCGGCTGTGGAGGGCGAGCAAACGCTTGCAGATGAGGGATGAGGGAGTTAGGGAGGTGCTGGGAGGATGGGAGGAGGGAGAAGATGCGTTTGGGTTTGGGTTTGGGTTTGGGTTTGATCGTCAGGAGAGACTGAGAGACGATGGAGATGAGAGAGAAAGAAAGCAATGAGTGAGGGATAACAGGGAAAAGGGAACGGCAGAGCGTGCCAGCGCGGGAGGGGAAAAAAACGTGGGAAGGAAAAACGAAGAAAAAGTGGGCTTTGGGTAGTAGCGGTCGCTAATTTTTTTTTTTTTTTTTTCAACCGACCGCCCCGCTTTTTCCTGCGACAATGCTTAAATTCTAGTTAGTGTCTCCTTCCCATCCTTCCAACGCCGGGCAAATCACAATGAATATAGGAATCCAGGCAATTGGATCTGGCATTTAAACCACATGGCTAACACCTAAATCCTGATCAGTTTTCAAAACATGTTACATTTGCTTCTCTAGTAAGATGTAGATGTATTCAATTTACACGCCCCACTCAGTAACAAACTTTAGTCAAAGTCATTAGGAAACATCACAAAGTAAAGATTGTTTCAAACCATATTCAAATCAGTAATACTGTTGGCTAAATGTTACATGATTAAAATTCACACAATAGATGTAATTGATGTTCTGTTGTATTTTGTCCATGAATTCATAGAATTGAGAAGTAGACTACAGTCTAACCATAGTCTTGCTACAGTTTATGTCACCCTATAATCCTTTTCCTTTTGGTTTGGAATCCGGACTCGCCCCAACTCAGGTTGGGTCTCAAGTTTAGGGTTTTCTTACCCCGACATCCCAAAACCCGAAACCCCAAAAACCAAACCTGAAACCCCAAAAACCACCACCCGAATCCCGAAAACAAAACCACAAAAGCAAAATCCCAAAAACCAACCCCGAACCCCAAAAACCCCTAAACCCAGAGTTCTTTTCCAAACATTTAGAACAGAGAGGATCACAGCCTCACAAAAATGAAGATCTAAGTTACAGCAACAATTAGAGATTTGTCCAAACCTATCTCTACTCTGGTTCTATCTTCGCCCTGACTAATGTAAGGCTTGTGCTTGATCTGAAGGTGGACCTAGCTTTAATTCTAATTACAAACTTTACCTAGCATCAAACACTTGGATTTATTAGTTAGAGGTGGCAAACGGGTTGGGTTGGGCTAAATGGGTCGGATCAGTTTATTAAACGGGTTAGATGTTCCTAACCCATATCCGAACCGTTTCTTAATGGGTTAGAAACCCCTAACCCGCACCCGCTGGGGATTAACCTGAACTGACCCATATTAACCTGCATAACCCTGGTGGGTTAGTGCGGGTCGGGTTGACCCGCATGACGTGCGCCCAAACCTAAATTTATTAACAATCTTTTAAGGCATTAACCATACCCAAAGTTTAAATTAGAATCAAACCGATAAGTTGATTTATAAAAATGAGATATGATCTACAAGAACAATCCATAGCTTTCTAAGTCTTATTAATGTAATTTAAAACCTATTTTGATAGGCAATATGTACAAGATCTATTTTGGTTATGATATGTCTATTGTTTTTTGTTTTTTTTTTTTTTTTTCATATAGGATCTTAAATCAGACTTAAGCTCAACTAATGTTGGGATGAAAATTTAGGCCTAGGCCTGGATCATGATGCCATAATTCACCATTTCTCTCTAATTTGTGCTAGCGTAAGGAGAAAATAGTGTGAAAACTTAGCATGAACTCGGCTATTACTAGATTTTTTTCTTTTATCATATCCATTACACGCCCCACTCAGTAACAAACTTTAGTCAAAGGGAGCCATCACAAAGTAAAGACAGTTTCAAGCCTTATTCAGATCAGGTAATACTGTTGTCTAAATGTTACATGATTAAAACTCACACAATAGATGTAATTGATGTTCTGTTGTATTTTTACCATGTTTTACAGAAGTGTCGTGGTGGGATCTGATACCACCTATTGAGATAAGTGGCGCAGCGGAAATACGAGTGATCGATGGTCTAAATGCAACAAGGCATGAACACATGCAATCAATCCACACATTTAGAACAGAGAGGATCACAGCCTCACAAAATGAAAATCTAAGTTACAACAACAAATAGAGATTTGTCCAATCCTATCTCTACTATGGTTCTATCATCGCCCTGACTAATGTAAGCCTTGTGCACTTGATCTGAAGGTGGACCTAGCTTTAATTCTAATTACAAACTTTACCTAGCATCAAACACTTGGATTTAGAGGTGGCAAACGGTTTAGGTTGGGCTAAATGGGTCGGACCTGTTTATTAAACGTGTTAGATGCTCCTAACCCGTATCCGAACCGTTTCTTAACGGGTTAAAAACCCCTAACCTGCACCCACTGGGGATTAACATGAATTGACCCATATTAACCTACATAACTCTTGTGGGTTACTGCGGGTCAGTTGACCCACATAACATGCACCCACTATTGTTAATTTTTTTTCATATAGGTTCTTAAATCAGACTTATGCTCAACTAATGTTGGGATGAAAATTTAGGCCTAAGCCTGGGTCATGATGCCATAATTCACTATTTCTCTCTAACTTGTGCTAGCGTAAGGAGAAAATAGTGTAGAAACTTAGTATGAACTCGGATATTACTAGATTTTTTTATATCGTATCCATTGTATTTTCTTCATATTCATAATCTTCCTAAGAGAGAAGAGCATAAAAAAATAGTTTTTTAAGTAAGTTGACAAATGGTCTACTTCAGAAAAAAGATTGAGAAGGAATTATTTAAACAATGAGTATAGTATACATTTTCTTTTAAATAATGACTATTGAAATAGAATAACAAAATCTATAGAAATAAAATAAAGTTTTCAAAAAATAAAAAAACATCACATCAAAATAAAATGATAAACTCCGTAAAATTAAGTATGAGTATTTTAATCGCAATAAAAAATAAATGGATTGTGCGGGTTATGCGGGTTTAAACGAGCTAATCCTAACCCGACACGTACATTTAAATATGGGTTAGGAAAGCTTAATGACCCACAACCGACCCTTATATTATGTGGGTCGGGTATGGTTGGATTGATATGTCGGGTTGGCTTTAGCCCTCTGTAACTTGGAAGATCATAATTTTGAGCCATTTGAGTTTGTAAAAGTGGTCTCACCCAACAGTCTTTTGATATCCCAGGTTAGGGGGGTGGTCCCTCTGAATAGGGGGCCTTGGGTGACGGGAGTAAACCTTGGCTGAGGTGGGGGCTGGTGAGGGAAGTAGACCTCTGGTGAGGAAATGTGCCCGCCGGTGTTCATCAACAGGGATAGATAGGTAAAAAATGGGCACCTCTTACCACTGGGTTAAGAGGCCGTTTTTCTATCCCGACAGTTTTTTGGTATCCCAGCTTAGGGGGTGGGGCTCAGGCCTCTAGAAAGGGGACCCTCGGGTAACGGGAGTAGACCTCGGGTGAGGTGGGGGGGCATCGAGTGAGGAAAGTAAACCTCTAGTAAAATATCAGAGTCTCGAGTGAGGAAAGGTGCCACCCTGGGTTCAAACCCGGGACAGGCTGGCAAGACCTAGACGCTCTTACGAGGCCGTTCTTCTCCCCCCCACAGTTGACCCACTAAAATGTCACACCAGCTAGCATAGGTCAGCAGTCTATAATCTATATATATTCAGAACTGATAGCAATGTGGAAATGATATATGCTGATCACATATGACCTGAACTTCAAATTGATTAGATGATGAATTGACGATAACCATTAAATCAAAACGAACGGTTAGACTTCCTAAAACTTTACCTAGCAATATCAAACACAAGAACGAGCTGAATTTAGAAAAATAAAGGGTGAAAGTAAGTTTGTAAAGAAGGGCCATACCCCGTGAGCCATTGTATAGTTTCTCAAAAACTCAGAACGCGTCAGATCCGTAAATTCATTGATGGCAAGAGAATATGACTGATCCTTTTGTTTATTGAATGACTCTATATGTTCAACTGTTCCTGTGAATATCTTCAAACGGCGTGCCTCCTCTGCTTCATCCTTAAATACACGTCCAAAGCGAGCCATCCATTTCTCATGCCTCTCCCACATTGGCAAGTCCTGCAATAATGTGAGAACATCTTGCTAATGTTAATGTTATTTATGGAAGTAAGTTTGAATATATATAGAGAAAGCACATAAGAGAGGCCCAACGAATCAGGACATCTCAAAACTACAACTGAATTCTGTACGTTAAAACTGAATTTTGTAGCCTGTGATTGTCAAGGCCCAAAAATCATGAGATCCAAACTGTTCCCAGATTTCTATAAATCATATGTCAGTTGGTTGCAATTGTAATCAGTTCCCAGCCTAATTCTAATAAATAGTAACTGGAAACAAATCTAATTTCCTAAATTTGCGAGCTTTCGGTTTTTGATGAGGAAAAAGAAGAAGAAAGAGGCTGTCTTTGCCATTGAAAACAAGGGCATTGAAAAGAAATAGAGAAAGAAAGAGATGTTACAGATCTCTTGTAGTCAGGTTCGATCTCCTCTGAGAGTCTGAGGTCCCTTCCTCCTCCTCCTCCTGTGCTGCGAACTCCTCTGAGGTCCCTTCCTCCTCCTCCTGTGCTGCGATCTCCACTGATGTCACTTCTGAAAGAAGTTGCTGGTCCCATATGGGTGTCGGAACCGAACTCGCCGAGAACCTTGTGCGTTCCTGCGAACTCGCTGCGAATGCTCTCAGATCTTCTGGATGATCAAGCAAGAGGTCCAAGAGTTCCCATCTCCCTTATATAGAGCAATCCCCAGACTCTACCTCTCTTGGACTCCCACATCTCAACTGAGAGTCTGAACTTGATCCAAACTCTACTACCTAAGAGTTTTATCCTTTTATCTGACTCAACCACCAGACTTGTTGGGAGTTCATCTGCGGCACACCGCCGGGCTCGATCTGGCGTGGGCCCAATGGCAATCAGGCCACACAATTTTCCCAACACCTTCCTCCTCCTCCTGTGCTGCGATCTCCTCTGAGGTCCCTTCCTCCTCTTGTGCCGCCATCTCCTCTGAGGTCCCTTTCTGCTCCTCCCGTGCTGCTGCCATGCCCATGCTCTCTAGAGAGGAAAAAAGAAGAGCCATCATCTCTGAGGTCCCTGTGCTGCTGCCATGCTCATGCTCTCTACAGAGAAAAAAACAACAGATAGAGAGAGAGATCGCGGCCGAAGAAAGCAAGTGCCTTGCTTCTTCTAACGCTAACGACTCCTTTTATACGCACTATAGTAGTCAGTTGTGACAGGAGTCCCACTCTTATACGAATTTTCTCTTCCTCACACGTCGCTCGTTTTGGGAAGAATAAGAAAGAATGGAAAGCTCGTTCGTGGATACGGATAGAGTCAGTTATACGAGGAACTTCAATTGGCATCTCTAATGAGTTTTGAATTTTGATCGAGTCAAGCAGCTATTACACACGTCTTTATAAATATTAAGTCTACTGTGGGGCCTAAGTAATGATAATCTGGATTATTCAAGATGAATGTCACCTGTGTGTCCTCGCGTGATATATTCTCAAAGTTTACTTTAATAGAAATGGGCCCCACCGTCCGATTAAACAGATGATGAAAACTTGATTAACACCGTGTGACCAAATGCGCCCTCAACACCCCATCACGTTTTCAATCATGTATACAGTTAGAGATGTCAATCGTGTCGTGCCGTGCCGGTCCTGGCCTGGCCATGCCTGAGTCGTATTGGGATATGCCGTGCCTATGTGCCTTTCGTGTCGTGCGGGTTTGTCTATTTTGGGTGCTTTTTGGGCTTAAAAAACAAAGGTCTTACACTGAAAAAATGGAAAAAAAATACATACAAAGAAGAGTATGGCACAGATTTAAGTGGTTCAGTCAAACTCGACCTACTCCACTGAGAAGAGAACCATTTGGATCTTTTCAAAACCTTTACAAAATTTTTGAAGAAAAAAAAAATGAAAGACTATATTTTTTATATTTACAATGTAGAAAAGGAAAAAAAAATTAGACTTAAAATCCCTTAATGTATTCGGCTGGATCATAATCTTCAATTTCTGTCAACTCCTGCTTTCTCCTGTCATCAAAATACTAGTCTCGTAAGCAAACATAGCACTCCACTATTTTTTCAGCTAAATTCGTCCTCCCATCATCCACTACACGTCTACCTACACTAAAAGCTTGTTCTGATGCGAGAGAAGACATTGGAATAGATAATAGAGCATGAACCATGGCGGATAACACAAAAAATCTACTTTCGTATGCTTTCCACCAGGCTAAAATGTTAAAACTAGATGCATCCTGCATCTCTAAGACACCCAAGTCAAGATATGAGGATAACTCCGTCACAAATTGGCTTCAGCTGGAGACTCTGCCCATTTTGCTATGAAAGAAATTTCAAGAAACTCTACTTGATTGTTCGACTTGTTAGGGGGCCATACTAGCCCCTGATGTACCCATTTGGTCACAATAAAATTGAAAAAGTGTTTGTAATCTTGACCTTAAATTTGGAAAAGTAATTAAATTTGTGTTTTCCATATTATTATTTACTTCTTTAAGAAAAAGTTGTTATACCGGTTAATTTTAACCTAGGATCTGATGCAGCTGCCAAATAAAATGTCACTAGAGCATCTTTCCAATATTTATTAAATCTTCTTCCCTTTTTTACAAATGTCATTAAGTAAAACTCTCTGAATTTTTTAAATTGTAAACTAATAAAAAAAAAGTTTAGAGCTCCATTTGAGGTGGGATAATACACTCCAGAGAAAAATAACGTTGCATTATAAATAAAAAAAAAAACTTGTAACAATTCTCTTAGTTGGCCACACGACTTCCAATGTGCCTCAATCATCAAGTATTCTTGTGCATTAAAAGGAAAATATTCATTCAAAACTTCTTTTCTTGAAATAGCCTTATTTAACAAATCATATAGAGAATTTCATCTCTCTTCAACATCTGAATTTATTTTTATGAGTGATACATTATGCCTTGCACATATTGCGGAATATAATTATCCTCTATATGCGGAGGAGAGAATAAATCTAGCACTACTTTTAATTTTTTATGTAACCATTGAAATATGTTTCAAACCAATTTTGGCAATGAGATTTAAGATGTGACATACATACACATTTATTTTAAAAAATAGAACCCTCTATCCAATTTGCAAGTGACATCTACTACTTCATTAGATCAATAGTGGCTTGATTATTTATTACATTATCTAAAGCTACAGATTTAACTTTATCTTAAATATTATATTCTTGGAGCTTTTTCAAAATAATTAGGAACCTTATTCTATGGCCAGTGCGTGGCCATTCAAGTTTAGAAAAAAGTTATGATTTGTTTATTAATAACCCACTTTGCATCTATGTTATGGGCAGTAATACAAAGAAATCTATTGTCACTTCCAGATTTCCATAAATCTGTAGTTATAGCTATTCTACCAGGACTGTTTGTAAAGTAATTTTTTTGTATTTTCCTTCTCACTTTGCCAACGCCTAATAGCATCATTTCAAGCAGTTTTTTTTAGAAATCTTTCGAAATTGTGGGCATATGACATTTTGTACAAATTCTTTAAAAAAAAAAAACTCATTTTCAACCAAAAAAAAATGGTGATTCAGCTAGTACATTCATTTTAACAAGTAATGCCTTCACAAACCAAGCAACTGAGAGTGGGCTTCTTAGTCATTTCCCATCAACTAAAGCCTATATAACTAACCTACCACATCCCAAGAGATCATCTCTCTCTCACTCCCCTCTCATTTATGCCTTCGCTCTCTTCTCCATTTCATATTCCCTCGAAGAATTCTCACTCCCCTCTCATTTCTCCCTTCGCTCTCTTCTCCACTTCATATTCCCTCGAAGAATTCTCTCTCCCTCCATCAAGAACTCCTAGATCTATCGTTTTCTCCATCAAAGAATAAGGAATTCATCTAGTTCCAGCCCTCTACAACCAAGGATCTCTCTCTCCCTTCTCCAATATCTTCTTCTTCTTCTCTAACCTCCAAGGTAAGTCTCATCTCCTACCCTCAGTTCTCCTTCCATCTAACTTCCTTTCATAGAATTCTCTTTCCTTATGCATTTTCTCCATAGGCTCAGGGTGTAGGAGGCTTAGATCTCTAGAGATTTGTGACTAGTGGGGTTGTTGAGTTGATTGGAGACCTTAGAGCTTGGATCTAGGAGCATTTGTCTTGGATCTTGCTGATCAAGTTAGGACACCCTTGTTGGAGACCAAAAGCAAGTGCAATATACATCTAGCATAGAATGCATGCCTCCTTTCTTTGAATTCTGTTATGGATGATGAATTTGATAATAGATCTGTAGGTTTCACTTCCTCTACGCTCTATTTTATGATTTTTGGCCATTGATGGATGTGAATTTCCCATTTGGAAGATCAATGCCCATTGATGATGAGATGATGATATTTGATGGAGTTTCTGTGTATGGAGAGGGATTTGTATACATTTGGGACGGAATTGATGAGTTTTGGATGGAAATTGGATGAATCCCAGAAATCTAAAAGTTCAGGGATTTGTGTGTACCCAGTCGACCAGGCCTTCACCAGATGGACCGGCGACACTACAGACTCCAAAATAATTGAGAGTTGGTTTGTCAGCTCTGTCATGCGAACATAGTGTAGTTGGGTGTGGGGTGTGTGTCATTGATCTCCTGTGTACTAGGTCGACCAAGGTATTCAAATGGTCGAACGAGTACACTGTATGATAAAGAACAGACCTGACAGCCATATCTAACTCCCTATTGCATCCGGTCAACCAGTCCTTCGCGTGGTTGACTGCATACACTGAGAACCGTGCATTCCAGATTCTACTAGTTTATGGTTTGGTCTTATGTGGGCTCCGTTGACCTTCCATTTGGATTGAGAAGAGTGGACCAGGCATGAGCCAAATGATGGGCTTAACCTTAACCCATGTGGCAACCTAAAGTAGGGTTTATGGTTGTAAAATGGAACCCAAGTTGGTGTTTATTGGTGGACTAAGATGCCAATTAACTTTAGAGCACCAAATGCACATGTCTTAGCATCTGAGGCTTTCTTAGTCACTGACTTGGGAAAAGTGGGACCTTACACTTGATGGTGTGGCATTGACCTAGGCTAGACTATTGTATACTTCTTTTCTTTGATTGATGGTTAACATCATGTGATTATATGGTCTTCCCTTGTATTTAATGTATCCATATTGTTGTTAAACTCGATTAATAAAAATCTTGATCTAGGTTGACCTAGAGGCAATCTTAAATGTGTACAGAGGACATTTTAGCAATGTCTGTGGCTAGGCAAGCTATCATGTGGCTTAATGGATGGATGGATGTGATAACCATGGAGTAGATGGATTGTGTATATGATTAGGTACTTGATATGAACGTACTATATACTGATTGTATATGGATGGATATGATGATGGACTATGGATATGGATTCTGATATGATGATGTGCTGTATGGCATGTATGGGCTATGACATGGATTGGACTATGATACTGGACCTTGGATGGATATGTAGACCTTGCCCACGTAAGGGTAGCCTAGGAGACACAAACATGATTGTGTGGTTCGTTAGAGTCCACATAAACATCCACTCGGTTGATATAAACTTAGCCTTGGCACCGATCACCCTTGGTAAGAGCTATTTTATATGTAAGGCCATCAGGATGAGCTGGTTAAGTGGACATACGCCACTAGAGTAGCACACGACACTACACGATACCAATATATGGTAGGCAGAGTTTAGTAATATCAATACGGCGGGCTATGATCATGTGCATTTTTCCACCACAACTCAAATAGTACGAGAGGGCAACATCATAATTTCCAGCGATACTAGCCTATGTGAATGTGCCATATTGATTAGGTGGATTTTTTTTTGCTAATTGGTAAATTGTATTAACAAGCTTATTCCAAATTAGCAAAATAAATCCCCAATGCCAAAGAGGCTACATCAATAGAAACAAAAAATAAGAAAACAAAAAACAACATAGAGAAGCAAACATCTAAACAACGCAAATACATGAGGCTAGGCCATTCCAAAGGAGACCAAGATAGGATGAAGATAGATGGCAATCTTAGCTGTAGATTGTGAAATGATCATACCTTTAATACAATCCTCAAGGATTACCTTTGCACGCCTTAAGGTAGCTTTTCGGTTATGGTGCTTGGAGTCATTGCGAAGAAATCAAAGGGTGGAGATGGCATGAAAAAAGATTGCAGCTGCCCATTTCTTCCGGAGACATCTCTTCCTGTCGAAATTGCATCCCAAATAACAGCAGCTGAGATAGGAGCATGAAGGAAAAGGGCACCGAGACCGAGAAGACAAGACCAAAAGGCAATAGCAAACTCACAGGAAAAGAAAAGGCGAAGATCAAATTCCTCATAAAGGTGGAAGATGTAACATCTAGAGGACATGTAGGAGTTTTCCTAAGCAACAAACGCCACGAAAAACAAGCCAATCTAGGATTAACAATCTTATTCCATATTAGGCTTGTCGAGGGGAGATCTGATGCACGGGTTCTCAGGAGGTGCCAGGCATCCTTAGGGGAGAGAATTCCAGAAGAAGATTCCATCTAAGAGAGAGTGTTTGTGGAAGGGTAGTTTGGAATCAAAATATCACCAGTAGAAAGGAGCAAGAAATCCATTAGGTCACCTGGCAGGCTGGAAGGGATAATCCAGGAGTTCTCTTGGATTATGTCAATAACCCTATCTCTTGGAGAGAACTGAATTGAAGGAAATCTAGAGGAGATAGAGGCTTGGTCAATCCAGCGATCATACCATAAGCTAATAGAAAGCCCATTGCCCACTTGCCACTTGCTACCTTCCTGAAGAAAAGAAGACAAGGAATGCAATCTTCTCCAAATAAAAGACCCACCAATGGGATTACCAGAGAACCAAATGGAAGAATCCTTGAAGTATCTAACACTAAACCAGACTGCCCACAGTGAATCCGCCGTGGCTGCTGACCAGCCCAATTTTAGCAGAGAGGCCTCATTGAACTCCTTAATCTTCAGAAGCCCAAGACCTCTCTCGAGTTTTGGTAAATAGACTGTTTCCCATTTAACAAGGTTGCTCCTAGTGGTTTCCGAGGAGCCTGACCACAGAAAATTCCTCACGAGTCTCTCAATTAAAAGAAAAGTCTTACTAGGAATGGGGATGGCCAGCGAGATATTCAGAAGAATGGAAGAGATGACATGTTTGACCAAAATAAGTATGCCTGCAAAAGAGAGGCATCTAAGCTCCCAGCCTGACAACCTTGCTCTGATAGAATCCAAAATCCTATTGAAAAACCTATGCCTCGGACTACCAAAGAAAAAGGAACTCCAAGGTAAATTGAGGGAGGAGTAGCCCGAGGGATAGACAGAAGACCAGCTAATACATTAGCTCTCCTGGAAGAGACTTTACCAACATATAACCGACTCTTCTGCAAGTTGAAAAACTGCCCCAAGGAATCTTGATAAAGAGTGAGTAGACCCTATAGACTTCTCAAACTTCTCTTCGTGGCCTTCAAGAAAACCAGAATGTCATCAGCATATAATAGGTGACATGGAGAGGAAGGAACTGGAGAAACCGAAACAATTCTGCCCTCTTAACGAAGGATATCCATATTGAGACTGAGAATCTCTTCTGCTAAGATAAAGAGATAAGGAGAGAGGGGATCACCTTGCCTCAAATCATAGGAGGAAACAAAAAAACCACAAGGACTTTTGTTGATAAGAATGGAGCCTTTCCCAGTGCAACAATTCTCTTATCAAATGAGTCCGCTTAGAAGAAAAATTAAAGAACTGAAGAACCCTAAAAAGGAAATTCCACTGCAACTTGTCAAAAGCCTTAGTGATGTCCAATTTTAAGAAAATCGAGCCTCCTCTAACTTTGGAGTTCAATTTTTGGTAAAGCTCATGAGCTAAAGCAACATGGTGATGAATAGGTCTGTCTCTAACAAAAGCTGCTTGGTGCTTGGATATAAGGAGGGGAAGGATGACCGCAAGCCTTTTCGCCAAAATTCTAGCGATGACCTTGTAAGAAAAGTTTAGAAGGTTGATAGGATGAAAGTCAACAAAGGATAAAGGGGAGGTTATTTTGGAGATGAGAGTAAGGAAATAAGCATTCGTGGATCTCAAAAGTCTGCCTGTAGAGAAGAAGTGTAAGACTGGAGAGGAAACATCTTTACCGACAATTTTCCACAAGTTGGTAAAGAATACCCCCAAAAAATCATCCGGATCAGGAGAGTCGTTTCTCTTCAATATTGATTAGGTGGATTGGTTTAGCATGTTCATTTACATTGATCAAAATTGCTTATGTTATTGCATGATCTGCCTGACATTATTACCTTTGTTACTTTATAGTTCTTATTACTGTCAGTATTCCCTTTTAATGCATCTGTACTATGTTATTAGTATACTGTGCTGCCAGGTCATTTTGGATGTGACCCATTATTTGGTACTTAAGTATCATTGCCGACCCCATTGCCCCGAAGGATGAGTCATAGGGGTGTACACGGATCGGATTGGTGTGGATTGGACCAAATCCGTCACCAATTCTTTACCAGCGGATTGACGGATTTGGAATCCGTGACCAATCCGTTGCTGTTAAAATCCGATCCGATCAGATCCGTGGAAGACCGGATCAGATCGGATTAATCCGTTCAATCTAATTTTAAAAGAAAATGATCAAATATGTTATAAAAAATTACATTTTGACCCCTTAATTTTGTTTTTCTTATTTTAAATTTAGACATCTTAATTTATACTTAAACCCCTTATATTTTTTTATTTATATTTAATGCCAACGGATCGGATCGGGTTGAATTCGCGGATTGAGGGTGAAATCCGCTACCGATCCGTTGCTAACAGATTACAAAATTTTCAATTCGTCACCAATCCGTTTACCTTCGGATTAGATAAAAATCAGCGGATCGGATTTCCTGATCGACGGATTTTTTGTGCACCCCTAATGAGTTGTTCCTTGAGGCGCCTTTAGCTAATGAGTACGGGTGGGGTCCAGGCGACCTTGTGGTGGTGTCCGATGATGGAAAACCTGAACGGAGGGTTGAGTGATCTTTATATATTGGATTTGAGAGTCATTTTGTAAATAAAATAAAAGTGCTAAAATGTAAATTGCTTGAAAGGTAAAACAGTAAGTAAAGTGCAGGAATGAAAATGACAACGACATTTACATGTTCAGCAATGCCTACATCCACGACCCGGAGGAAGGACCTCTAGGTAAGATCTTCATTGATGAATAGATGAACCAGTACATATACAGTGATATAAGAAGTAGGGATTCTAGGCTAACACTAAGCTCCCAGTCGATTAGAGACTGATCGCAGGCGCCCCTTTTACAAAGAAACCAGGAAACTAAAAGACTAAGCGGGGGGGGGGGGGGGGGGGGGGGGGGTGGATCAAGCAGGGCTCGTTGATCTTGTTGAAGCTGATCCCGAGCATTAGTGCTTGTTATTGTCAAGACACCCTCTTGTGCAAGAAGGGGAGCTCATGAGGGAGACTCTACCCTGCTCTCCAACGGATGCTTGTTGACCTCTCTCTCTTTCCTTACTTCTCCTCCCCTTTGCATGGGGAATAGTGCTATTTATAGACCTTTTGGCGTGGTCCCCACTATTGCAATACAAAATATCTCCAGCTAGCTGCTGTCTTCCGTGACTAACAAGTTATGAGACCCTTATTCGGTTGCTGTGTGAGCAAGAGCTACTTCTGTAGGTGAGTATTGCCTTCGTGAGCTCCAGGCAGGAGCCCCCTCTGGAGGTAGTGTGTACCTCCTTCCTTCATCGGGTTAGCATTGGGTTTTCATAGGCAAGTGGGCTCCGGAGTCTAGTTATGTGATCTCCACGGCCGCTTCCGGAAGGGCCACCTTCATGAGGGCTACTTTTATGATGGTTTTCTCTGTGAGGACCGCTTCCGTGGGGGGTAGATTAATCTTTAGTAGTATGTGACATGCCTCTATGGAAGTGAGGTACCAATGGACCATTTTTACATGAAAGTGTCCCATCCATGGAGGCAAGGTGTTATTGGACATGCCTCCATGGAAGTGGTTCCTTTATGGGAGTGGGTGCCAATGGACCATTTTTTTTATGAAAGTGTCACATCCACGGAGGCAAGGTGTCATTGGACATGTCTCCATAGAAATGGGTGCCAATGGACCATTTTTTCTCTCAAAGTGTCCTAGTCATGTAGGCAAGGTGTCATTGGACTTGCCTCCATGGAAGTGGCTCCTTTATGGGAATGGGTGCCAATGGACCCTTTTTTATAGAAGTGTCACATCCATGGAGGCAAGTTGTCATTAGACATGCCTCCATGGAAGTGGCTCCTTTATGGAAGTGGGTGCCAAAACTACAAGAAAGTTGGCATTTTGCCGTAAAGTTTTTTGCGGCTAAAGGTCTTAAAGTCGCCACTAAAAATTTCAGTGGCAATATTTTTCTTGCACCTAAGCTGTCACTAATTGTTTTAGCCGCAATTTTCAAATGTCGCAGCTAAATGTTAAAGTTCTAACCACGACATTAAAACTGTCACTAAAAGTCTAATATTTAGTGACAAGATTTACCGCCGCTAAATAAAAAAATAATTGCCGCTAAAATTATAAAGTCGCCGCTAAAATAAATATCATAAGAACATGAAAGCGGAGCTTTAGCGGCGACTTGTAGTCACAGCTAAATGTTTAACTTTTAGCTGCAAGTACAAGTCGCCGCTAAATATTTAACTTTTAGCTGCGACTACAAGTCGTTGCTAAATATGTAACTTTTAACTACGACTTATTGTTACCGCAAAAAATTAAGCTTTTAGCCGTAAGCACAAAATTGACACTAAAAGTATTAGTTATAGCAATTTTAGTGGTACATTCAGTGGCAACTTACAGTCGCAGCTAAAAGTTCAAGTTTTAGTGGCAACTTATCTTATACTTATACTAGCGACTTGTTGTCGCGACCAAAAGTTTAGAATTAAAAATAAATTAAAATATAATTTTAATTTATTGAATTTAGTTTCTATCCATTTATTTGCTTTTCACGAACCTGCTCATATAAGATGAAAACAGTAAAACTTCAAATCACCATCATATATTGAAACATAACTTCAAATTCAAAATCATCAAGTTCCAACGAATTTAGCAACTAAAAGTTTAGAATTACAAATAAATAAAAAATAATTTTAATTTATTAAATTTTTTTTTTCCATTTATCTGTTTTTCACGAACGTGCTTATACAAGATGAAAACAATAAAATTTTCAATCACCATCAGGTATTGAAACATAACTTCAAATTCAAAATCATTAAGTTCCAACGTATTTAACTAGCAAAAGTTAAGTCTACATCATCATGATGAAATAAAACCTCAAATAAAATATAAAAAATTATGATTTTAGGCTTTTGACCAATTATGAATCACATCGGAATTTGCCCTCTATCTTTGAACTGCTGGAGGAGGGTGGTGAATTGAGACTTTATTGAAGCTTGCACCTCATGCATCTGTGCTTGCTGCGAGGCTACCTGGGACTCTAGAGACTCTGGTCGTAAAGCCATCTCTCTGTTCTCCTTTTGCATCTCCTCGAAGAGCCTTCTATCCTCCTCAGCTCGCCTCCTGAACTCCTCATTCTCCCTTTCTAGTTGTGCACGAATCTGCTGCCCTACTATACATGTCGTGGGCTTTGGACCAGCCCCACGACCACGTATATATGCAAATCGCTCTGGTCCAAGCACTGCCTCAAACCTCTCATCCTCGGTCATGTGAGGAATGCCCTCCTCCAACGGTTGAGACTCTAGCTTCTTAAGCTCGTCCTACATTCAACAACCAATTTTTATTATCAATCAATTTAGTGATATATATATAATATAAAAAATTAAAATGGAAATAAAGAATGGAACAATAAGTTACATAGACTTCCTGGGAACTCGAATCCACCCAAGCGTCTTTCTTCTTGCTAAATCGGTTAGTGAACCACAACTTAGTCCGGGAAGGCCTGTTCCCCGTCTTAAGATCACGCTGTCATTACACAAGTTAGCACATATAATATTTATTTAATAAACAAATTGTTCTAAACACTATGAGTGAAGTTTACACTATCATAGCTGATCCGAGCAAAAGCCTTTGTCCTGGCAATATGGCCAATGGTCTGCTTTTCCCTGTTCCCCTTGTTTCTATTGCTAATTTTCTGCATTCAGGAACCGTAAATTATAAGCAATACATGTATAAATGATAGATTAAAAGGGTAGACAATATAACTTAATTAACATCCATACCGTGAATTCTTCGGATCCGAAATACCTAACAAGATCAACCCAATCATCGCTACTCACACTTGAGGGGGGATTCTCAAGTCTCATTTCGTCTGTATCGTACTTGCAATAATGATCTTTATGCAGCCTATCCTGATAGTCTCGATACTAGTGATTTAGTTGCTGATATACAGCTTCCTGGATATGGGAATGCTCCTTGAGAGTAAAGCTGCACGGTATTTTAAGAGGAAGTAAACATAGATGCAAGGGAGTATATCGAATGTAACTAGAGCTTTTCATTCTAACACATAAGTTTTTTAATTTAAATGACTTACTTTTGCAGCCTGCCACATTTTCAACTTGTCATCATCTGGAATTGAATTCCATTTGGAAAAACAGAGCGGGGCCATTTGTTTGACAATAATGCCCAATTCAGTTATTGATACCTAGGCATTGTTATCTACAGCTCACATCACGTTTGGTGGAATGTCCACCACTAGCTTTTCCCCCTCGTGCCTCCTCTTTACGAGTGCAGTGTTCCTGGTCTTCCCTCGTCCTTTCTTCCCGGACATGCATGACCCTGTTCACTCAGCTTCCATCAACATGAATTTATATATATATATATATAATGCATAAACTATAAAAAAGCACATGTACAATTTAAATTAATAGTTAACATACCGGTGTTGCTAATGGCAACCTCATCTTGAGCAAATGCCTCAACCTGCTGGGGTCTGAGGGTCCCGCCTCTAATGTAGGCTGCCCGATCTGTGAGGGCGGGCTTACCCGAGCTCCTCCTTGTCTACCTCCACCTCAGCCTCTACTGGCCATATTTGTGTTCTATCCTGCAACACTTTACATTAAATTGATTATTCATTCAGCATATGTATACACATCAAGCACATGTATCGCATCAAAGAATGATTAATGTATGAGAAAGAAATATAAGCTTTCCTTAATGTATTAGTTCATCAAAAATGATAATGAACATATCATATAAATTACATTAAGTCATTTGTCTCACTATCATCATCAATATTCATTTCATCTTCCTCAGTATCATTATCAATGGAGGTACCATCCTCCTCACTTTCATCATTAGTGAAGGTGTTAACATCCTCATCTTCCCTTATCTCATTCATTATAAGATTTGCATCAATAAGAATTGGAGGAATATCATCTCTTTGCCACGCCATGAAGTCGTCGCCACTAACTCTCAATGCGTCAGCTACACTTTATGACTCATTCTGTTGGTATGACTCATCATCACCAATCGACTCTTCATCTTCATCTTCCGGCACATCGTACAAGTCTCGAGGTTGTGTCTTCACCACGACCTGCCAATTATTGCCTAATTTGGAGTCTTTTACATAAAAACTTGTTCCGCTTGAGATGTTAGCTCAAATGGCTCATTGGTATTCCATTTCTTTGTGAAATTGACACTAGTATAGTTGTGTTTATCTATTTGGATTCCTCTACCATCTTTGCCGACGTCCCACCAATCGCAGTTGAACAAAAAAACATTATTGTCCCTAAAATAATCTAATTGAATAATTTCTGTCAGGACACCATAGTAATCTTAGTTTCCTGATTCGCCATCTCCCTTTACAATCACGCCGCTATTCTAACTTTTTCGAAACATCTCACGATCTTTTGTGTGAAATTGTATAGGCCATTAATGATACAACCCTCGTATCGTGTCACTCTTCTGTCAGGACCTCGTGCTAAGTCTAGAAATTGGTTATTGACATGTGCGTCCCCTTGATTGTACAATTGTGTAACCTGTTCATACTTTTGAGTGAGAGAAGTATAATATGATAAAAGTAATGTGTAATGTAAAAAGATTTATGTTGCATGACACTTACACGTTCTTCAAACCATTTAGGAAACTTCTCTTCGCGCTTCTTTACTACATTCCTTAAACTCTCTCTCTCTCCAAATGATCCTTGTGTTCACTATACAAAAAGACATACAATTATAGCTCCAAGAAAATACATTAAAAGAGAGATAAAAATGGACAATTGAAAAATACTAAATATATATCAAATACTCTGGCATAAGTGTCATACGGTAAGAAACGGTGAATGTCTGTCAGTTGTGTTGTCACTTATTAGGCTATCGAAGATGTTCTATTCCTCATATATTCCTTCATTTCCCATTAGCTAGGCAAGTGTGGGATTATTTCTTCCTTCTTTAAAATCAGTTTGCTGTGGAATATGTCATTTTAGTTATAGTTTGACCCAAAAGTAGCAATCGTATTCATACTTGTCATAATAAGTTGAAGAGAAAAACCCAAATAACATTAGCTACAGATGGATGTAGCATTGGTCCAGTGATTCCATAAATAGGTTTAGTCAAGTCCACATTCAATGAAGTGTTGCCTAAGTTTGCTCCAAAGCAGCCATTCAGGGGAAGTTCATACAATTGAGCTAAACATATAAAACCACCTGCTTAGTTAATGAAAAGATTATTGATGTGCAATTTAACTTTCAGTCATCCTTTTTTAAAGCTTTGTAAAGTAGATATATGTGAACATCACTATTTATACCCCCAAAAAGCCCGAAAGGGGATATGGACAAATGGCCCATTCTATACCTTAAAGCTAAACTAGCATGAAGCCCCAGTGTTAAATACAGGTTAAGTCTCATGCAACCTGAATAATATATTAAAATTAATACCCCTTTCATATAAATACATTTATAATAAAATAATAAAAACTTTCAAAGCAACCAAAGGATTACGAAAATCTACTCTGGTGAGAGTAGATCGTGGCTCACAGTCATCTACACTCCTATCATTGAAATCAAATCTACCCCGTATCAAGTGCAACAAATAGAAGAAAAAAAATGTAAAATTTTGATTCTTCCTCACCGTTGTTGTCTTCTTGTAAATGTATTTTGTTCTTTTGCTTGACAAATTCTACACTGTAATTGCCTTTAGGGGAGAAATGATTTAAAGATATGAAACGGATGTTTCCTTTCACCACATCAAAATCGTCAAATACCGGCTGTTAAAAAAATCATTTTTCTTAAAAAAAAAAAAATGACAGACAAGTCCGTCGGACCGGCGGTCGAAATTTCCATAGTCGCTTTATGAAATCGACGGTCTAAAAACGTTGATAATTTGAATATAAAACGACGATTTAGAATAGTCGTTTTTATTTAGGGAAGAAATCGACGGCTTCACACAGTCGTTTTTTAAGAGGAAATTATTATCAACTAATATTAAAAAAACTAGTAAAACAACTATTCCTAGCAGTCGTTTTTTAAAAAGGCAAAAAAAAAAAAAGAAATAAAAATAAAAAACCAAAAATTAAAAATTAAAAAATTTACACCTATCAACATCAATAGTAAAAAACCTACACAAAGCCATTTGTAATAGCCATTCAAACATCTATCTAATAGTAAAAAATTAAACAACCATTTACAATAGCCATTCAAATATCCATACAATAGTAAAAAATATATATATATATATATATACATTCATCCACATTTAATGGTTAAAACAAAACATCCATCTATATAGAATATTCAAGATTTATACTATTAGTCAAATAGATCCATCTAGGATGCATTCATCCACATCTAGTAAAATATGGTTTTCCATTTGGGCCACTCGGTCTCATCTCCTGTTATAAGATCTTCCATCTTGCCTTCTCCAGTTACCAAGTCAACGTTCCCTTCAATGATTTCATCTAGGATAATCTTATAGCAACTTGGATCATCAGGTGAGTCGCCCTTCACTCGGCCATAAGCAACACCACATGCAGGCCTCTTAGTAAGGTGCATCAATTTACACAAACTTGTACCCATTTGCGCAGTTGTTATGGGATGTGGCTGTGTTGAGAAATCATCTCTCACCTACAATTAGGAACAATTGATGTTACCATATATTTTATCAATCTCACACACTATTTCAAATATAGGCCCATGAAGGGACATGTCTCCAGTAGAGTGAGAGCTACAGCATGCACCTTGTTAGTTGAGGTTCTTAATATTGGAGATATCATACTACAAGATGGTCACAAAATTTTGCAGATGTTGATACTAGAAAAGAGACAATTTGGTAACCTTGTCTTCAACTTTTTGATATCTCCAATATTGAAACATGGATCTATATCTATAAAAATAATAACACAAGAATCCTGATAAAAACTCTACAAGCGACACAATCACTAGGATATTAAAAATGAATTATCTTGTTTGGAATGATTTAAGCATGCGGATATAGACTGTTAGTCTTAAAGTAAACTTGTACAGATAAATTGTGAAAGTGATATGGTAAAATGTGAAGCAATAGATAGATATAAATCATATACATAAATAAGAGAATCAGAGCAGATCTTGTAACGCCCCAAAATCCGGGCGCCTCGAATCTCGGGGCGCTACGAGAAAGTACCCAAGAGATGCAGAAAATCCAATAATATAATCAAGTGTGAATCTCGGACAAAGCCCTAAAATTTTGTTTCACTTTAAAGGATTACAAGGTACTTTTCGTAATTAAACTAACTATTCAATCCTAGGCCAACACGGCCAGCTACAAGAAAAAGGAAAGAATAGAGATCTATATGATAGACGCCTCACGATGCACCAACTGTATCATCCTCTGAACCCTGCGGCAACGGATCAGCCGCCAAGCAAACCACAAATCAAAGAAAACGGAAGAGAAGATACCTGAAAACACCAAGGATTGGGTCAGGCTCGATGAGCCTGGCAAATAGGTATGTTTTGATGGCAATACATTATATCATTAGATAGGGAAGAAGACCATACCTGATCCCAGCTGTACCAGTATGATTAGAATCTCGATAATAATATAAAATATCATAGTGCAATAGAAAATGGTGTAGAGTGTAGTGCATGAGCAATAATCAAGATATTTATATAACAACTGTTTGATACAGCATATCAGGAGATAAGAGAATCCATCATCATTAAGACATCATATAAACCATACAAGTACATGAGAGTTATCAGTAGTATAAGTAACCAGAGGAAGTAACCTTACCATATTCATAACCATCGCATCCGGATCCAACTGTATCAACGGCTGCAGTTAAAGACAATAAACAACGACATCCATATTATATAATATTCATACATCCAATATACATACATAGAAGCACACAAAAGGTACGTCCACAGCTGAAGTACAAAGGACGTCGGGGGTCAGGACCAGCCCATCGTCGTCGTCCCAACAACTGTCGATGGACACCAACTATGGGGGTCATAGCCACCCACAGTTGTCGTCACATCGAATAGGAGCGTACAAGAATCCATCAATGTCCATAGCCACAGCCAAGTCACAACCATTGGTCTTACGTGCTATCTCAACCAACAATATCCATAGCCATGGCCAAGTCTCAGTCATTGGACTTACGTGCTAGATCAATATCACCGTCCATCCATACACCCGGTCCGAGCGACGGCGGTCTCAGTACCCCACCCACACCTGGTACCTACTGTGTCGATCACATCACAATATCAATGTCCATGCCGACATCATAATCCTCGGCAGACCAATCATATATCCACAATCTACAGATCACTAGGTGGGGGTACTCCGAACTGGATGGCCTTATTATTCTTAATATGAGATGATAATAGTCAAGGGTACGATGCACGGAGTTCGGGTATAGCTAATCCATCATTGTGATTCCCAACAATTAATAATGCATACCCTTGTAAATCCCGCTTCTCTATACGCTTAGTTAGCATTATCTCAATATACAGTCCATCTATCAGTATCTACAGTTAAGTTCCCAATATTACCGGTCAGGACTTCAAGTGCCATGTCCTGACATCTCATCTAATACGAACTGTGATCATGGATTAGAGCCTAAGTGCAATGCCCTGATTTATAGTACCTCTCAAGGCCTACATCTAAGGTTCGGATCTACCGGCCAGCCTTAGTGTCCGTTTCATCAATATAGGTACCACATATCACAAATCCATCGATGATCGCTGCCCCTCTATTCAGGTCCAGGGTCCCACTTCACCTAAGACAGTGATCACGGAGTCCTAGATTCTTATTAAGTATCCTTGGTGCTCCTGTAGGTATTTAACATCATAAGACATCCATAACCCTTGAATTAGGTTCCGTTTTACAACCCAAGACCCTACTTACATGGCTACACGGGTCAAGGTTAAGCCCGGCCCTTGACTCGTGTCTAGCACATCCCAAACAGTCCAAATGGAAGGTCAACAGGGCCCACACATGATCAGATCATAAAATGAAACTCAATCCAAAAATTCATTGTTTACAGTGTACCGGGTCGACATCATGGGTCCACGGGTCGACCTAGTACTCTGTGGAAAGGAACAGATAACTGGGAAGCAGAAATCACAGTTTGCAGTGTCCTCGGTCGACCTGGAGGGTCCCCCGGTCGACCGAGTACACTGCGGACATTATAACAAACATCTGGCAGGTGAGGGATTTCTCAGTGTGTTCGGTCGACCGAGTACATTGGGTTCTGTACCCTGTGGGTGATTTCAGCTCCCAGCTGAGGGTCAATCCACTGTGTGCTCGGTCGACCTCCTAGGTGACCGGGTCGACCGGGCCACACACAAAATCCATATTTTTAAGACTTTGCCATCTTCCATTTCTCATCAAAACCCTATCAAATGGATCCCAGATCTTTACTAATCATTCTCATACGTCAAACACACCTCCCAAATCATGAACACATCGCCAATGGGCCATTAATCTTCCAAATGGGAGATTCCCATCCATTATTGGCCAAATACACATAAAAAGAGCTTAAACTGACAATTCTACACATCATATCATCCAATTAACCATCCAAATACATAAATCATGCCAAACATCCATAAAAGACAGTAATTATAAATCTAAGCATGTTAATCAATTTAATTAAAGCATCTAAGCATGTCTACTTGCCAATTAGGAAGAAAGCTCCTCAATTAGCTAGGGCTCCACTCTAATAGCTCTAAGATCACTTCCACAGCTGAATCTACAATCTCTACACCCATTCCCAAAGAGAGAAATGCATAAGAAAGAGAAATCTAAGATAAAAGACTATTTTACAAGGAAATTGAAAAGGGGGAAAGAGATTACCTTAGCTTGGAGAGGGGAGAGAGATCTATGAGAGAATTGTAGTAAAATGAGAGGAAATGAGTGTAGGAAATGTTTGAGATGGTTGTAGTAGGTTTCTTTTATAGGAATTAATGGGATGGATAATGTCCAAGGTGCCTTCTCTTGCTAGTGTAAGTTTAGGATAAGGATGAAGGCATTTAGGAAAGGTTAAAATGGAATGACCAAAGGGTCCTTGGTGGCTAATAGAAATAAAGGATAAGGACTAGGGTAGTATAGGTATTCTCATATAATGACTAAAGTGTCCTCAAATGAGTGGTTGTGAATAAAGAAACCTAAAGGCAATAAAGGTAGGCTAATTATTATGACAAAAGTGCCCATGTTTACTTGGTAGAGAATAAATGAGGCCAAGGTCATTTAAGGTATTGAAATTTCCAAAAAGGAAGAAAAATGTGGGGTAGGAAAGACTAGAGTGCCCTCATATAATTAATGAGTTAACGTATTAGGCCATGGGTAATTGAATCATTCTAAGGTTAAATGCACAACTCTCTAAGGGAAGCCCATCTATAATTAGGATTACAACTAAGATCTCTAATTGACTAATTAAATCTAGGGGACCACTATTAATCTCACAAGGGTCCTAACCTTATAAACTACGCTAAATTAATGGGAATTACTAACTACTCAAGTTAAGCACCTATTAAATAGGATAACCTATGGTTGACTTGTCAAATTGGGTCCCACTAGGTATGTATAGGGATGGGTCCTCACTGATCTCCTAATGGTGATCCCAAATAAATAAGGCTTCATTGAGGACAATGAAAATGTTGAAAACTGTGATATGTGAATCAACCTGATTCTCAACACAAGCAACTCAAAACGGATCTCTCCATCTTTCTTGATTTTGCCATGAATTCAGTTAGAGACTTCACATCCTTTTGCCTACATTCTGCTTTATTTTACAAAAGGAAATTGATTTTATGATATCAGGTGGCTGCATTGAAGTGGTTCATTCCATTGATGCATTTAAATTATGAACCAAAAGGGAACATGGGGTGTATCACTCTATTGGGATAATATGGATCATTGATTATGCAGTTGGAAAGTAATTGTCAATGCAAAATATAACCAACTGCTCTATTTCCTTCTTTTTTTTTTTCCAGCCTCTTAAAGAGATGGTTAATGTCATCTATGAAGTTTGGTGGTGTGGAACTTTCAGCAATTTTGGGTGTTTATTCCCTTCCTCCATCACCCATCTGTTTTTTCCAAGAGCAGTGCCTATTCTAATTCCACCATTCCTTGCTGTAAAAGGCTTTACAAAGTACCTCCTATTTTGAGAGGTAGTTCTATTTTAATTCCTCACACAACCGTTACAATACAACAGTCTATATGAGTTGTTCTATTATTAGTTTGAAGTTAACTCCTAATTTGCTTATTGATTTGAAATGTTACGCCCATCCCAACAGCAGCCCCCGTAAACATAAACAGGGCCATAACTCCAATAAAAACTGTTGAGAAAGGTATTATTTATGTAAAACTGTTTTATACCTGAGAGGAACTCCCATGATCGGTAGGGGTTTGAACCTGTGACCCACCCTGAGAAAAAGAAGTAAAGAAACGTTCCATGTCCTCCTTGCTTTGCCTAGCTTCCTCCGCTAATCGCATTTCTAGCATTTCCTTCAACTTGTCCATTTGGGTCTGCATGGTTGCTCTCGATGCTTACTCCTCTCGTAAGGCTATCCTATATGGATGCGTATGCTGCATGGAAGTCTTTGAAACACCCAAACCCAATCCCCTAACACGTCCTCGAGTATTAGGACCAAGAATATGTGGAAAAAAAAAACTTGAGTGGATCAACAAGATCACCTAGTTAGGAATTTCAATAACATACATAAGACACATATAAGTTTTAACAAAATTTAAAACAACAAGCTAAACTAGGAATTTCAATATCATATATAATACACATGTTAGTCTTAATAGAAGAAAGAAAAAAAAAAAAAAACATAAGAGGCATGTACTGGTTGTCCAACAAATTAATTGCACTTATGTGTTATGGTTAATGGATGATTGTATCATGCATGTGCTCATGTAACCATCTCATGCAACCTAGCCAGCCATTCAACCAACAAGTGTGATAGAAAACAACACAATTTGCCTCCAATTTTTCACAAGTTCAGCTGATGCTGAAATACAGATGTCCTTGATTTCTCTACCTCAAGATAGATATGCTTCAGTATCAGGCAACAACTTGATAGCAACTTACGGTTGGTAACTTCTCTCAAAACAAGAAGCTTATCAAAGAAATTAATCTTTCTAATCTAAGAATTCAAATCCATGCAAACGTATGGGCCAGAAAGAGAATCAATTCATAAATAACCAAATAAATAAAATTAACAATAACGACACCAAAATCACATCTAAAAATAATGAAAATTATATAATTAATTGTTCACTTAATGGGTCTTTCGCCACCATGTCATATGGCGAATGCTTTATCATTTGATCAACCAATTTTACTTGTACATGTTCCATTCATGCATTTCATAACATTACTATATGATACTTTGCATATAAGTGAATAGACAGACAGTGAACACTCAACACAACACAGACCTCACTGCAACACTCACAACTATTTCCAAAAATAGAGCATTTTATTTCAACTAATACAATTGATACAAAAAGCATTCCTGATATAATACACGATGCACTTACTGTATAATTCACCCATGGCTCAACTAAACCAGCTGATAGAACTTACATTCATTGCAACACATCTCAACTTAACTCACACGTGTAGCACAGGCAACCATTTGAACACATGAGTACTACACTTCACACATCACACTATCACCTAACCAGTTAACCTTACTCCACTCCCTTAGATTCTCACATCTCTGATCTCACCCACACACACAACAGATAAGGCAGGTATCATATGTATTTATAGGCTTTAGAAACAAGGGTGATGACATGCTTGTGATGGTGAAAAGAGAAACGTTTCCTCTCTTCCTACCTTATATTAAGTCGGTTGCTGCTGGATTTGAAGAAAAGAGGCTTAATGAAAAGAGGAATGAAAGAAGCCTTAAGTTATCAAAGAAGCAAAGAAACAAAATCACCCTTACACAGGATTGGAACAAAGGAAAAGAGACTTCACAACTAACCAGATCAAATACTACTACCGAACATGTGGTTAAATAATCACAGGAGATCATGTGAATTGTTGGTAACAGTCCCAGCCCACAAGACAAGTTCGCTCTTTATATCTTGGCTGTTTGATGAAGGAAAAGGATGAAACACCAATTACCAGTCGAGCTTGAATGAAAATTCTGCGCTAACCTGATGGTAGGCAAGCACTTTGTTGAAACAGAACTTTTGACTGATCACGCTCACAGAATTGGGAGATCACAGCCAAAGTACCAAAAGGAGGACTTGGGTTCATGTAAAATTAGTACCGGCCAACCTGAAACCAAAGATAGTGTACATTATTGTACCCTTACACAATGCAAATGCTTGGTTTTACATCAAACTCTAGATCAACATCTCTAGCAATGCTGAAGAATGCTAGAGCGTTAGACTCAGATGATATGCTTCTGTTTAGATCTGTCAACAGCCTAATTTACATGAGTCTGGGTGTCACGACCTGCACATTGGAGTTATTGATAGAAAAGAGCCAAGTGGCATTCAAGGACAAGTTGTTTAGTTCAACCATGAGGATTTCAAAGGCACTATTTTGGTGCAAGCAAATAGGCAAGAAGCGCTCATCCATAATTTGCATATATACCTGTGCAACTGCGTCGTTCTTAAGATCGTTGTACGCACTGGAGGGGTCATCCATAACTGTTTTCTTAATCTTGTCGTGCAAAATGAATTGACAATAAGAATGCATAGCGATTCCTTAAAAACTATAAAATAGATTCCATGATTATACTATATTATATGACACCATAAAAATGAATAATATAATATTCTCACCAACTGTTCGCACGTGGCAGACCCATCCTTTCTAGTATAAGTCTCAACAAAAAACATCCGTCCGACTAATCTCTTTATCTAGAAACTTTTTTCTCTAAAAGTACAAGCAACAAACATTCTAAGTGCACATTAAATTCAATGGAAAAATGCAACCAAATGATGAAGAAATGGAGATCACCAAGTCTTCTGCAACACAAGCTTGGCCCTTTCTGCCGGAGGTGTGCGGACTTTTCATTTCTTTCCTAGCTCTCTTCCCAACACTGCCTTTTAGCTTGATAATCGGACATCGATTGAATGTTGACAAACCTATCCCAATCTTCCTTCTTAACGTATTGTGGAAGTTTTTGTTTCCTCTCCGTGTCCGTCTGATATTTATCGTATATACCAGTATGAAGCTTGGACTTCCAATCTTTCCATGAAATATTTGCACTTGTAAGAATAAACACTTTATAGCATGCCAAAATATCATATTTATCCTGTGAAGGATATAATTTATGGAAAGTATCTTAACTTTTTCCATGGCTTTTTTGAACGTCTCGGCTTCAAAGGGTCCTCCGGTTGCCACCTACTTACACCGCACGTAGGACAAGAGTCCCTGTTCTCATGCTCTCTCCAATAAAGTATGCAATCATTACAGCATGCATGGATAATTTGGCACTCCATACGTAAAGAATCGATAATCTTATTGGCATTGTAGGTGCTATTTGGCAAAGTGTTCTCGCTTGGTAGAATGTTTTTGAACAATTGCAGCAATTCATTGAAACTATTATTCGACCACTGATGTCTAGCCTTCATGCTCAATAAATCAACTGTTACTGACAACTTTGTATGTTCAATTTGACACGATGGATATAAAGGTTGTATCGCATCCTCCATCATGTTCTTATATTGGATATTCTCTGGTGATTTATCCTCAACTTGAGGAGAGTTTTCATCATTAATTTCAACAAAGCATGCAAATGTACTACCTCCCGCATGAGCTTGAACATTGTCCTTATCTCAAACACGTCCAAATATGTCATTCACCATATCAACCATTCCTGGGATTTCATCTTCACTATTATTATTGGCTTCTACACTTACACAATTTTGGGATGAATTTCTCCATGGAAAGTCCATGTCGTGTGTAAGTGCAGAAAATTATGACTCACAATAATAAGGGTGCCTGATAGGACTTATCCAAGTAGAAGAAGATGATCTGCTGCCTCAAAGCCTGAAAGGAAAGAAGAAATAGTCAGAGGACCCTGGCTTGGGCGGCGCAAGGCTCTCCGATGCCTAAGTCAGTAAGTGAACTGGAACAAAGGAAGGAGAGGAAGAAGAGAGGCAGAGTAACGACTCTCAAGTATGGGTTACGTACCTTGCATGTGAAATGAGGTCCTATTTATAGAGGACTCAGGGTGATATCTTGGATGATATTTTGGAGTGGGTCCCACGATTTGATAGGATTTGATAGGGAAGTCCTTATCAGCCCACAAAGTAATAAATGCGGTCCACTTCAGCCCACAAAGTAATAAATGCCAGTCGGATCAGCCCACATTGCATTTAATGCATGTCATGTTGGGCCAGATCCTGTTGGAGGCCTTTTGGCGGTAGAGGTCCCATCGGATCCATCCTCGGGCCCTGCCCTAATGTGGCTACAGCTGCTGGATGCCGCCCTGTCAGAGATCTGGCAAAGATTGTGAACGGCTGATGTCGCATCTGTTCCACTGGCTCGCGCCCCTATTCTGCCACGTATCTGACGATGTGGCGGCGTAGGGCGCGAGTGGGGATTCTTCTCTGCTTCTGCTTCCATCCCGACTCCTTTGGCCGAGGTCAAGCTCTTTTTGCCGAAGTGGACCCTTGGTAGCTGAGCTCGGCGCTAGCAGCCAAGGTCTGTCTGGTTTCGGCTGAGGCCTCTGTCTCGGCAGCCTAGGTGAGTCTGCGTGCCACGTGGATGGCATGTGGTTGGCACGTAGGAGTGCTTAATCCCATCTTATAGCCGTGATTAGCATAATCTTGGAGCTTTGAAAATCTCTCCACACAATTGCCCCTAGCTTGTGACTTCTTAAGCGCCCTAGCCTTTAGGGGTCAGAAGCTAGAGAATCCGCCTGGGGATACTGCGATCATTGCTGGGCGCCGCTTCAACTTCTCCGAGGTAATAAATGTTGTGTCCTGTTCACCCCGGGAAACAAACCGGCGGTCACACGTGGTGCCTCCTCATGGATCATGCCATCAAGGTGATGAGATAGGTGCGGATCGCGAAGTCTGTCATTTCAAATTCATGGATGGCGCCCAAAGAGGGCTCCCTTCCCTTATAAATAGGGTTGCTATCTCCGTTCTTCTTTCTTTATTTTCTATTCCGATTTTCTTTGCCCTTGCTTTCGATCCTTGCTCTGTACTTCGTCTGTCTTCTCGAGATCCCTCTATACTGTTCTGGTGAGGACGATCGTGAGACGCGTCCGGATTGATTCTTGGCTTGCCTTTCTGCTTCTGTAAGTGACTTCGTGCCCCTGTTTTTAGGGTTTCTGCCTTTAGGATTCCGGTTTGCCTTCTTTTTGTAGAGATGGCTACCCCTAGATTTCAGTTAGACACGGATGAGGGCATTGTAACGCCCCAATTCCGGATACCGAAAAGATCGTCAAAGTACCGAAATTGGCGCGCTACTTCCCGGAAAATCCGAGAACTTCCAAGATCGTAGGTCCGCAGTGAGGTCCAATTTAAAACTTTTTGAACAATAATGTAACAATAGTTGTTATCGCGGAAGCGTATTATAAGCGGAAGCCATACAGAGATAGCGGAAGCATAAGGTATCATTGTATATATGTCAAATGTAGAAGGGCTGAAGTCCAGCCTAGATGTATAGTGATAACAAATCAAAGTTTAATTACATATTTTTCATTATTACCCAACTCACAACAAATGTCTCTCAAAACCCTAAATAAAAGAACGCTCAAACCCCTGCAGCTGGTGTCGGCTCTCCACCTTCCGGCTCGACCTCATGGTCGGCCGGCCCCCATCCGTAGTCGCCTACTACGGGCACCTCAACGAGTGCGAACGCATCGCCCTCGAACTCGGGGTCAAGACCTAAGCACCAAGAGTGGGTCAGATCTAAAGATCTGGCAAGTCACAATATGCAGATAATATAGAATGTATGCATCAAATGAGTAGAGACATGTATAAAGTTAAGAGAGTAACAAAGGTACATATGCTATGCAGTCGTGCAAGATAACCATGTAGAATCATAATAAGTATAACAGTAATAAACCTACACAATATGGCACATCCACATAAGCTGGTCACCGCGGGATATTATGCCGCGGCCCTCCCATACTGAACACAGTCGCGGTAGGGATCCTAAGCTAATGCTAGGGATTACTAACCCTGCAAAATATCATCAACATCATCCACAACGACCGGAACCGGCATCACACCGTCCGTCCCAACAGTGCTCATCATGATAGCCACACAACAAATCTCAATAGCTCCTACCAGTGATGATTAGTCCAACTGGCTGAGCTTAAATCAACTCAGTGAATGTCTATGCCGACTCGGAAACAATAAAGGTCTGTGTCTGGCTAGGCTTTACCTTGCGTGAACAAGGTCCTAATAAAAGTCCCTAAGAGGTCCAAGTACTCAATATAAACTGTGGATCATAATCCAAGTCCAATTCCATCATTGGATCCATACCAAGGCCCACCAAATACATGGCCTGATTTATAACAGTCCATATGAGATACAAGTCCATATTCAATGACATATGATCCATTTACAACCTTAATGGGTCACAAGCCCATACAATCTAACATCTCCCATCTAGGGTAATCCACACCCAAACTTAGGCCAACAAAAGGGCCCGCCTAGCCACAGACACGGGTCAATGTTCACCCCAATCACACTACCGGGTCACCTCTAAGTAGTCCTAGGTTTAGGTCCTCCATTTTTCCATTTAATAATAGGTATAAGCAAACACGAGGACAATAGAGTGACAGTGATAATATGAGGAAGATGAACCTCCAAGTACACGAATCATAGGGAGATAGCAACAGTCCAACCTAGGTAAATGGTCCACTTTCGGATACAGGTCCATCTCAGGTAATTCGATCTTTAAGTGAAACCACAGATGCTAAGGAATATTGTGTTTGGTGCTTAGAAGTTGTGTGCATCATTTGGTAACGTATAAAGGTCGAATCATCTTAGATTACATAACCTGGACTTTAGTTAGTGGACCCCACGAGTCAAGGCTGAGCTACACCATTGACTCGTGGTTAGCACAATGATGGAGTCATTTGGATGGTCAATGGGCCCAACAAACGATCACAACATGAGAAACTAAAGTCTGGGAAACTTACTGTACACAGTGTGCTCGATTGATCTCCTGGCCTGGGGTCAACCCGGCACACTGGGATCAGAGAGTATTCACCCTTCAGGTATAGTCCTGAATTATTAGAATTTCCAGTGTGTTCGGTCAACCTCCTGGCCTGGTCGGTTAACCGCGCACACTGCAAATTCTGGCTAAGGGGGTGTCCCAGGTTTCAGCTTCTCTCTCTCTAAAATTCCTGATCTCGGTTACCTGGTCTCGGTCTTTTGGCTCGGAGCTTGGATAAGTACTGAGCTTGGTCAAGCACTGGGCTCGGTTAAGCACTGAGATCGGTCAAGCGCTGAGCTCGGTTAAGCACTGAGTTCGGTCAAAGCACTGAGCTCGGCTAAGACGCTGAGCTCGGCCAAACACTAAACCCGGCTAAGACACTGAGCTCGGCCAAACACTGATCTCGGCTAGAACACGGAGCTCGGCCAAACACTAAGCTCGGTCAATCTACTGAGCTCGGCCAAACGACTAAGCTAGGTCAACCACATACACTGATTTCTGGGTCTGAGGAAAAATCCAGATTATGCACAAGAGTTCTGATTGGGTTCCAAAAGGGTTAAAGGACCTCTCTCTAATTAATGGATCTAAAGGTATAAATTAGAAACTAAGGATCTTATTTTAATTAATAAGACTAATAGGTTTTATTTTAATTAAAGAAACTAATTGGTCAAGGTACTTAATTAATATACTAACCCATGGTAAGAAGGAAGCCTAGGTCACTAGGTCAAGGGGTCTCATTAAAAAGGCTAAGGTTTAATTTTCTTATTAATAAAAAACATAGGTTTGATTAATAAAACATATAGGTCATTAGATTAGTGGGCCCCACGAGTCCCAGTCTTAGATCAGGACTCATCAGGTTCATTAAGCAGACCCTGATCCAATGTCCGGATCTGATCTGAAATCAAAGACCTACTTGGGCCCCACAAGTTGATGGATCACAATTTCTCCATGCTCCCTCATTTCTTCCTTTTTCCCATGCACCCTCGGACCACCAAACCTCCCATCATCTCTTACCTTTTGATACGTTGGCTTCACAGAACATGTTCTGTTACAGAACTCGGTTCTGTAACAGAACATGAGGCCTTCCTCCTCATCAATCACAGGTAGTGGCCCACCTCAAATTCTTGATCCATCTTTCCCCTTAGGGTCGCCCAGGGCCCCTCTACCAGATGTGGGGTCCTGATTTCCAAGGTGGGACACGTGGGCCCCACAGTACCAAAAAAACGGAATAATTTCCTTGCCACGAATTGGGTTTTTAACAGTTGGGTGTTCACCGCCAATCGCACATGGGGAACGGACCTTCCTTGATCAATTCCAGATCAGTCTACATCCCCATGGTCGCCCCACCATATCAGGTCTGATGGGTGGTCTAGATCTGTGATCAGATCAATATGTGGGTCCCGCAACAGTTCAAGCCAAAACTGGGTTTTACTTTTAATACGTTTCCTACTCTGATCAGGTGCTGGATTGAGGGCAATGGGGTATCCACACACCATGGGACCAGCCCCTCTAGGGTCGCCCGTGGGTCCTCTATCAGATCCACGGTTCGGATCTACCATCAGGTGGCCCATGTGGGTCCCGGTCTCAACGCAAAACAAATGGGTTTTCACTGTTTCCTCTTCGGAAACCTGATACAGAACCCCTCCTCTGGAATTTCTCCTTTCTCAACCCATCTTCCATCCATTCCAACAAACAGAACCAGAAAACCACTCCAATTTCCAACCATCCATCAATCCATCAATGGCCAAAGAAAACCACAAGACAAGCTCAAAGATATATCTAACATGTATAAACAGAATTGGAATTTACAGAATCAAGAGGAAGATAAATCATGCATTCTAAATTATTTACATAGAGTTACTTGCCTTGATTAGTTGCAAAAAGGAGGAAGAGAGAAGAAGAAGAATAGAAACCACTTATATATGGAAGAATTCCAGCAGCAGGGAGGGCACAGTTGTTGATCGTTGGAGAAGAAGAGGGAAAGAGAGATGAATAGTGTTCTAGTTTGGTAGGGGAAGGCATAGTTTAAATAGGTTGGGATTTTTGGGTTTAGGACAAAAAAGCCCTTAGGGTTTAAAATGGGATTAAGGTTAGGGTAAGGGTGCTTTGGTCATTGGGTAGTTCTAGAGAATTCCTAAGAAAAACCCCTTATTAATCTACTAAACACATAATTAAACTAACCTAATCTATAACCTATGAAAAATGCATAACTAGCCCCCACTAAGCCCCCCCCATAATTAATATAATTAATATATTAAGCTAATATATAGTATTCAAATTCACATTGAGGGCCCACCAGGGGTGGGGTCTCACATTCCTCCCTCCTTTAAAACATTTGGTCCCCAAATGTAAAAAACAAAGTAGGGACATACCTGCGGTAGAAGATATGGATAATCTCTTGCCACCTGGTCTCGTAGCTCCCAAGTAGCCTCCTCCGGAGTGTGATGTTCCCACTGAACCTTCACAAAGTGAATAGTTCGATCCCGAAGTACTTTCTCCTTGGTGTCGATGACGGCGACTGACTTGGCGATGTAGGACGCGTCGGGCTGGATGTCGAGCGGCTGGTGATGCAGAATGTGGGTAGGGTCCTCCACATACTTCCTCAACATCGAGACGTGGAAGACATCATGCACACCTGATAGCTCTGCTGGTAACTGAAGTCTGTAGGCGACATCCCCGATCTTGGCCTTGATCTCAAAGGGTCCGACGTATCTCCGTGCTAACTTGCCCTTCTCGCCGAATCTGAGGGTGCCTCGAGCTGGGGAAACCTTCAGGAAGACACGGTCTCCCTTCTGGAACTCGAGTGGCCTGCGCCGATTGTCTGCGTAGCTCTTCTGCCGGCTGCGGCTGACCTTCAGGTTCTCTACTATCTGGCGGATCTTCTCACTGGTATCACCGACAATAGACGGTCCGTGGAAGCTCCTGACGCCAACTTCCTCCCAACATACTGGGGTCTTGCACTTCCTGCCGTACAACGCCTCAAACGGTGCCATCTTGATGCTCGAGTGGTAGCTGTTGTTGTAGGCAAACTCGCAGAGTGGCAAGGAATCCTCCCAGTTCTCCTTGTAATCCAGGACACAAGCCCGCAACATATCCTCCAAGGTCTGGTTGGTGCGCTCTGTCTGTCCGTCTGTCTGAGGATGATAGGCTGTGCTGAAGCTCAACTGGGTACCCAAAGCTCGCTGAAGACTATCCCAGAAGTGAGAAGTGAAACGTGGATCTCTGTCTGAAACAATCGAAGCTGGAACTCCGTGCAAAGAGACGATCCTATCCACATACAGCTTAGCAAGGACGTCGAGTCCCGCTCTCATCGATACTGGCAAGAAGTGAGCTGACTTGGTCAGCCTGTCCACGATCACCCAAATGCCATCACTGCGTTTCCGAGTGGCTGGAAGTCCTGCGATGAAGTCCATGGTGATGTGTTCCCACTTCCACTGAGGTATCTCGAGCTGATGAAGTAGCCCTGGTGGCTTCTGATGCTCGGCTTTGATCTGCTGACAGGTCAGACATCTGGACACATAGCCTGCAATCTCTTTCTTCATGTTGTTCCACCAGTAGTAGCTCCTCAGGTTCCTATACATCTTGGTGCTGCCCGGGTGAATCGAATATCTGCTGTGGTGTGCATCTGCTAAGATCTGGTCCTTCAGCTCCTGGATATCTGGTACACACAGCCTGTCCTGGTAGTAGAGTACTCCACCAATCAGTCTGAACTCTGGCCTCTGGTCAATCTGCTCGATCACTCTGACAAGCTTAGGATCGCTGCGTTGACTGTCCTTGACCTCTCCAAGCAACTCCGGTTCCCATGCGGACATGGTGGCAAGCATAACTCTATCGCTGAGCGGCTGAAACTGGACATCAAAGTCACTGAAGACATCGGTCCACACACCCTCTGCTGCTAGAAAACTGACTAGGGCGGTCTTCCTGCTCAAAGCATCTGCTACGACGTTCGCCTTACCCGGATGGTATTTGATAGGGAAGTCGTAGTCCTTGATGTACTCCATCCAACGCCTCTGACGGTTGTTGAGATCACTCTGAGTGAACAAATACTGCAAGCTGCGATGATCTGAATGGACCTCAAACTTCTCTCCGTAGAGGTAGTGTCGCCACATTTTCAGTGCGAACACGACTGCTGCAAGCTCCAGGTCGTGAGTAGCATACTTCTTCTCGTGCTCCTTCAGCTGGCGAGATCCATAAGCAATGACTTTGCCCTCCTGCATCAAAACACAACCAAGACCGGTCCCTGAAGCGTCGGTGAAGACAACGAAACCGCCTGTACCAGAAGGTAAAGATAAGATCGGTGCTGACGTCAGTCTCTCCTTCAGCTCTTGAAAGCTGTCCTCGCATGCATCGGTCCAAACGAACGGTACGTCCTTCCTTGTCAGCTTGGTCAAAGGGGCTGAAATCGAAGAGAAACTCTTGACAAATCTGCGGTAGTAGCCTGCTAAGCCAAGGAAACTCCGAACTTCTGTGACATTCTTCGGTCTCTCGCAGTTCACTACTGCCTCGATCTTTGCTGGATCCACTGCTAGGCCGTCTCTGGAGATGATATGTCCGAGGAAGACTACTTGCTCTAACCAGAACTCGCACTTGCTGAGCTTCGCGTACAGCTGGTTGTCGCGTAGCAACTGTAGAGACGTCCTCAAATGCTGCTCGTGCTCCTCTCTGGACTTGGAGTAGACCAACACGTCGTCGATGAACACCACTGTAAAGCTGTCGAGGTACGGGGCGAAGATCTTGTTCATCAGGGCCATGAACACTGCCGGCGCATTCGTCAACCCAAACGGCATCACAAGGAACTCATAGTGGCCGTAACGAGTACGAAACGCTGTCTTCTGCACATCCTGCTCTCTGACTCGCAGCTGATGGTATCCCGATCTCAGGTCCACCTTCGAGAAGTACTGCGCTCCCTGAAGCTGGTCGAAAAGCTCGTCGATCCGGGGAAGAGGATACTTGTTCTTCACTGTTGCCTGGTTCAGCTGCCTGTAGTCGATGCACATCCTCATCGATCCATCCTTCTTCTTCACGAAGAGCACAGGTGCTCCCCAAGGTGACATGCTCGGTCTGACGAAGCCCTTGTCTATCAACTCTTGCAACTGGGTCTTCAACTCTCGCAGCTCTGCTGGAGCCATGCGGTAAGGAGCTCTGGAAATCGGTGCGGTGCCTGGCACAAGCTCGATGGTGAAGTCGATCTCTCTGACTGGAGGCAATCCCGGGATCTCGTCGGGAAATACATCTGGGAACTCACAGACAACTGGTATCTCCTCGACTCCCTTGGACTTCTTGTCCTCTGAGATGAATGCGATGTAGCCCTCGCAACCTGATCTCACTAGCCTCTCTGCCTTCAGTGCTGAAATCAACCTAGTGCTGGGTGGTCTCCTCTCACCCACAAACTCGATCGTGGCATCTGAACCGTCGATAGTGAGCCTAACTGTCCTCTCGAAGCAATCCATCACTGCTCGATATCGGGCCAGCCAATCCATCCCCAAGATAACGTCGAAGTCATGCATGGGTAACACGATCAGATCTGCAAACATAATACACTCCCCGATCTGCACTCGGCATCTGGGGTGGTAAGTCTGACACACTACCCTCTTGCCCACGGGCGTAGACACAACTAGCGTGTATGGTAACTCCTCTCCTACCCCACCAAGAACTAATGAAAAAGCAGAAGACACATAGGAATGTGTAGCACCAGGGTCAAACAATACTCTAGCAATCTGATCACAAATAGAAAGAGTACCTTCGACGACGTTCCCTGCAGCTTCGGCCTCCTCATGTGTGAGTGTAAATGCCTGACCTGCAGCCTGAGGTCTCTGCTGCTGTCGCTGCTGTCCAAGGGGCCTCTGGTATCGTCCCCTCTGGTAGTGCTGTCCCCTGGGCTGCTGGGGTCCACGTGCCTGCTGCGGGGCACGGTACTGCTGCTGAGGTGGCTGGGGTGCCGGTGCAATCTGCTGAACGGGTGGAGCTGGAACTGGTGCTCTCGGTGGTGCTGGAAGCTGAAGCATCGGGGCCTGAGGCTGTCCTCCTCTGAATGGGCAAAATCTGGAGATGTGTCCTGTCTCCCCACAGTCATAGCATACTCTGGGCCCACGCTGCTGCTGCTGCTGAGGCTGCCGCTGATACTGATGCTGCCTGGTCTGGCCTGCTGGCCTCTGTCTCTGGAATGGCTGCTGCTGTATGGGCAAAGGCTGCGGTCTGACCAGGGCGGCTCTAACTCGCCTCTGCTGCTGACTGGCCTCTATCCGCTGCAGACGCTCCTCTGCCCAGTAAGCTCTCCTCAAAGCCTCCTCATATGTGGGCAGCTCGATGCAGGACATGCTCAACTGAATATCATCTCTCAGCCCATCGACGAACCGACGGATCCTCTCGGACTCAGGTGTGATCAGAGCCTCTGCAAAACGAGAAAGCTGGGTGAAGCGAACCTCATACTGGTAGACAGTCATGCTGCCTTGCACCAGCGCCTGAAATTCCCGCAGCTTGCGGTCTCTGACGTGAGATGGTATGAACTTCCGAAGGAAGTCCGCTCTGAATGCAGTCCAAGCGATCTCGTCTCCTATCGCCTCGAAATGACGCTAAATCGTCCTCCACCAGTCCTCCGCGACTCCCCGAAACATATAAGCGGCTAACTGCACTCTCTGCTGACCGGTGCACTCGAAGACCTTGAAGATCTTCTCCATCCGCACAATCCACTCGTCGGCCACCAGCGGGTCATCGGCGCCAGTGAACTCAGGCGGTCCCCTTTTGAGGAACCTCTCAAATATGACGTTCGGGTCTGCCTCCCGAAAGGATGCCGCTGCGGTGCCTGGCTGAGCCACTCTGTCCATGATGTCCAAGACTTGCGTCTGGAATTGAGCAAAATCCTCGGCCTGCTGCTGCTGCGCCGACGCCTGGGCCTCCTGGGAAACGAGGAAGGCCTGCAAGAACCTCTGGAAGCGCTGCTCGAAGTCTGGCTGACTACCGGCTGCTGGTATCATATGTGATGGAGAACCTTCTCTAGACATCTGTCAAGAGAAAGAAATTAGGTTAGTTTAAGTCCAACACTTAGGACTACACTGATTCTACCCGATCCATCGACTCTACACGTACCCCCACACTGAGATCCTCACTACGTCCTAAAGTTTCTAGTGTATTTTATTTCCTAGAGACTTGCCCGCTCTGATACCATAAAATGTAACGCCTCAATTCCGGATACCGAAAAGATCGTCAAAGTACCGAAATTGGCGCGCTACTTCCCGGAAAATCCGAGAACTTCCAAGATCGTAGGTCCGCAGTGAGGTCCAATTTAAAACTTTTTGAACAATAATGTAACAATAGTTGTTATCGCGGAAGCGTATTATAAGCGGAAGCCATACAGAGATAGCGGAAGCATAAGGTATCATTGTATATATGTCAAATGTAGAAGGGCTGAAGTCCAGCCTAGATGTATAGTGATAACAAATCAAAGTTTAATTACATATTTTTCATTATTACCCAACTCACAACAAATGTCTCTCAAAACCCTAAATAAAAGAACGCTCAAACCCCTGCAGCTGGTGTCGGCTCTCCACCTTCCGGCTCGACCTCATGGTCGGCCGGCCCCCATCCGTAGTCGCCTACTACGGGCACCTCAACGAGTGCGAACGCATCGCCCTCGAACTCGGGGTCAAGACCTAAGCACCAAGAGTGGGTCAGATCTAAAGATCTGGCAAGTCACAATATGCAGATAATATAGAATGTATGCATCAAATGAGTAGAGACATGTATAAAGTTAAGAGAGTAACAAAGGTACATATGCTATGCAGTCGTGCAAGATAACCATGTAGAATCATAATAAGTATAACAGTAATAAACCTACACAATATGGCACATCCACATAAGCTGGTCACCGCGGGATATTATGCCGCGGCCCTCCCATACTGAACACAATCGCGGGTAGGGATCCTAAGCTAATGCTAGGGATTACTAACCCTGTAAAATATCATCAACATCATCCACAACGACCGGAACCGGCATCACACCGTCCGTCCCAACAGTGCTCATCATGATAGCCACACAACAAATCTCAATAGCTCCTACCAGTGATGATCAGTCCAACTGGCTGAGCTTAAATCAACTCAGTGAATGTCTATGCCGACTCGGAAACAATAAAGGTCTGTGTCTGTCTAGGCTTTACCTTGCGTGAACAAGGTCCTAATAAAAGTCCCTAAGAGGTCCAAGTACTCAATATAAACTGTGGATCATAATCCAAGTCCAATTCCATCATTGGATCCATACCAAGGCCCACCAAATACATGGCCTGATTTATAACAGTCCATATGAGATACAAGTCCATATTCAATGACATATGATCCATTTACAACCTTAATGGGTCACAAGCCCATACAATCTAACATCTCCCATCTAGGGTAATCCACACCCAAACTTAGGCCAACAAAAGGGCCCGCCTAGCCACAGACACGGGTCAATGTTCACCCCAATCACACTACCGGGTCACCTCTAAGTAGTCCTAGGTTTAGGTCCTCCATTTTTCCATTTAATAATAGGTATAAGCAAACACGAGGACAATAGAGTGACAGTGATAATATGAGGAAGATGAACCTCCAAGTACACGAATCATAGGGAGATAGCAACAGTCCAACCTAGGTAAATGGTCCACTTTCGGATACAGGTCCATCTCAGGTAATTCGATCTTTAAGTGAAACCACAGATGCTAAGGAATATTGTGTTTGGTGCTTAGAAGTTGTGTGCATCATTTGGTAACGTATAAAGGTCGAATCATCTTAGATTACATAACCTGGACTTTAGTTAGTGGACCCCACGAGTCAAGGCTGAGCTACACCATTGACTCGTGGTTAGCACAATGATGGAGTCATTTGGATGGTCAATGGGCCCAACAAACGATCACAACATGAGAAACTAAAGTCTGAGAAACTTACTGTACACAGTGTGCTCGATTGATCTCCTGGCCTGGGGTCAACCCGGCACACTGGGATCAGAGAGTATTCACCCTTCAGGTATAGTCCTGAATTATTGGAATTTCCAGTGTGTTCGGTCAACCTCCTGGCCTGGTCGGTTAACCGCGCACACTGCAAATTCTGGCTAAGGGGGTGTCCCAGGTTTCAACTTCTCTCTCTCTAAAATTCCTGATCTCGGTTACCTGGTCTCGGTCTTTTGGCTCGGAGCTTGGATAAGTACTGAGCTTGGTCAAGCACTGGGCTCGGTTAAGCACTGAGATCGGTCAAGCGCTGAGCTCGGTTAAGCACTGAGTTCGGTCAAAGCACTGAGCTCGGCTAAGACGCTGAGCTCGGCCAAACACTAAACCCGGCTAAGACACTGAGCTCGGCCAAACACTGATCTCGGCTAGAACACGGAGCTCGGCCAAACACTAAGCTCGGTCAATCTACTGAGCTCGGCCAAACGACTAAGCTAGGTCAACCACATACACTGATTTCTGGGTCTGAGGAAAAATCCAGATTATGCACAAGAGTTCTGATTGGGTTCCAAAAGGGTTAAAGGACCTCTCTCTAATTAATGGATCTAAAGGTATAAATTAGAAACTAAGGATCTTATTTTAATTAATAAGACTAATAGGTTTTATTTTAATTAAAGAAACTAATTGGTCAAGGTACTTAATTAATATACTAACCCATGGTAAGAAGGAAGCCTAGGTCACTAGGTCAAGGGGTCTCATTAAAAAGGCTAAGGTTTAATTTTCTTATTTAATAAAAAACATAGGTTTGATTAATAAAACATATAGGTCATTAGATTAGTGGGCCCCCACGAGTCCCAGTCTTAGATCAGGACTCATCATCAGGTTCATTAAGCAGACCCTGATCCAATGTCCGGATCTGATCTGAAATCAAAGACCTACTTGGGCCCCACAAGTTGATGGATCACAATTTCTCCATGCTCCCTCATTTCTTCCTTTTTCCCATGCACCCTCGGACCACCAAACCTCCCATCATCTCTTACCTTTTGATACGTTGGCTTCACAGAACATGTTCTGTTACAGAACTCGGTTCTGTAACAGAACATGAGGCCTTCCTCCTCATCAATCACAGGTAGTGGCCCACCTCAAATTCTTGATCCATCTTTCCCCTTAGGGTCGCCCAGGGCCCCTCTACCAGATGTGGGGTCCTGATTTCCAAGGTGGGACACGTGGGCCCCACAGTACAAAAAAAAAACGGAATAATTTCCTTGCCACGAATTGGGTTTTTAACAGTTGGGTGTTCACCGCCAATCGCACATGGGGAACGGACCTTCCTTGATCAATTCCAGATCAGTCTACATCCCCATGGTCGCCCCACCATATCAGGTCTGATGGGTGGTCTAGATCTGTGATCAAATCAATATGTGGGTCCCGCAACAGTTCAAGCCAAAATTGGGTTTTACTTTTAATATGTTTCCTACTCTGATCAGGTGCTGGATTGAGGGCAATGGGGTATCCACACACCATGGGACCAGCCCTTCTAGGGTCGCCCGTGGGTCCTCTATCAGATCCACGGTTCGGATCTACCATCAGGTGGCCCATGTGGGTCCCGGTCTCAACGCAAAACAAATGGGTTTTCACTGTTTCCTCTTCGGAAACCTGATACAGAACCCTCCTCTGGAATTTCTCCTTTCTCAACCCATCTTCCATCCATTCCAACAAACAGAACCAGAAAACCACTCCAATTTCCAACCATCCATCAATCCATCAATGGCCAAAGAAAACCACAAGACAAGCTCAAAGATATATCTAACATGTATAAACAGAATTGGAATTTACAGAATCAAGAGGAAGATAAATCATGCATTCTAAATTATTTACATAGAGTTACTTGCCTTGATTAGTTGCAAAAAGGAGGAAGAGAGAAGAAGAAGAATAGAAACCACTTATATAGGGAAGAATTCCAGCAGCAGGGAGGGCACAGTTGTTGATCGTTGGAGAAGAAGAGGGAAAGAGAGATGAATAGTGTTCTAGTTTGGTAGGGGAAGGCATAGTTTAAATAGGTTGGGATTTTTGGGTTTAGGACAAAAAAGCCCTTAGGGTTTAAAATGGGATTAAGGTTAGGGTAAGGGTGCTTTGGTCATTGGGTAGTTCTAGAGAATTCCTAAGAAAAACCCCTTATTAATCTACTAAACACATAATTAAACTAACCTAATCTATAACCTATGAAAAATGCATAACTAGCCCCCACTAAGCCCCCCCCATAATTAATATAATTAATATATTAAGCTAATATATAGTATTCAAATTCACATTGAGGGCCCACCAGGGGTGGGGTCTCACAGGCATGGCTAGGTTTAGGGCTACCTTTAATATCCCGGAGGGTGTTCGCCTTAGGCCAGCGGCTCCCTGCGATTATGCCCTGCGCTGCTGGTCCTTTGGCTGGATGCCGTTCCCTTTGCTCTCTGTGATCGAAGGCGGGGTCAGATTTCCTCTGCATCCCCTGCTTAGAGCCTGTCTTGACGTCTGGTGCATCACCCCGTGCCAGCTGATGCCCAATGGCTTCAAGGTCATCATGGGCATGGCGAAATTGAATGAAATCTTGGGGATTAATTTGGGCGTCCACGATATCGAGGACGTGGATGACATCTGCAAGGCTGGGGAAGACAACAACTATTATCTTCGAGTGAAGCAGCGCCGAAGAGGCTTCGTCATGGCCTTAGAGGATTCTAGTAAAAACGCCGAAGAAGATCTCTTCTGTGTTTCAGCGGATTGGGAGTTCGGCGCTGGCGAGGGAAGGACGCCCATGGTCCCTCGCCATCTCGGGACCGTCCCAAGCAAACACCGACTCTTTATTATGTTCCTTTCTTGCTTAACTTTCATATTGCCGAGCTGATACCCTTGGTGTTCACTGTGCAGAACTGCGAGCGAGGAAACGCCGAGCTGCAAGCGACGGTTGGAGAATGAACTTCGACGACCACAGGAAGGTCGAGAGATATACTGGGCATGAGACCAGATCGGCCTAGAAATTGCTGGGATACATGCCGAGGTACCGCGACCATTATAGGAGGATTGGAGCAATGCAGGAGGACGAGCTGCAGGCTGACCTTCCCTCCGTTTCTTTGGCCGTGCCTGCGGGCGTGCCTTTGATCGATCCTGCTGCGAGCCGAGCTGCGTCTGGCGCCGAGGCATCTAGTTCCTCTAGTTCGGGATCGCCGAGTTTACGGGAGGTAGTAGACGCTTACCAATCCGACCTGGAAGAGAGGATGGAAAGTAGCTCGAGAATGCCTGGAACTAAGGGCCTGGCGGCCAAGTTCAGGCGTGGGTCTTCGTCTTCTGCGACGCCTTCTTCTACCAGTGCCCAGATGGCTTCGGGCTCGGGGGGAGCTGCTGTTTCATCTGCCCCAGCTACTGTTCCGATTGAAGGAGTGCGGAGGCGCTCACCAGATCATCCGAGGGACGGGTCACCGCCGAGGAAGAAGTCCAAGGCGGGGGAGAAAGAAACAGGGGCCGAGCAGGCTCCTAAAGACAAGGCGCCTGCACGCACCTCCGAAGGTAAGGCACCTCCTGGAAAAAGCGCGCCAGCGAGTAGGACGACTGCTGGGACGGCACGTGACCTTAGTGTCATGGTAGGGCAAAGGTCCAGATCGGCCTCCGGACCTCGTGTTGCTCCGGCGGCATGGAGGCCTAGACTGGAGACCCAGCTCGGGAAACCTTTGAATGTGGAAGACCAGGTGCAGGGGAACTGTCTCGTCATCAGGGCTCTTGCCAAAGCCTGTGCTCTACCGCGTGACATGGAGGTGCATGCGAGGTATGATAATGAGAGTCTGCTGGGGTCGGCAATTCAGTCCTCTCTCCTGGTAGGTACCCTTGATATTCTTTTCGATGTATTTCACTTCGGCTACTCCTATCTGACTTGCTTTCTTCTGCAGAACGTGCAGAGGCTTCAGACAGTAATGGGGAGGAGCGACAAGAACGTCTCCAAGATCACCCAGCTGGAGTCCAAGAGGGAAAAACTGAAGAAGGAGCTGGGAGAGCTGAAGAGGAGCAGTGCCGAGGCAGATGCACAGCTAGGTGTGGCGCTGGCCAGCGTCACCGATCTCACGTCGGCAACCCATCAGTTGGAGGGTGAAATCTGGGCGAAGACGAAGAAGATTGCCAAATTGGAGAAAGAGCTAGCCAGAGTGAAGGCTGATTTGGCGTCTGAGTCAGCAAGGCAGCGAGGCGAAGTGCTCGCTGGTCGTGCCGAAGCGGAGAAGCTGAAAAAGGAAATTGCTAAGCTGAAGGCTAGGCACGCCGAAGTCGAGCGGCTAGAGAAGGAGATTACTGACCTCAAGTCCTCGCAGCAGGCTGAGGCCCAGCCTTTCTTTCAGAAGGGAGTGGACCAGGCTACGGAGGAATACGAGAGGCATGTGGAGGAGATCACCTCCATCTTGTTCAAGGAGGGGTGTCTGGCCTCTTTGAGACGAGCGGGGGTTCCTGAAGACCACCCTATCTATTAGGATCGGCCAAAGTATTCCGGCCCAGAGCCCGAGCCGAGTCCTGCTCCGCTGACTGAGGATGCCCCAGTGGACGCTCCTGTAGCTGGCCCCGTTCCGGATGGTGCTCCGATGACTCTCCCAGCCGATGACATTCCGGTTGTGGCGTCTGCGGGCGACGCTCCCTCTGCCCCCCCTGTGGGTGACGCACCAGACAAGGCCGTGGTCGTCGCCGAGGCCGCCCGTTTATCAGAGACGGTGATTGTGCTGGTGGAGTCGCCGAAGCCACTGTAGTTATCTTGTCTTTTTCCTGCTTTTATACTTGTAATTTTTCTGTTTCCTCTTTTGGGATGTAAAGTTTTTGGTGATGTAATCCCCTTTACCTTTAATGAAAAGCAGAATTTTTTTACTTGTGCCTTATTGTTCTCCATCGTTTTGATTTCGGCTCTTGTGTGCTTGAGTTCGGCTGAGTGACGTGACGTGAGAGTCTTGGAGAAAGTGCCGTACGATCTTCATAGGTATCCGCTCCGATATTCCTCATTCTGAGGCTCATAAACAGCTGTAAGTACGGTGGTACGGCCGATGCGAAAAACGAGCAGATGATTCCACGTGTTTGCCATCGGAGTCGCCAGTCAACTTATGGAAGACGTGCACTCCACGCGAAGCATGGAGACTTGGCCTCATAAATTTTCTTGAGGGTCGGACTCTTCTTCCTTCTATAAATGTAAGCAACAAGCTCGCCATGGGAGAGAGAAAGAATCAAGACTTTTTATCTTCTGTATAAGCATGGGGACCTGTCTCTTTCTGTTAGCCATTCTAGCAGCCATGCTCCGTAGAACTATAGGATTCTTTGCCCTGGACGAACCTCCTGCGATAGAAGATGGCTTCCCCTAGGAGGGGCTGTCCTTCGTAGTCTGTGCGCTCTCTGAAGATGGTCCTCGTGGACTACGTGTTCTCTGAACGTGGGTCCACGGCCAACTCCCGCCGATGCGGCTGCGAGGAGATCATCTCCTGCCTATGTGGCTGGGAGGTGATTATTCTCTGGCTGGGAGTTGGTCGCGCACTTGATCCTGCACGGTCCTGCGTCGGATCATGCTGCAAGGTCTTGTCTTGATCTTCCAAGGTCCTGTGTGGAGTCATGCCGCAGGGTCTTCTGTGGGATATCAAGACCTCCGAGCAATGGGCCAGACCGAGAGGCCTTCGGGCTGAAAATCTCCAATCAGTGGATCAGGAGCCTGAGCTTGCTCCCAAACCAGAGAGTGTTGAAGAGCTCCTGACACTGGAGGCCAGACTGAAGAGTCAGTGAAGATCAGAGTCTCCCAAAGTCTCCAAGTAGTGGACCAGCGAGGATCAGAATCTCTCGGCTTCCTTTCTTTTTTTGTTTTTAGAGGACTGCGAGCCTCCTTGTTGTATTCTGCTTCTTCTTTTCTGTCACTCTTGTAATGAAAAAATTACATTCAATAAAAAGAAAGAAGTTTCTGATGAGATGGAATGTTTGTTCTGCATCTTTGCATTCTTTTTTGCTTTTTTCTGTATTTTTGTGCTGTTTTTCTGCACTTTTGTGCTTGCACTGCCTTTTCTTTCAAAGACTGTCATTGGCCGAGATGAACTGTCATTGGCCGAGATGATCCCAAAGTCTCGAGGATCTTGGCTTGTGCGAGTCTGAATCCGGGGTCGATCTCAGGGGGTGTATGAACCCAGAGTTTTAGGGAAGACTGAATATGTAAATCCGAAGTCAGTCCTGGGGTACATGAACCCAAGGGTTTTAGGAGCGACTGGATGTATAAATCCTAAGTCAGTCCATGGGCACATGAACCCAAAATTTAGGGACGACCGGATGTATGAATCTGAAGCCTTCCCAAGGTGTATCAACCCAGGGTTTTAGGAGCGACTGGATGTATAAATCCTAAGTCAGTCCATAGGCACGTGAACCCAAAATTTAGGGACGACTGGATGTATGAATCCGAAGCCTTCCCAAGGTATATTAACCCAGGGTTTTAGGAGTGACTGGATGTATAAATCCTAAGTCAGTTCATGGGCACGTGAACCCAAAATTTAGGGGCGACTGGATGTATGAATCCGAAGCCTTCCTAAGGTGTATCAACCCAGGGTTTTAGGAGCGACTGGATGTATAAATCCTAAGTCAGTCCATGCGCACGTGAACCCAAAATTTAGGGACGACTGGATGTATGAATCCGAAGTCAGTCCCAGGGTGTATGAACCCGGAGCTGCCGAACTTAGATAAGAAGACACAGATTGACGACAAGGCAAATGCTGCTTCCATTGATCATAAAACTTTCATTACATCTTAGAAATAGAACTTCTTCAAATGAGATGCGTTCCACGGTCTCGGCAACGGCCTGCCTTCCAAGTCTTCAAGTTTGTAGGAAGATTGTCCTGCCAGTGAAACTACCCTGAACGGTAGGGGTGTACATCGGGTCGGGTCCCGGGTTATCGGGCCGGGTTTGACCCGACCCGATTATTTTATGCACACTGGGAACCCGACCGAATACCCGGTTAGCTATGCCGGGTTTGTCGGGTTCGGGTTACCGGGTTTACCGGGTTACCGGGTTTACTGGGTTACCGGGTAACCCGGTTACAAATTTTATTTTTTTAATTTTATTTTTGTGTTATAGTGTTTATTTCATTATTTATTTTTCATGTACTGCTGATGTTTTCTACTTTTCTTGATACTTTTTTTTAGTGTCAGCACGGAGCTGCAGGTCAACTTCATGGTCCAGGAAAGTCATTAGACCGTTCTTGGAGTCCTCATGTAATGCGAAATTGGGCCTTACAGAACTCAATTAATAAAACAAACAAAATATAAATGGATTGGACTAGATTGGACTGGACCGGGTCCAATGGGCTGATCGACCCACAGATCATGGGTTGTCCTATGTCAACATGTAACTGAGATAAGTTATTTCTATCCAGTAAGTGAGAAACCCTATTCCATTGCTAAGAAATTGAAGAACTCATGGATAAATTGATAATTGCTGTAGCAAACCCTGGACTGACATTTCTTGTTCTTTCTTTTTCACTGGCCAAACTTGCCAATTTATGTCGGCTTAATGCCTTAGATTCAAAATGTGTGGGAAAACGACTTGCATGGATCACCACCTAGTGCATTTGGCAATGGATTTGATTTGGCAATGTACCGTTGGATGCACCCAATTGCTGAAGAGTGTGCTCTGACAAACCCTGTTGTATTTTGCTCTCAGTTGAACAAGAAGGAAGCCACTGAATTCCAAGAACTTGCTGAAGTTGAACTTCTCTAGAATTGCAGATCGCTTAACTGCTTGCGGCTTTGCTAAAACATGGAAGTCCCAAAACATCCTCAATATCTTTTACATGACTTTATACAGGAGGTTAATAGGCCCGGTTTATATTAGATCTCTGGTTGACTATGGCATTGCTATGCATTATTGGTTGTTCTTTGTTGCAGTTAACTCTTTCTTTGTACATTGACTAGCCTGGTTTTGGATTTCCTTACTCCATGTTTTTGGATTTCAGTGGGCTATGCTGCAGTTTTTGTTGATGTTGCAGAAATGCAGTTGTATTGGTCTGGCAGGGGTAAGTTTGATGTTCTTGGCATTTATCCTCTTATCATGGTTGTGTACTCTTGAATGAGTGTGTATAGCTTTAGATCCAATGCACAGATGGAAGGTGGTCAATAATAAAAAAAGGTAAGGGTAGTTTCATGGCCCATGGGCATTTTGCACAAAAGAGTTTTGAGGGCCTTCAAACTCCAATATCTCGAAAGGGCGTGAGAGATGGCAAGTGAGAACGAGACTGAGAGAGAATGAGAGATGTCTAGCCAAACTAGCCCTAGGTATTATAAAATATTAAAATTTATTTATTTTAATATTTTTTATAACCGGGTTATCGGGTCACCCGATAACCCGATTAACCGAACATGGTTAACCCGGGACCCGGTCCGGATTAATACGTGCCGGGTCGGGTGAGACCCGACCCGGTCTAAGACCATGTTTCACCCGCCCGAATACGACCGGGCCGGGCCTGGTGGTGTACACCCCTACTGAATGGGCCATGCCAGTTTGGGGCCAGTTTGCCTTCATTTGGGTCTCTGTCAACTGGCAGGGTCTTCTTCAGCACCAACTCTCCTACTGAGAAGCTTCTTTCTCTGACTTTTTCATTGTATCCTCTGGCTTGCCGTTGCTGATAGTCGGCCAGTCGTATGGCCGCTGCATCTCAGCGCTCGTCAGCTACGTCCAGCTCCATTGCCAAGTTCATCTCGTTTCGGCCTTGGTCGACAAGTTCGGATCTTAGGGTAGGGAGGCCAATTTCTAAGGGAATGACCGCCTCCATCCCATAGGCCAACGAAAAGGGTGTCGCCGAGGTGGATCGTCTTGGGGTCGTCCTGTATGCCCACAGCACGCTGCGAACCTCTTCTACCCATCTCCGTTTCACTTTGTCCAATCGCTTCTTCAGGCCGTCGAGCAGTACTTTGTTAGAGATTTCGGCCTGACCGTTGCTCTGCGGGTACGCCGGAGTGGAATAGTGATTCCTGATGCCATGCTCTTGACAGAAGTCCTTGAAGAATTTGGAGTCGAACTGAGTCCCATTGTCCGAAATCAGGGCCCTGGGGATGCCGAACCTCGTTATGATGTTCTTCCACATGAAGTTCTTGAAGTCCCTTTCGGTGATGGAGGACAGCGGCTCAGCTTCTACCCACTTCGTGAAGTAGTCTGTAGCAACTATCAGCCATCTCTTGTTCCCTGGAACTCGGTGAAGAGGTCCCACAATGTCCAGCCCCCATTGAGCGAAGGGCCATGGACTAGTGAGGGGACTCAGGTCTTGCGCTGGCTGGTGAAGGGAATGGGAGCACTTCTGACATTTTTCGCATTTTCTGGCATATACCTGCTCATCCTTCTGCATATACGGCCACCAGTAACCTTGGCTTATTGCTCTGTATGCTAGTGACCGCCCTCCGATGTGACTACCGTAGATTCCTTCATGGATCTCATACAGAAAGTCGTCCACCTTGCTCGGATGGATGCATTGGAGGTAGGGACCCGTGAAGGACTTTCTGTAGAGTTTGCCTTTAGGAGATAGCTAGAATCGAGCTGCCTTAAGTCTGATTCGATGGGCTCCATTCTTATCCTCGGGGAGCTGGTCGTCCTTAAGGTAAGAGATGATTGGGTCCATCCAGCTCGGGCCCAGATCAGCGCACAGGACTTGCCGAGGTGAGTGGAGCTCTAGGCTTGATCTCGGTATCGATCCGACCTTAACGGTCCTTTTCTTTCCCTCTTAGACAGCGGAGGCCAGGTTTGCAAGCGTATCAGCATGCGTGTTGGTATCCCTGGAGATTTACCTGACCTCGGCTGTCTGCAAGTGAGAGAGCAGTTTCTTTGCGAGGGCTAAGTAGGCCGCCATCCTGTCGTCCCTGGCTTGGTAGTCTCCAGTGAGTTGGCTAGTTACCAGTTGTGAATCACTGAAGACCACCAATTACTGGGCGACGAGGATCCGGGCGCTATTCAGCCCTACTATCAGAGCTTCGTACTCCACTTCATTGTTCGTCGCTTTGAAGTCCAAGGTGAAGGCCTGCTCTATGACCAGTCCCTCTGGTGATTGGAGGACTATGCCGGCGCCAGATCTCTTGGAGGTGGACGAGCCGTCAACAAAGACCTTCCATGCCGAGACAGGAACTTGGCTTTCCGAAGATTGTTCGACCTCGGTGACTTCACGCTCATACCTTATGCCCCCTAGTTCGGTGCCAGGCCGGGTCGAACCCGAGCTCGGGGAGACGAACTCTACAATGAAGTCTGCCAGGATTTGGGCTTTGATTGCAGTCCTGGGACAGTACTGGATGTCATACTGCCCCAGTTCGACTACCCATTTTGATTTGCGCCCTGAAAAGTCAGCTTTCTTGAAGATAGATCGGAGCGGGTGCTCCGTGATAACCACAATAGTGTGTGATTGGAAATAATGGGAGAGCTTGCGGGAGGCACTGACGAGTGCCATCGCAAGCTTCTCTAGCAAAAGGTATCTGGTCTCGGCATCGAGCAGGATCTTGTTTGTATAGTAGATTATTTTTTGGACACCATCGTCCTCTCTGATGAGGACGGAGCTCACTGCATGATCCGAGACCGCAAGATACAAATACAAAATTTCCCCCTGAGTTGGGGTAGAAAGTAAGGGTGGTGAAGACAGATAGGTTTTGAGTGCTTCTAATGCCTGGTCGCACTCAAGGGTCCATTGAAACTTAAAATTCTTTTTCAGAAGATGAAAGAAAGGCCGGCACTTATTTGATGATCTGTTGATGAAGCGATTGAGTGCTGCAGCCATGCCTGTAAGCTTCTGGACCTCCTTAGTAGTGGATGGGTTTTGGATGCCCAGGATTGCAGTAATCTGATCCGAGTTGGCCTCAATCCCCCTCCGTGTCACTAAAGCGCAGCTTGGAAGCATGTAGTTTGAGTTTGAACTCACGGAGTATGCTGAAGACTTGGGCCAGATCCGCCAGATGGTCGCTCGACTGCTTGAACTTGACGACCATGTCGTCAATGTAGACTTCAACTGTCTTGCCGAGCTAAGCCTGGAACATTTTGGTGACGAGGCGCTAATAAGTTGCCCCCGCATTCTTCAGCCCAAAGGGCATCACCTTATAGCAGTAAGTGCCGCGGGGGGTTATGAATGCTGTTTTCTCCTCGTCCGGCTCATACATCAGAATCTGGTGGTAGCCTCTGTAGGCATTGAGGAAGCTCATTCTGTCATGGCCAGCAGTGGCGTCAATCATCTGATCGATCTTGGGAAGAGGGAAGCTGTCCTTCGGGCATGCTCTGTTGAGATCGGTGAAATCCACACACACCCTCCACTTACCAGTCTTCTTTTTCACTACCACAGTATTGGCCAGCCAGACCAGGTACTGGACCTCTCGGATTGTGCCTGCCTCGAGCAACTTGTCGACTTCTTCGACCACCGCTTCTGTCTGCTGCAGCCCCATCCTGCGGGCCTTTTGTACCACTGGCTTGTAGTTGGGATCCACGTTCAGCCTGTGACACATGACCTCGGGGTCGACTCCAGGCATTTCGCTCGGGGTCCAAGCGAAGACATCCACGTTCTGCATCAAAAATCTTGAGAGCTCGGCTCTCTCTGGTTCGGGCAGCTGGGTGCCGATTAGGAAAAATCTATCAAGGCTTGACGGGTCGAGCCTGACTTCGGCGAGATCTTCAATACTCTTCTTGTTAGGATCTCGGCCGATCTCATCCAGCCCCCTTTCGAACTCTGCGAGGTTTACTTGCTCTGGCTCTTTCTCTGCAGGGACCATGGCCATCAAGCACTGCTTGGCCAGCTGCTGATCCCCTTCAACTGTAATCACCTCCATTCTGCCATCCTTGCCTTCGAGTATGAACTTCAGCTTCTGATGGAGAGAGGAGAGAACTGCTTCCATCTTGTGGAGCCACGCCCTGCCCATAATGACATTGTAGGGGGAGGGGGCGTCCACCATCAGGAAATCCATCATGACCGAGGCTCCGCCTACCCTGGTCTCCAGAGTAATTCTCCCCTTGGGGTAGACCGGCTTGGCGCTGAACCTGATCAGAGGCGTGCGAGCTTCCTTCAGATCGGTCTCTAGGAGCCCCATCTTCTTGAAACAGCCATAGTAGAGGGCTTCGAATGAGCTGCTGGGGTCAATCAGGATTTGCTTCACTGTGAAGTCCCGCAGCTTCATCGTCAGGAGCAGGGGATCATTGTGGGGAAGCTGCACTCCCTCAAGGTCTTTATCTGAAAATGAGATGGCCGGCCGCTCACGCCGCGCTCGCTTGGATGCTGGTCCGAGCTCGGCTCTCATCACCTCTTTCCCATGCGAGGCTGCCTGGAGTCGGCACGAGCCTAGGAGCTGCCTTGAGCAGAGGGAGAGGGAGCTGAGGGCGCCAAATGGATCACATTGATGATCTTGTTAGAGTCTTCACTGTCTGGATCCCTATTAGCACTCTGATGAACTCGGCTGCTGCCGCCAGCGCCGGCATCTCCTGCCTTGACAAACTCTTCCAGATGATCTTCTTTGACGAGCTTCTCCAGGAAGAACTTCAAGGTCCTGCACTCCTCAGTTTTGTGCCCATTCTGCTTGTGGTAGGCACAGAACCTAGTCTGGTCTCGGGTGGAGGCTTCGCTCTGCATGGGATGAGGCCAGCTGAAGAATGGCATATTCTTGATCTTGTTCATGATTTGGTGGATCGGCTCCCTGAAGACGACGTTCACAGCCTGGCAAGCGTCGGCAGGAGGTCTGTTCTTCTTGGTGCTCCCATACCTGGATGCTGCAGCCGTTGCCGAGCTGGAGACCCAGGTTTGCTTCGGTTCTTCCTTGCGAAAGGGCTTCTTTTATCTTTGCTGGGGCTGATTGTCCCTCTCCTTGGGTCCTGGGCCGTGATTCTCCTGGGCCCAGACTTCGTCCTCCTCCCGAGCGACATAGCGCTTAATCCGGGACATCAAGGCCGGCATGGAGGTCGCGGGGTCTCCGGCCAGATCTTTCCTCAGCTCGTTCCCTGGCAGCAGGGCGTTTCTGAAGGCGAAAATCGCCACTTCGACTCTGGTATCCTCAATCTGGCTGTAGATCGCCCAGAACCGCCAGGCGAACTGAGTAATGCTTTCGCCCTGCTTCATCTTCAGAGCAAGTATGTCCGCATCGGTCTTGGGGACCACGCTGTAAGCCTGGAACTTCTTCGGGAAGGAGAGCTGGAGCTGTTTCTAACTCTAGATAGACTTCTCCGAAAGGGCGTAGTACCACTTCAAAGGGAGGTCGCCCAAACTGGAGGAAAAGATCCTGCAGTTGAGATGGCCCTCGTTCCCCCAGATGGACATCTTCTGAGAGAAGTGTCGGAGGTGAGCTGCTGGGTCAGACACTCCATCATAGGGGACGAACCGCGGGACAGAGAACTTCTTAGGGAGAGGAGTCTCTTTGATATCCCGTGTGAAGGGAGAGGCCCCCAGATCAGTGGGGCCGCAGATCTCTTGCTGGTCTCGGGCGAGAGCAGCCATCTCCATATTGTGCTGAATGCCCAGTTTGATACGCCTGTCGAGCCGCTCCTGCTCGACGTCCTTCCGCGGTGACACTGCTTCCGACTTCCGCTTCGAATGGCCTCGGCTGTGGTAGCTGCGAGCCTGGTCATCTCGGCCACGACTGTGGTAGCTGCGAACTTGGTCGTCTCGGCCGTGATGGCTTCGACTATTGCTCGAGTGCTTGTCGTTGGGCCGGCTACGCTTCTGGTCCAGAAAAGCTCTCAAATCCTCGTGGGAGGGCTGGACTACCTCGCTCGGGGCAGCTTTCTTCCCACCTTGGGGCCCGGAGGGCTGGCCTGCTGAGGGAGCCCTTGTTGCTTTCAATTGCTGCTGGAGCTGGCGGATTATTCTATCCTGCTCCTGGATGAGGGCATTCTGAGCCGCGATATCTCCTCCGTCATCAAGGTCTCGCTGACGGCGTGGCTCGTCGACTGCTACACCTTTGTTCTTCGGGGGACGCTCGTGTCATCGCTCATCACGTCGGGGAGGCGTGACTTCGTCGCCCGAGGACGAATCTTCAACAAGTCCCTCTTGGAAGGGAATATCGACGAAGAGCTACGAGCCTATGCGCCCCTCGCCTGCAGATGCGCCATGCACCGTTCTTGACCGCCCTTGAGGAGGTCGTCCGTCGACGGGCCTGGTTGCTCGAGCGCTACTCTCGAAGATTCTCCACCTTTCTTCGGTCTCGGAGGCATGGTATCTGGGAAGATTGAGAAGGTCGGGAAGGTTGGGACGGTTGGGATAGTACTTTCCCACAGACGGAGCCAATTGTAAGTGCAGAAAACTATGACTCACAAAATTAGGGTGCCTGATAGGACTTATCCAAATGGAAGAAGATGATCTGCTGCCTCAAAGCCTGAAAGGAAAGAAGAAACAGTCAGAGGACCCTGGCCTGGGCGGCGCAAGGCTCTCCGATGCCTAAGTCAGTAAGTGAATTGGAACAAAGGAAGGAGAGGAAGAAGAGAGGTAGAGTAACAACTCTCAAGTATGGGTTGCGTACCTTGCATGTGAAATGAGCTCCTATTTATAGAGAACTCAGGGTGATATCTTGGATGATATTTTGGAGTGGGTCCCACGATTTGATGGGGAAGTCCTTATCAACCCACAAAGCAATAAATGCGGTCCACTTCAGCCCACAAAATAATAAATGCCAGTCGGATCAGCCCACATTGCATTTAATGCATGTCATGTTGGGCCAGATCCTGTTGGAGGCCTTTTGGCGGTAGAGGTCCCATCGGATCCATCCTCGAGCCCTGCCCTGATGTGGCTACAGCCGCTGGATGCCGCCCTGTCAGTGATCTGGCGAAGATTGTGAACGGCTGATGTCGCATCTGTTCCACTGGCTCGCACCCCTATTCTACCACGTATCTGACGACATGGCGGGCGTAGGGCGCGAGTGGGGATTCTTCTCTGCTTCGGCTTCCGTCCCGGCTCCTTTGGCCGGGGTCCCCGGCTCCTTTGGCCGAGGTCAAGTTCTTTTTGCCGAAGTGGACCCTTGGTAGCTGAGCTCGGCGCTAGGAGCCAAGGTCTGTCTGGTTTCGACTGAGGCCTCTGTCTCGGCAGCCGAGGTGAGTCTGCGTGCCACGTGGATGGCACGTGGGAGTGCTTAATCCCATCTTATAGCCGTGATTAGCATTATCCTGGAGCTTTGAAAATCTCTCCACACATCGTGTATGTTTTGTCTATACCATCACATATTAAATGTGTACGAATATCTTTCAATATCTTCTTCCCTCCTACAACATTGCGACATTTGACACAAGGGCAAAAATACCAATCATCATCCCCTAGCCTTTGTTTGTTAGCTTTTATGAACTCAAAAAATGACTCCACCCCTTCTAAGTATTCAATAGAAAGCCTAGGTGCCGTCGTCCAATCCTTGCTTGGGGCTATGTTCTAAGAATCAAATCCATAGACTATAAGGCACATTACATGGTTTAAGATAAGTAAATGACTCACACCCCAAAAGGACTACAAGAGCCAGTCTTATTAAACACAACACACTGCATTATGCATTGAGATGACCACATGAGGCCACTTTTGCATTATACATGAATGTGAATTAATAAGGAGAAAAATAATCACACTATGCAGCGTATCATTTTTACTCATGGCGCCCACTTTTATGTCATATTACATAAAACGCGAAGAGACAAATCATTTACATGACTAAGGACATCATAAACAATGAAAGGTCAAAATCTAAGCATATCCATCTCTCCATCACCATATAGCCTAAGCAAATCAGATTAAAACTTCAAAAATAAAGACATAAGTAAAAACCTTTAGTTCCTCATTTATTGAAAGTTCAAACCATTCCACAATGGGCCCTCAATCTCTGCAATTTGAATTACTTTGTAAATCCCATGTGTTATAAATGCACAAAAATGTGAGTATATATTATGGGTGCAGATCATAGTACACAACAACGAAAAGACAATAATACTATAAACTTAGATGTATAATTGAAGAGAAACTTCATGTTCAAGCAAAAGAGATGGCCACGTGACATAGCTACATGTAGATTTAATTTTAGATCCATGTAACATGTAACAAAAAGATCGAAAAGAACCATGTGATGTAACATGTAACAAAAAGAAAACACAAGACCCATAGTCTTATCAAACACAACAGATTGCATCATGTATGAAGATGACCACATGAGGCACACTTTTGCATTATATATAAGATATGAATTAAGGAGAAAAAATGATGATAGTGGAACGTCATGTGAATGAAATTAACAAGGCTTTACATATGAATCATATGATGCGAGTTAATGTTGATATGAATTAAGACCTAACATATCAATATCATGGAAAATGATAATAGAAAAAAAAAAATAATGCAACATCAGCACACTGCCTTAAGCATTAAGAGTTAAAGGGAAAAAAAAAAAAAAAAAAAAAAAATATTTCAGACTTTTGGGAAAAATCCAAATTAAAAACAAAACCCATTAATGATACAGGAACAAAACTATCAAATGATTCAAAATGATGCATACATGTTACCAATAGTGCATTCTACAATTTCCTGAAACATGAGTGTAAATGAAGTAATAAACTTTGAGAAATGGTGACATTATCTGAGAGTAATCATACCAATTTATATGGCCAATTCAGCACAATACTCTAGATCACTATCAACAACTTGCATGTGTGATGAATGATTAGATATAAAGTGCATGTTCAAATGGTAAGATGACCTAATAATCCCCCTCCTTCGCTACTTTTTGCAATATGTTATTTTTAATAATGCAACTCCTTTCTAAAGGGAATGATTGGTATTTCCTTGTTTCATTGGTGTCTCTCATGCCTAATTCAACTGCTTGGAAAGCAAATTGAATTTCTTTTATTCTAAATGAAAAGTGGGGTCTCAAAGATGCAATCCCTTTGGGTGCAAGAAGCTACAAAAACCTTTTGGGGTCTCAATGTTTCAAGCAATTTGATTGTTTATGTTGCTTAAAGTTTTGACCCTGATGACATGAATATCATATGTGGGATGAGCACCCACATCGGTGGTGGCTTACTAGTAAAAAGGCCTATGGACCCTCATGTCTCATGATTTTCCATCAATTGAGCAATTGGGGCAGCTGCTCTGAGCTGGAGGGGTCCTTGGCCTTTTGGAGCTTTTGGAGCTTTCTTTCTTGTTCAGGGATATCATGAGATTTATTGAGGCCCGGGCAAGACCCTTCCAGTTGGGTCATTCATATGCAATTGCAAGTGGTAGCCCAAAATATCAAGGGTCCAAAGAATTATGGTCCTAAGAAGATTACAATTAATGGAGGAGAAGAAAAGGCATGTGGTTTCTTTAGGTGGGAAACCATTTTTGCCCTATGTATAAAATAAATATCAAACTTTGAAATACCAAATGAATTTCTTGACAATATTATTTTATTAACATACAAAAAGGAAAGCATGTTTCTTTTTCCCTGTTATCCTCTGTTCTTCAATCCTGTTTCTATTTCTTTCTAGCTAAAGAAATAGAGAGTGTGGGAGAATTTACTTTCATTTCACTCAGTTCTTTTTATTGAATATGTACCATGTTATCATATAATACATCAGTACATTTACAGGAAAATTATAAGAAGCCAAACATAACAATGAAATTCAACAGAATAAAGTTTGTGCAGCAAAATCTTTTAGACTCACACTGTTATTTAACTACCTTGAAGGTGGAGAAAGCCCCCTGCCCCCACTAGTTTTGTTACACTCCAGAGTGTAATGGAGCAGCTTTCATCCATGGAAATGCTCCAAACCTTATATTGGAGTTTTTTTTTCTTTTTTTTTTCAATTTTAATATGAAGGACCTGCCTATGATCATTTGAGTCTCTTTACACACTGTTCCACCTTTAATGGACGCTGGTTATAATTTGACACTGATCTAGATATTAATGGCCCTTGAATTTTACTTACAATGAGTTGGCACAATGTATAACCATTCTGCACAAGGACTAAAACTAACTGCTAAGATCATTTAATCCGCTGCACATACACCTATCCACACAATTTTCATTCTACACATTATCAGTAATGCTTAAAAGAAGCATCTCACCTGGATTGATCCCAAACCAACTTGGGTGGGGCTAACTACTTGAGAGAGAGAGAGAGAGATAAGAATTTGAAACAACAAGATCTATTGAACAGAAGAATTTTAGCAATCATCATGAAACAAAATCCCTAAAATCCCCAAATTAAAGAAACCTTAAATCCCTTACATCCCCAAAATCCAGCCCTAATCCCCATATATGTTCATATATTTGAGAACCTTCAAAAGCAATAAAATAGAAAATAAATCAGGACTGTGATGTTTTACCTTGAGATTTTTGCAGAGAAAAGCAGAGAGAGCAGTTTGAGAGAACAGTTAGTAGAAAGACCCTGGTCTGCACCAAACGAACCGAATATCCTTGTCTCCAACCTTCGTTTCTACAAACCACAAAAACCCAATTTCAAAAAAAAAAAAATGATCATCACTTGGTTATTCTCGTTCGGGCAAAGCTTTCAGATCTGGCTGAAGATTTGTAGAAATAAATCCATGGACAGAGATTTTCACCAAACAGCAAAACAAAAGCAACCAAGTTCAGAAATTCACAACTGAAAACAGATACAAATATTTTAAAAAAAAATTAACCCATTGAAGTGATCGTCAATGGAAGAGACAAGAGGTATATAGACCTTTTTTTGCCAAATGTTAAGATTGTATTGAGAGAAAAAGGGTTGAAACCCTCAGGAACAGAAGAAATAAAAATACACCAAAAGATAAAAAGCAAAAAGGAGGAGATGGACTCCCCTACACAGAATAATAAGCCAAAATCAAAGCACTCAGACAGGGATCAGGCAAAAGACATCTTCAACTCAGAAAGCCAAGCAAAAGGAGCCAGCCCAAAGTAATTGGAAGAAAAACCTGCTACAACAACAAAGCCATCCCTGCAACCCGCGAGCTATCCAGCAAGCAGAGAATGACAGACTGAGATGGAGCAGGCAGCAGGAGAAGCACCTTCTAATCGAAATTGCAAAAACCCAAGACTTGAACTACTCATAGAGCCCTTCAAAACAGAGTCAAGGAAGGAAGGTGCCAAAACCTATTGCAGCTACAATCCAGATGATACTTCACCCCTTCAGACCAAAAAACCACCCTGCAACCAAAAGAGAAAGGACTCGCGGGTTGCAGGGATGGCTTTGTTGTTGTAGCAGGTTTTTCTTCCAATTACTTTGGGCTGGCTCCTTTTGCTTGGCTTTCTGAGTTGAAGATGTCTTTTGCCTGATCCCTGTCTGAGTGCTTTGATTTTGGCTTATTATTCTGTGTAGGGGAGTCCATCTCCTCCTTTTTGCTTTTTATCTTTTGGTGTATTTTTATTTCTTCTGTTCCTGATTTCAACTGCTCAGAAAACCCTGCAGACCAAACCAAGCAAGAAGGAGCAGAACCCAGATGTAAAATCCACGCCAGCCCTGCATTCCAAAAACCGCCCTGCAACCAGAAATTGAAGGAACCTGACTGCTAGAGGAAAAGCCAAAGAGTGTATAGAGACCTACAGATGAGAAAAGCTAAAGAGTGTAAACCTTTCTGAGCACCAAATCAAAAGAAAAATGAGGAGTGATCCCAAAATAGTGCACAAAAGAGAAACCCCAAACAGAGATGGCACGACTGAAGGAGAAAGAAAGAAAAGGGCGGGAAGAAAAAAACGAGGGAAAGAAGAAAAAAAAAAGGGTGGGAATGCTGCGGTAGTGAGCCCGCGGGGAATCTCGCGGACCCATTTTTATTTCTTTGAGAAGCGATCGTTGAAATGAGTCTTTGATTAAAAGAAACGCTAATATGTGACCGTTTTCAGCAATCGGTTAATCACGTGGAGTGACGTCGGTAATACTATATTTTGACATAGTGATTTTTTTTAAAGATGAAAGGATTCAAATTCAAAGAGAGATAAAAAGTTTAAACATATGATACGATTCCAACATCTGTTACAGAAAATAATAACCAAGAACAACCATTATCAATAGGCAATATGTATATGTTTAAATAAAAGCCAAATTATAATGAGCAATAAAGAATATTTTCAAAAGAATTCCAGATAGTAGGAAGGATTTCCAAGAAAGCACGCACATGACATGTAAGTGTAACCCATCGTATTTCATACTATAGAGCCTTTAAGCTATGCTTTGGATCTATTATAGGATTGTCAATGAACTTGGATATCAGGCACAAATTCTTGTAGATTCTAGCTAATGATTCTATAGTTGCAAACATATATAGGGAGCTGCTATGGTGAGAGAACCTCTCACCATCTCTACGAGAGAGCTCAATTTCAGCCATCCCTTTTCATTTCAGATCCAACGGTTGGTGAGAAAAGTCAAAAAGCAGCCTTGCAGGAGAGAGAAACGTCACATGCGCATGTCAGAACTTCTGCTGCAGCGCCCGATCTCCCTCGCCGCCGGCGACTGGGAGGGGGAGGGGGAGGGGGAGGGGGAGGGAGAAAAAGAGTAGGGGAGGGAAGGAGAGGGAGGGAGAAGAGGGAGAGAGGAAGAAAGAGGGAGAGACCGCCGGCTGCCGGCCAGGGCTTGTTTGGTAGGCAGTCATTGTGTGGATATGGAACTTCTATATCATAACATTAAATGTTTTCTTATCAAATTGATTGTGGGGTCCGCTCCCACCAATCAGTTGGACCTATTGAGAGAAGTCCACGAGTGGCCTATATGGTGGGTCCCTTACACGTGTTATAACCCCCCCCCCCCCCCCCCCCCCCCCCCCTTCTTTTTTTGGGTTACTATGTGCTATAAACATGGTAAGTGTCAATTGCACTATTGCAGTGTTTATGGGTGAAGCTTCTTTGAAACCACTTGGAAAACTTGTATGATTGTCGATAAGCTATGTTTCACCTCAGTATAGAACACTTCGGATGATTCTCCCCTTGTGAAAATGGTGCCACTTTCCAACACTGGGCTTCATATCAAGTCATGTTAACTTACCTACAGAAAAAATATTAGATTAGAATGTAAAATTTGTGGAAAGATGGCAATAGTTAGTGTTTTATTTGGTCTTCTAATGACATTATTTTTTGTCAATTTATGATATGCTGCTCAATACGATTTAAGAATAATGAACTACAGGTAGATCTTCAATAAAACAATTAATTCCTATGAATTCTAACAAATTTCACATTTGTTGTCATAGTGCTCAACAAATTATTGCAATATGTGAAATTTGTCTTTCCTTTTGCATTTAGCTGTAGCATTGAAAATTACATTCTTCTAATTGTTTGCTGTTGTGCCGGTTTTTAAATCATAGGCCAAGTGATAAAGGGATGGGACCAAGGGATTATAACAATGGAGAAGAGTGAGAATGCTATCTTTACCATCCCCCCTGAATTGGCTTATGGAGAGTCAGGGTCTCCACCAACCATTCTTCCACCCAATGCAACACTTCACTTTGATGTTGAGCTACTCTCATGGTCAAGTGTCATGTACATATGCAAGGATGACTTTGATGGCTTGTCAATCCTGAGCAGAGCAAGTTAAAGATGGGCTTAACAGAGCAGTGATGACCATGAAGAAGGGAGAGGTTGCATTGGTGACTATTGCACCTGAATATGCTTTCTCTTCTATTGAATCCAAGCAGGATCTGGTTATGGTTGCCCCTAATTCAACTGTATTTTATGAAGTTGAGCTTGTTTCCTTGGTGAAGGTTAGTATGAAAACATGATTTCATTGTTGGCATTATCATATGCAACAAAAACTCATTCAATCTGGCTGGCTTTGTGAATTCTACTTCTTCCTCCAACATAGCCATGTTCTTACTAATTCCACAATCCTTTACCATTTCTTCACTATTATAGTCTAGGTCTTTATTGATTTTCCCTTTCTTCAATGTACCCCTTTTATCTTGAAGATTGAAAGGGATTTTGCTTTTTACTAATTTTCTTTGCAGGTGTATAAGAGATACAAGCAGTACTACCAGTGGCCACAAGATGTTGTCACATCATTTGAATTTGTAGCGGGCCTTAGTATTGCTACCCCTTACACTTCTTTGGCTGTCTTTAATGTCAAGCACTTCTGATGCTTGAAAAATGTCATTACTGATCAATTTTGTTTTACAAGTATAGTTCTTGCCGAAGATAGCTAAGGTAAAGAAGAAAACCAGCATTTTAGGCTTGTTGATCAATATGTCAGGTAACAACAGCAGCTCACAACCTAAGCATTCATGAGCAACCACATGTTTGGCTACCTCAAAGAGGACTTTATAAACGAGCTGTAGTTGTGCTTCAGGCATGGTTGTTTGAGCACTTCCTACATCCATAGGAAAAGCAAATATTTTAGTATATCTTGTTGATGTCTATTTAATTAGTATTGCATGTGTTTCTTTGAAGGAGCATTTTGGCCATTACAATCTTTTGAAGCTTGATTTGATATAGTTGGTGTCAAGAGCTAACTCTACTTATTTATTTTAGGTATTCCACTGATGCGTACAAGCAAATGTTGGCTAAAAAAACAGGTCTTAATAATCAGGTAATCCAGGTTGGCTTTAGTTCACCTTCTAAAATCATCTAAGATCTTTTTTTGTTGCATGCTGAAAGACTAATGAGAAGATGTATCGAAATTGTATAAACTTGCACTGCTAATTAATGTTTATACATTGCCGTTAGATTAAGCCAACACGACGCTATTTTTCCTTTTCCTGTTTGATCAAGTGCCCACTATTATCCTGATTGGTCGTTCAAAGCCATCCATCAAGGGTTGGCCATGGATAGCTAAACTATAACTCATTTGTCCTTTTTGTTTTTTGCCTTTTATGGTGGATCTATGATTGTATAAAACACTAGGCTTAATCATCCAATGAAGATTACGTCTAGGCTACAAAAGTCCATATTTGCGACCCTATCTTGTAGTGATTTGAAGTCATCAAAGGTAACCTCACTTAGGAACACACAGCATCTCACAGTATAACAAAGCGTTAACATGGATGGATAATGGTGGATCTGCTCTTCAAAATCCCTTGCAAGATTGCTTTTTTATTTCACTATGAATGTTATCTTTCTTTTTTTTTTACATGTTTTTGAAGTTGATGCTATGTCACTTCTTTTCATTTCAGACCTTTGTTGGGAGGGTGAAAGATTGCCTTTTGATTGATGATTCCCCACCCCCACAAAAAAAAAAAAAAAAAAATTCCATCACTAGAGTCTTATCTCAATGTGTTAATTTGTTACTTTCTGTTTTTGCCCTTTTAGATACTTCATGATGTTGATTCTTTGTTCCTAGCGCTTCTAAATCAAATTTTATATTGCTATATAAATTACTCTTTGTTAGTGTTAAAATTTGAATGATACCTTTAATGTATATGAATGAAGCATGAAATTTTTTAATAGAGATATCCCTCTCATTTTGGATCATTTAAGTGTGGGGCCAAATATATCTCTTTCCTTTCATAAAGTGAGGGCTAACATGTATAACCGTGTGAAGATCTTCTGTCACCCACTCCTACTCTTGTCCCTTACATCAGTGTAAAGATGAATGAGTTGGGCAACAAATAGGTTAAGGAATTTGAAGAAAGAGGGGATGTTTTGGTTAAACACGTGGTCATCGCTAAGCATTTTATTCGAGCAAATGTAGAACCGAAAAGATGGTCGTGTGCTTATTATCATTTTTTCCCTGTGAATTGAGACCAATTATTCATTTAGATGGTCGTAAACTATTGAGTTCGTGGGTTTCTATGTATTTTATAATTGAGTTTTGCGTGGGTTTAATCTTGCCTGCTTCATGGATGCCTTTTTTTGTCCTTTTTTGATGATTGGTAAGCTTTTTAAGTTTATTTTTGTTGCTTTTCTTTCATAGTAATTTTGTTTCTACATTGAATGCCGGTTAACTTACCTTGCATATTATTTTTTCTAAATAATTTTCTAATTCTCATAGAATTACAGTTTTAGATATTGGCCGCATTTTCTATGAAATAACATTCATGTAGTTGATATTGTTTCCCTTTATTACTATACCTCTTCCTATGGTACATTATTGCTTAATTTTGGAGCCATTCGTTATTGTTACATTGTTGTGTACATGATCGCTGCAGAGAGGAAGACATTGAGTGAAGTATGCATTCAACAAATTCAGTTTTGCAAGGGAAGCAAGCACAGGTGGGAACCTACATCTATCATGCAAATGAAATCTCATTTATGTTTGAAGGCAGAAGGTAAAATGTTTGTTCATGGTCATATACAAGCTAATGATGTTCCTCAATAATTTTATGTGATAAAATGATTGTATATAGTTGATAGTGTATAGACTTTTTCTGAATGGAAAAGTGTATACTTTTGAAATGAATAAGGAATCTTCTGTCGCATCCCGTTGGGTATCTCGGTTGTCTGTTAATATCCAAAATTGGCATGATAATTACTGTAATTATTTTACAAAATGACTTGGATTACTTGCAAGCAATTTGTCGTTTTTTTGTATTTTTTAAATTTCCATTTCATTTAGAGACCAATAGATCTGCTTAAGCTCAATTCTTGAAACTTAGGAATTGCATGTTAAATAAGTATTCGTAGGAAATAGTTTTTCAGATATTTATAAAAATGAAATGTTAGCTAAGTACTTGTAGGAAACAACTTTCTTCATATATATTTGTTTATATATTGCACGTGCCTTGCACGTGCAGGGCTCAACTAGTTTTGTAAAAAGGAGTTCTCTCAAGTCTCACGGAGAAAAGACCCCTCTTTGTGGGTCTCACCCATCTCCCTCTCGATCTCCCACAATGTTTTTCGGTTTGCAAAATTACCAGTACTTTCCACCTTTCTTTTTCGCTCCAAAACCCTAAAGAAAATTTGCTCTGGCCGAAGAAGCTACAACAATTGCAACGGCAAACTCAAGACTCCCTTCCCTTCTTCAAGCTTTCTCCTCCCTTCTCAAGCAATCGTGGGTTTCCAAAGGTATCAATCAATCATCTGTTGTTTCTCCTTGGTTTACTTTCTTATGGATTATGCTGATTTTACTAGACCCCTTCTTTTGGGTCCTTTATTTCTTTAATTTTACGATTTCTTCATGCCTTTTCAGCTAAAGATTGCTTCTTTCATCTATCTTGAATTAATTTGTAGGTGGGTTTTATTCAGTTTTTTATGGATTATGGATTTTGTGGATTTTAGTTGCCACCTTCGTTTTGGTTCTTTATTTTGATCTTTCAGTGGCTGACAAGGTATCTTTCTCCTGCTGCTTCTTTTCTTCTTCCCAATCGATTGACTTTCTTCATTTCCTATTTTTATAATTATTTTTAACTTATTGTTCTTATTTATTATGCAGAGACTTGAAGGGAATGATTCTGTAAATTCCGGATGAGAATGGGAGCTCAGTGATTTAAAAAAATGTGCAGTGCTTTACAGAGACATCCCTTCTTCGATATCTAAGCTGAAACAACTTGAGGAATTGTAAGTCATTTATGTTTTCTGATTTTCATTCTGCTTGGAATTTGATTTGCTTGCTATAGCTTACTGGTTGTATCTTAATGCAGGGCTTTGAAGAACAATAGGCTAACAGGTCTCATTCCTTCAACTCTGTCACATATTCCAAATTTGAAGTGTATGTGAGTTCTCTTGAATTCAAGGATCATCTCTTGGATTATGTTGTAAAGTTGTATCATTCATGAATTCCATCTGGGTCAAGTTTGATAGATATTTTGGAGCTTTTGGTTGATCTCCATTGTTTTTGCTTTTTTTTTATTTCAAGTTAAAAAAGGCACAAAATAGGAATTATATAACTATGTTAGCAGGCTGATCGGTAAAATTGGCTATTCCTTGGCTATTTTAATGCTTTCATTATTTATTTTTAATTTTATGTGTGATTGCAAGGATTAATGAAAGTTAAACGGCATTTGATGCCTTTTTTGCACTTGATTTTGATGTGGCTATGTTTTGGGTAGGGGGTTGGTGGCAATTCACTCATTGGAACATTGTCCAAGTCCATGACTCTTATCCCATTGTATTTTGGTTACTTGATTGTATAATAATGGAATAGCTCTTGATTATTAAGTAATCCTCCTCTTTCTGAAAGCAGTGATGTCAGGTGCAATAACTTAACAAGAACAATTCCTGAAAGCATTGACAACTGCATTTGAAATTTTGAATCTAAGGAAAAAAAAAAACAGAGATTGCTAGAGTGAGGATTTGGAGGAAATAAGAAAAAAAAAAAAAACAAAGAATCTTCCCTGGATTCAGAAACCCATTCATAATTTTAGGCTATTGATCAAAAGAGAATCTGCCTTGGATCCAGAAAATCAAGAAAAAAGTCTAAGAACAAAGAAGAAAGGAAAAAACAAATCAAAAGAGAAGGAGATGAAGAAGAATACGGCAGTGATGTATTTTTTTTCCAGAGATACAGAGGGGATCGAAATCATACCTAGCTCTTGTGTGTAGGGCGTTCGAATTAGTACTGCAGATCAATGGTAAATGTATTTATATTTTGTAATGGATACATCAACTGTTTTGGAAATGAATTCCTTAAAAGAGAATGGGGAATTTGTTTCAGTTGAGACTTTATATTTTGATAGTAGTATACTTCTGCTGCTTTACTATTCTATACTGGTTTGTATAATTCTTCTTGGAGACCTAAACTCTATATAATTTTTAGGCATTGTAAGATGATAAAACTCTTCTTTGTCAACTGGTGCCTATAAAGTATATCTAAACTAGGCAAACATGTGTTTGGAGAACTCTAATGAATGTAAATCACAATTATTTTGTTCTTTAGGATGAGTAGTTGTTTGTAAAGAGAGATTAAAAGGTTAGCTGACTACTGAACAACTACGTTTCAGACATCCAAGTTGGCCTTTTGGAATGAATTCTCTGGTGTGATGGGAGTTAGGCATACACAGCCAAATTCTAAAACTATTATTGTCACTCTTTCTTTGGAATGTATTCTCTAATTATGAAATCTCCACATGTAATATTCTTTGATCTCTATAATTTTTATTTCAAAATAAAGAAACACATTGCCAGGATTTGCTGCTTGTCTCCTTGGGTCACATTGCCAAGCCTTTCAATGGGTGTTTCAACTTAAAAACTTGATTCATGTTTTTTTTGGGTAGTTCATACTCCTCTATCTAGCTTATTATATATATATATATATATATTTTGCTCCTTTCTCTTTTCCCTTTTGTTCTTCTGCCTCTAGTGATCTCTTTGGGGACTTTTCTCTAAAAGTCTTTGTTCCGTTCTTTGCTTTTTAATACAATTACCCTTTCAGCAAAATAAAAAAAAGAAACATACCTGAGTCATTTCAGATAATAATAATAAAAAAAATCAGATGCACTTTCAGGGGTTAGAAAGCATAGAGACGCCTATATTTTTCTTTTTGGAAAGGAAGTGCCTACATTTGTGTTGCAAAATGATTTGCATTGTTTTCCTTCATCGTTTTTCTTGCTTGTTGATAAAAAAATCTCAGCTATGAAAAGCTTTAAAACATGTATTCTATCCATGTTTTCAAAATTGTACTTCACATCACATCACATCAGAGCTTTTATAGGGCCTTGTAATTAATAAATTATGGTATCATTTTTTTAATTAGAAAGTAAGAATTGCCTATTATATTTTTTTTTTTGAAAAATTGCAAATTCTTATGTTCTAAGTACTTTCACTTAAGGGTGAATTGCATTGGCACGTTTAACAAGTTTTGACATCTATATCTATAACCTTATTATAAAAGAGAAAAAGTTGTCCAGCCTTCACCTGCTTAACAAATTCTCCCCACACCCATGGCCCACTTGAACGACAAATCTATGCGTGCCCACTTGGAAGGCCCACTTGCTGATGAATGTCTATTGTCTACACTTGTTTGCCATGGACTATTTCCTCGTATTCTTGACTCTTCCACCCAAACACGAAAAAGGAAAGTTCACTTCTTCCTCTCCATGCATCGCCCAATCACAGAAAGTTCACTTCTTCCTCCCCATACATCCCCTAGATGCAAGAAAAGCATCACTTCTTGCTCTCAATACAAGGCCCTAAACACAGAAAAGGTAGGCATCACTGATTGAGTATCATGGTATGATTTTGTCAATCTCTCTCTAAAAAATAATCTCATTTGTTTTTGGATATGGAGATGTTAGGATAAAATAGAGAAATTGGTGGAGAGGTTAGAGTTGGATAAAATAGAGGTTTTTGATTGGCTCATATCATTTTACATGGATTTGTGAGATGTTAGAGTTGGATAAAATATTTAAATTGGTGGAGAGGTTGTAAAAAAATATATAATTATTGGGGTTTGAAACAATAACCCATTTCATAAGAACACAAGCTCTAACCAATACATCAACCACTCTTTTTTGTCAAAAAATGACTTCTTTTATGGTTAAAGTCTTATCCTCTTATTTTGGAAATCTTTAACACTTCACCAAGATTTCTTCATGCAACTTCTTTATTGAAATCTCTTCTTGATGCCTCAGGATACTGGCCGAAAGGTTGGGGTTGTCGTGGGGTCCATGTACACAAGAGAAATTACATAAAAATACGCTGTAAATAATCAGATTTATGCATGATAATCCGATAATTCGTTTAATGTACACAATGATAAAATCTCTGTGTAAATGAAATTGTATGCATATGAGAAGCTGATAAAATCCGGACTAATGATGGGTAAAATATGTAATATTTAACACTGATTAGCTCACATTTAAAGGGTTTTTATAATGTGGTCCCACCACTATAAGAATTATAATATGGGCCCACCTTTTGTGATTGTGACCCCATATGACCCAGCTTTAAGAATGATAAAGTTAGGTGACCTTTTCTAAGATTGTAAACATGTGGCCTACCTTTAGAAATTGAGTTATATCTACCATAATTCCAAGAAATCTAGCATGGCTTAGACCCTTGAGACCTTTTTATTTTTTTGTAAGAAGTGTTGTTTTTTAACACTGGGATTTCGAAGTCAACATGACTACTTTTTTGTGTGAACTTAGTAATCCATTTTTACACAGAGGGATGCTACACAGCCTAGGAATTGTGCCCACGCTGTGGCACGGACCCAGGGGGACCGTTGGACGCATCCCACGGTCCCCCTGGGGTCCGTGCCACAGCCCGGGCACATTTCCCGGGCTGTGTGGACTTTTCCTTTTACACGGAACCGAATAAATCTAATTCAGTTCTTTCCCCGTAAAGCATTGCACAAAATTATAGAAACGTCTTGTTCGAAAGGACATTATGACCTTTCCACTAAATCAGCAAATCTTCATGTCACACCAATGTGACCATAAGGTTTGCAAAAATAAGTAAATAAATAATCACATAACTCACTGAGGTGATGCCTAAGAGGAGTCTTTCAAGAACAGAAACGGAGATGTTGCGCTCCATGTCAGGGACTGAGAGGATGTTGCTGGGCTTTGGGTACTTCTTTTGCTGAAGCTGGCTTAGATTTAGGAAGGTAACCTTATTGACATGTAAAGCATTGAGAATTTTGGGTCCTTCACGTTAAGAGTCATGATGGTTTTTTTATGGTCTGGGTCTAGCTAGGCGAAAGATTGTGAACCATGCATGACCCATTTGGTTATTTGGCCTAAGTGTACAACCACACGCAGCCATGGCAATAAAATTAAGACAAAGGTCCATCTAATTTGCAAACTATATGTACTTTTACTCATACTATTGTTCTTCTGCCTCTGGTGATCTCTTTGGGGACTTTTCTCTGAAAGTCTTTGTTCTGTTCTTTGATTTTAATACAATTACCCTTTCAGCAAAATAAAAAAAGAAACACATACCTGAGTCATTTCAGATAATAAAAAGAAAAAAAATCAGATGCACTTTCAGAGGTTAGAAAGCATAGAGACGCCTATATTTTTCTTTTTGGAAAGGAAGTGCCTACATTTGTGTTGCAAAATGATTTGCATTGTTTTCCTTTATTGTTTTCCTTTCTTGTCGATAAAAAAATCTCAGCGATGAAAAGCTTTAAAACATGTATTCTATCCATGTTTTCAAAATTGTACTTCACATCACATCACATCAGAGCTTTTATAGGGCCTTGTAATTAATAAATTATGGTATCATTTTTTTAATTAGAAAGTAAGAATTGCCTATTATATTTTTTTTTGAAAAATTGCAAATTCTTATGTTCTAAGTACTTTCACACAAGGGTGAATTGCATTGGCACGTTTAACAAGTTTTGACATCTATATCTATAACCTTATTATAAAAGAGAAGAAGTTGTCCAGCCTTCACCTACTTAACAAATTCTCTCCACACCCATGGCCCACTTGGATGACAAATCTATGCATGCCCACTTGGAAGGCTCACTTGCTGATGAATGTCTATTGTCTACACTTGTTTGCCATGGACTCTTCCCTCGTATTCTCGACTCTTCCACCCAAACACGAAAAAGGAAAGTTCACTTCTTCCTCTCCATGCATTGCCCCATCACAGAAAGAAAGCTCCACTTCTTCCTCCCCATACATCCCCTAGATGCAAGAAAAGCATCACTTCTTGCTCTCAATACAAGGCCCTAAACACAGAAAAGGAAGGCATCACTGATTGAGTATCATGATATGATTTTTTCAATCTCTCTCTATAAAAAATCTCAGTTTGTTTTTGTTCCAAAGATGGGAGTCTTTTTTTTTTTTCTCTTTTATATGTTGTAAATTAGGGTTCTTGTTTGCATTCCATTGATTGGGTTGGTCTCCACATCTGTGTTGTTTAGAAATTCGAGTGTACAATAATTTTTTTATTTTCTTTCTTCAATATGTTGTAAATTAGGGTTTTTGATTGCATTCCATGGATTGGGTTTAGTTTCCACAACTATGTTGTCTAGAAATTTGAGTTTACAAAAATTATGGTTCTGAAATGTTACGAAGATGGAGTCTTTTGATTTCCTTTCTTCAATTTGTTGTAAACTTGCAGTTGAAGAATGCCCATTTGGATTTCATGTTATCTTTCTTCTCATTTGATTTATGATTTTATCTTTCTTGATTCAATTTAGAAAGGCCTGAGAAATGTATAAGAAACTGAAAATTTTCTTCTTTTATAAAATTAAATGTATAGGAAATAGTTGAGCAACACCAACATCTTGCTTCTAAAATGAATCTGAAAGTGGATTGGAACTATACGTAGGGGAAGTTGACTCTTGCAGCATTTTTCATAGTGTGGGTATAAGTAGTCAAAAAAGAAAAAATGTACAGATGAGCACACCCACGATCAACATCTCGTGTAAAATACAAGAGAAATAAAACAGAACAATGTGAAACATATGTTCATAGGCTTCTGCATATTGCGTCTTTGTGATTACTCTTATCAAAAGTTTTATTGGCCTGACAGGCCTTTCTTATCTGAAATTCATAATGCTCTTTGCTAATTGAGTGTGCATTGTATCTAGACCTCTGATTGAAGAGGACTAAGTCCATAATTCATGGGTTTGTTCGCTTTCTTCATTTTCCTTTAAGTTCTTAAAAAAGTAATTCTCAAGCATGACTTCTTTATTCTCTTCTCTCTCTTTTTCCTTCTTTTTCTCTTTTCTTTTTTTTTTTTTGGTTTTGATGCATTTGCACAAAGATTCACACACCACATGAAAATAGGAAGTTCTTTCTCTCCATTTATAACGTAGTATTGGTTTTGGGTTCCGCTATGATTGGAATGGGTCTTTTTAGGCTTTATCAATGTTTTATTCTTTTGTTTTTGGGCAAAGGTCTTGGTTTTATTGGCTCTGTTCATTTTCCTTTAGATTCTTAAAATAGTAATTCTCAAGCATGAGTTCTTTATTCTCTTCTTCTTCTTTTTTCCTTCTTTTCACTTTTGTTTTTGGTATTGATGCATTTGCAAAAAAATAGGGAGTTCTTTTAAAATTAAATCCGAACAAATCCATAAGATGCATGATCCAACACTCAAAATGTTATAGAAATAACATAATAATTTGTAGCAGCTTACAAGGAGTTTTCCCTTATATAGAACTGAATCAAGAATTTAAAACAGCAGAATTGCTGGAATTGTAGTGTTCATGTTTAAAAACTCGACTCTTAAAAAGAATTACGGACTAGCATTCAGCCTTATTTAGACTTGGCTTCTTTAGGTGATAATTCTTGTTTTGTTCCTCTTTTTTCTAGATCAAGTTTATATTGCAAATGATATTTCAACTTCAAGAATCACTTTATTGAAGGTAATAGATTGGATTTATCTCTTTTTAAATATAAGCATATGTTGCCTTTCTTATTATTTATTGTTGTGTGGGTTTCTATATCCATTTTTTATGACATAAAATTTTCATTTGAGGTTAAACAAGTTTTCTGACATTTGTAGGCTGAAATTGCTCAACTATGTGTCAACAAGTGGTTTTGTGCCAGAATTTGAGTTGTCCTATTGTTGCTTACCTAGCTATTAATGTTGAGTTCCATAGGATGAGCAGGATGTGGAAGATTTCAGTACATCAATCTAGATAGCAACAAAAACATTATGAAGGTTATGATGATGAGTACGAATAAAATTTGGAATTAGTTGCTTTTGATGTCACTTTGGCCCTTTTTGTTTGCATTAAAATAGATAGGAATTGAATACATAAGGTTGCTAAAAATAAAGGTCAAAGGTGAATTTTCAAATATGATCAAGTATTTCAAGATTCATTTTTTAAAATTTTTTCCATATACAGAAAGCTTACTTGTTATCCATTTCCTTTTGTTTTATCTGTATCTTGTTTAACAAATCTTTTATTGTGAGTTTTTTTAACTATGTATTTCTGCTCATAATATTATATTATGGCATGGGCAGCTCTCCATTTGTATAGAAAGAAATAATGGGACAAAAAATTGCATGTGATGGAAGTCAATGTAAATAGTTCTACATGTTGGTTGGTTGATGGCATTCAAGATCCAATGTTCGGTATTTTTTTTTTATAATGGTAAAATAATATGCTGCATTTTATCTCAACCAAAGAATTTTTTGTTGAAAACATTTTGTAGCATTGTGTTTTTCTCTTCGTGTATGGAAGTGTTTGTTGTTAGAGAAACTAGGAATGTAGACGCGTTGGATTGGTTGGGTCTTATTCAATCAGATTTAATTCATTGTGAGAATATTTTAGATTTATATTGCTTGTGGTTACATTAGTTGGGTAAGGGAGGTCTTATGCTACTGCAAAGAGCTGGCTCACATGTGGCTAATGTCCTCTGTTATTTTATCTTGTTTTATGCCCATGGTTTTCTTTTCTTTTGCTTTGACAGATGGCATGGTGGGTTGAGTTTTGAACTTGAGGTTGTATTTCAATCTGTTCCTCCACCTGGACCAAAGTGATAATTGAGTTTGTCTACTTTATCTGTACTCAAAATGTGTTCTAGATTTGAGTAAAGTGTTTTTAGCAAATTGATGTATATGTAGGTTGATTTCTAATTTATTTCTATATACGTCGAAGAGTAATACTGATGACTTATTTTCTGCATTTTGGTTTTTTATTTCTATTTGGGATAATGAGCGGTGGTTATGGGGTTCATGGAGATGGGTTTCTTGAAATGGAGATGGGTTTGATGCACCAGCCCATTTGAATTGTATATGCATTACATATGTAGTTGGGCATTTATGTATATATTCAATTGGCATGTCCTGTTTTCATATTAGGTGCCCAAACATCTCAGTTGTTTCATGTTATATACAATTAATAGAATATATTTAAATATTGAATGTGTTGCTTATGCATGCTATCATTTGCGGTTGAGTTTGTTCAATGTTATTTGAGAACCTTTTTTAGCATGAAAACATGTGCCTTGCAATGAAATGTAGAATGATGGAATGATTCTATTTGAGGTGGTTTTTCAACATCACCTGTAATTTTCTTCATATATTTGTCTGGACATTGCACGTGCCTTGCACGTGTGCAGGGATACACTAGTACATACAAACATGGAGACCACATATAAAAACATCCCATTACCAACCTGTATCATATTCCAAACATACAACCACGATGCACATTGGATTTAATTTGAATCATTCCAATTCGAACACATTCACAAAATACACAAAATTCTGTAGTATATCTGTATATTTTACAACCAACGGTTCATCAAAACTGATGAAACATCCACCAAAGTTCAGTAAAACATTTTTTCTGCTTTGTGCAACATATTTCTGGTTTCAACTATTAATCCACACCATTCAACTAAACCATCCATTTGAAAAACCATTCAAGAACGCAGTTAGGCCTCTTTTGGATGAATCATGAAATGAATTTGGACATATCCAACGAACCATTACCTACTAATAGCATCTCTATGGGTTGTCATGGAAAACTCACTTCCAAGTTCCAAATATTGCTCTTGAAAGGGAAGCCTTCCACCTACCTTCTAACAAAAAAAACATAGCGCTTCCGAGTTCATGCAATAACAAATTCTTACCAACAACAAAAAAAATTCCAATGCCTGCCTATATAAAGTGTTTCCCAAAATCATTTACTTGAAAAAAAACCTTCTCAAATCATTTACAGAAAAAAAAAAAAAAAAAACCCAATCTTACCACATAATGGATCTGACCTATCTAATTCTCTTCCTTTTATTAGTTGGCCCCTTTGAAAGCTTGGGGAAAGAGGATTGGGATGGAAGTGATCTTCTACATGTATGTGCTGATGAAAGAGTACTAAAACAACTAAAAAAAGAGGCACTCTTAGTGTCTGAGCTCTCTGTAGACCTGGATGAGAAAGATCGTTATTTGCCTTTAAGCGTCGATTGGAGGGAGAAGGGTGCCGTAAGTTCCGTAAAGCGCCAACGGCAATGTGGTAAGAAACACAATTTGGATTATTTTTCTAAAATTAATTGCTCTCTGTTTGGCAAATCTTATTTATATAAAATAGAACTGTAAGGAATAGATCTGCATAATATAGATGTTTGAATAAATAGACTGTTTGGTAGATCGAAAAGATAATTTAAAATAGGCTTTTTTAAAACCAACGATATAGATTTTTTCACAAAATCCTGTAGATGCACAAGGAATTAATGGTACAAAATTGAACTCTTAGCTGTTTATGGTGGTTTAAAGAGGATCAGTGGCTTGGATTTTAATCTTGGAGTTGGAGCCCACAAAAATCTAAAAATACATGTATCTAATTTTGGACTTTTCTCAAATATCTTGAGAACTATGACAGATCAACGGCTTCAAATTAAACTTAGTGGACATACTTGAGGATATAAAAGCCCCAATGGTTCAGATCTACGTTATCTAGCCCACAATTAAATAAAAAAAAAGAAAAAAAAAGGCTGGAATTCAATCACGGGAAAACACATGCCACTACATGCCAGAATCCAACCATATACATATACATCAACGGCTCATAGTTTTTCAGAGATTTCTCGAGATCTACAAGGAATTAATGTCTGAAATTTTAACAGATATCCGTGACTGTCATTCTAAAGAGAACCAACGACTTGGATCTTGATATGGGGTCCCACAGAAGTCTAGAAATACGTATTTAAGCGTTCATGGTTTCTCACACATATCTCGAGATCCTTCACAAATCAACGGCTTAAATTTTGTGTGGTGGCGTGTATGAGCTTTGTAAAGACTTTTATCGGTTCAGATCTCAATTTAGGGGGTCATGATCTAAAAAGAAAGACAAAAAAAAAAAAGTACACAGGGGTCCATCTATTAAAGCTATTGTAGCACTGCCTCCTCTACCCGCGTCAGACATAATTGTCTGTTCTGATGGACTCCTTCATGCCACAGACATTAATGTCTACACCACTGATTCATATGGACATATAGGATGCAGTAAACAAACAATATATTTTCTAAAATGTCTATCTGAATCCACTTTTAGACAAATATACGTCCTAACGGTAATAATTGTCTCTATTTCACTTAATACGGTTTTTAACAGCTAAAAGTCCATTTGGGGAGCTATTTTGGTAATAAGAGGTAAGAGTGGGTGTTGTGGGCCATCCTATCTTATATTTATCTTAGCTGAAAGGCTGAGAAAGGTATATCATATCCTCTTTATATATTTTTTTGTTATTAATCTTTTAAACTCTATGATAATTATAGCTAACATATATGCCATCAGAATTGTGATTTTATGAATTCCATTATCATTTTGAATTGCAATGATGACATTTTTTTTTTCTTACCCATCTTGTCACTTTCTAATATTGAATGGGCAAATGATACCCCTAACTTGCTATATAGGAGAGCTCACCGCAGATTTCATTCTGATTTCATCATCCAATCATGATGAAATATATGTTTGTGAAACGTTGTGGGTGATTGTTCCTATTATTATTAAAATCGTTGTTGTTGATATTATTATTATTATTATTATTATTATTATGTTGCAAATTTGGATTGCCCTGAAAATCTGCCACATTGGAAGATCCTAGCCATCCAATTTTCAGGTACAAATAGTCAAATAGCAAGCAAGAAAAAAATGAAAAAAATGCTCCGTTTGTTCTTCCATTCAACAGTCCTAATCATGCAATCATGATGAAATTCAGTTCTGTGCAATTAATCTGATGTGGGTGGATTGTTCCTACTCTCTCTCAAAATTGTAAATTGTAGGATGACACATATACAATATCTTACTGCATCCATGTTGAGACCATTCATCAGTGACCTATACGGTTGATCTCATGGGCCACACAGTCAATGCTAGTTTTCCTTGAAGTCTGAATATTGCATGCAAGTCCAAAAAGGAGGTGATACGTTTTTTTTTTCTTTTAATAACAGAGGGTGTCCCAGCTCTTTGCGCCGGACTAATCCCTACAGGACCAAGGGAGCCGGGAAAATCTCCGGTGGCCTAGTTTAATTTCGAACCCTCAACCATCTGGACCAAACCTAGTCCTAATAATGATAGTTAGGAGTGTGAATTGACAAAAAAAAAAAAAAGAAAAAAAAAGGAAAAAGAAAAGAAAAGAAAAGGGTTTCAGACCTTTTATATATACATCTATGCTAAGGAGAGTGAATTTGACAAGGAGATAATTTTTGTTCACTGGCAACCTACTGCTTAACGGGCCCTTATATATATACTCTTTCTGTTTTGAAACAGGATCTTGTTGGGCATTCTCAGCCATAGGCGCAGTTGAAGGAATACATCAAATCCAAAGCCATAAATTGCTGAATCTCTCGGCCCAACAATTAGTTGACTGTGACAAAGGGAATCGAGGCTGTAAATCTGGCACTGTGGGGCCCGCATTCGAGTATATTACCAAACATGGCATTGCAACTCAAGATGACTATCCATATACTGGTGAAGATGGCCATTGTAACAGCCATGTCTCCACCCATCGGTTGATAGGGGGTTCCAGTTATGTGCCAGCCACGGAGAGGCATTTAATGGCCGCAGTAGTAAGGCAGCCTATTTCTGCTTACGTTGCAATAGATGAAATTGCCTTTGGGAATATAAAGGCAGCATCTTCAAAGGCCCCTGTGGCACAAAATTGAACCATGCCATCCTTGTTGTGGGATACGGGACTACTCATAAAGGAACAAAATACTGGATAGTCAAAAATTCATGGGGACGTAAGTGGGGTGAAGGTGGCTTCATGCTGATGGAGAGGGACATAGGTGAGAAGGGCCTCTGCGGGATTGCGTCTCTTGCTTCCTATCCAATCCCAGTGTAACATTAACAAAAAAAAAAAAATAGTTCCCTCTTATAGTTTATGTTTTATTCCTCTTAAGAAAAGAAAAAATATTATCAATAAACTTTGCTACTTACCAAAATAAAAAATAAAAAAATAGTTCCCTATTTGTTGTCATTACTAGTTTATGTCTTATTTCGTGTTAATAAAGAAGAAATGACTAGCTCGGGGAAGGGTCATGCATACCACTTTCCCAGCCATTCAACCCGTTAAAATGTGACAATTAAAGTGCACCAACATGTGAAGCTGGTCACCATCTTGGAAGGCATATGGTCAGAATTATAAACCAACAGGCTGAGAAAATCTTGGCTTAGGGCCTGTAAATTGATTGAGTGGAATATGAATATCTAACCATTTACAGATCTAAGATTTGCAAGGAAGAGGGCAAAAGAGAACAAATGAGAAACTGGTTCCTTAGGAAAAAGCTACCTAAGTTTACTGCATTTTATATTGGCATGAGTTCCTGTAACGCTCATGATTTCATTTTAGACACACGAGGCCTCCTTTTCATGACCAACCTGCACATACATATCACACTCCCACGCTGATTTAAATCACAATCTTCAGATGTCAGTCGGTACTTCCCGAGCTCAAGTAAGTGGATGAAAATCTAATTCATTGCCCCTCCATTAGGGCTGATCAACCGGATCCCTAAAATGAAGGACCGGACCGGTCCAAACCGCTTCGGTTCGACCACTTAAATTGGTCCGGACCGGTTTCCATTTTTTTTTTTTTCATTTTCACCTCACATCTAAAAAGTGGGCAAATGTCAAATGAATGAATGATGGATTTTACAAATGGATGCTGGGCTCATGCCTCATGAGCTCATCAATATGAAAATTTTATTATTATTATTTTAATAAATCCGGTCTGGTCTGGTCCAGACCGGACCCCAAAAGGCCTGGTTCGGACCGGACCGGATTTGGACCACTAAGACTGCAAATCCGGTCCGGACTAATGATGGGTAAAATATGTAATATTTAACACTGATTAGCTCACATTCAAAGGGTTTTTATAATATGGTCCCACCACTAAAAGAATTATAATATGGGCCCACCTTTTTGTGATTGTGACCCCATATGACCCAGCTTAAGAATGATAAAGTTAGGTGACCTTTTCTAAGATTGTAAACATATGGCCTACCTTTAGAAATTGAGTTATATCTACCATAATTCCAAGAAATCTAGCATGGCTTAGACCTTTGAGAACTTTTTATTTTTTTTGTAAGAAGTGTTGTTTTTTAACATTGGGATTTCGAAGTCAACATGACTACTTTTTTGTGCGAACTTAGTAATCCATTTTTACACAGAGGGATGCTACACAGCCTAGGAATTGTGCCCACGCTGTGGCACGGACCCAGGGGGACCGTTGGACGCATCCCACGGTCCCCCTGGGGCCCGTGCCACAGCCCGGGCACATTTCCCGAGCTGTGGACTTTTCTTTTTACACGGAACCGAATAAATCTAATTCAGTTCTTTCCCGTAAAGCATTGCACAAAATTATAGAAACGTCTTGTTCGAAAGGACATTATGACCTTTCCACTAAATCAGTAAATCTTCATGTCACACCAATGTGACCATAAGGTTTGCAAAAATAAGTAAATAAATATTCACATAACTCACTGAGGTGATGCCTAAGAGGAGTCTTTCAAGAACAGAAACGGAGATGTTGCGCTCCATGTCAGGGACTGAGAGGATGTTGCTGGGCTTTGGGTACTTCTTTTAGTGAAGCTGGCTTAGATTTAGGAAGGTAACCTTATTGACATGTAAAGCATTGAGAATTTTGGGTCCTTCACGTTAAGGGTCATGATGGTTTTTTTATGGTCTGGGTCTAGCTAGGCGAAAGATTGTGAACCATGCATGACCCATTTGGTTATTGGCCTAAGTGTACAACCACACGCAGCCATGGCAATAAAATTAAGACAAAGGTCCATCTTATTTGCAAAACTATATGTACTTTTTTACTCATACTATTGTTCTTCTGCCTCTGGTGATCTCTTTGGGGACTTTTCTCTGAAAGTCTTTGTTTTGTTCTTTGCTTTTTAATACAATTACCCTTTCAGCAAAATAAAAAAAGAAACACATACCTGAGTCATTTCAGATAATAATAATAAAAAAATCAGATGCACTTTCAGAGGTTAGAAAGCATAGAGACGCCTATATTTTTCTTTTTGGAAAGGAAGTTCCTACATTTGTGTTGCAAAATGATTTGCATTGTTTTCCTTTATTGTCGATAAAAAAATCTCAGCCATGAAAAGCTTTAAAACATGTATTCTATCCATGTTTTCAAAATTGTACTTCACATCACATCACATCAGAGCTTTTATAGGGCCTTGTAATTAATAAATATGGTATCATTTTTTTAATTAGAAAGTAAGAATTGCCTATTATATTTTTTTTTGAAAAATTGCAAATTCTTATGTTCTAAGTACTTTCACACAAGGGTGAATTGCATTGGCACGTTTAACAAGTTTTGACATCTATATCTATAACCTTATTATAAAAGAGAAGAAGTTGTCCAGCGTTCACCTACTTAACAAATTCTCTCCACACCCATGGCCCACTTGGATGACAAATCTATGCATGCCCACTTGGAAGGCTCACTTGCTGATGAATGTCTATTGTCTACACTTGTTTGCCATGGACTCTTCCCTCGTATTCTCGACTCTTCCACCCAAACACGAAAAAGGAAAGTTCACTTCTTCCTCTCCATGCATTGCCCCATCACAGAAAGAAAGCTCCACTTCTTCCTCCCCATACATCCCCTAGATGCAAGAAAAGCATCACTTCTTGCTCTCAATACAAGGCCCTAAACACAGAAAAGGAAGGCATCACTGATTGAGTATCATGATATGATTTTTTCAATCTCTCTCTAAAAAAATTCTCAGTTTGTTTTTGTTCCAAAGATGGGAGTCTTTTTTTTTTTTTCTCTTTTATATGTTGTAAATTAGGGTTCTTGTTTGCATTCCATTGATTGGGTTGGTCTCCACATCTGTGTTGTTTAGAAATTCGAGTGTACAATAATTTTTTTATTTCTTTCTTCAATATGTTGTAAATTAGGGTTCTTGATTGCATTCCATGGATTGGGTTAGTTTCCACAACTATGTTGTCTAGAAATTTGAGTTTACAAAATATATGGTTCTGAAATGTTACGAAGATGGAGTCTTTTGATTTCCTTTCTTCAATTTGTTGTAAACTTGCAGTTGAGAATGCCCATTTGGATTTCATGTTATCTTTCTTCTCATTTGATTTATGATTTTATCTTTCTTGATTCAATTTAGAAAGGCCTGAGAAATGTATAAGAAACTGAAAATTTTCTTCTTTTATAAAATGTATATGAAATAGTTGAGCAACACCAACATCTTGCTTCTAAAATGAATCTGAAAGTGGATTGGAACTATACGTAGGGGAAGTTGACTCTTGCAGCATTTTTCATAGTGTGGGTATAAGTAGTCAAAAAAGAAAAAATGTACAGATGAGCACACCCACGATCAACATCTCGTGTAAAATACAAGAGAAATAAAACAGAACAATGTGAAACATATGTTCATAGGCTTCTGCATATTGCGTCTTTGTGATTACTCTTATCAAAAGTTTTATTGGCCTGACAGGCCTTTCTTATCTGAAATTCATAATGCTCTTTGCTAATTGAGTGTGCATTGTATCTAGACCTCTGATTGAAGAGGACTAAGTCCATAATTCATGGGTTGTTCGCTTCTTCATTTTCCTTTAAGTTCTAAAAGAGTAATTCTCAAGCATGACTTCTTATTCTCTTCTCTCTGTTTTTTTTTTCCTTCTTTTCTTTCTTTTTTTTGGTTTTGATGCATTTGCACAAAGATTCACACACCACACGAAAATAGGAAGTTCTTTCTCTCCATTTATAACGTAGTATTGGTTTTGGGTTCCGCTATGATTGGAATGGGTCTTTTTAGGCTTTATCAATGTTCTATTCTTTTGTTTTTGGGCAAAGGACTTAGTTTTATTGACTTTTGTTCATTTTCCTTTAGATTCAATAAAATAGTAATTCTCAAGCATGAGTTCTTTTTCTCTTCTTTTTTTTTTCCTCGTTTTCACTTTTCTTTTTGGTATTGATCCATTTACAAAAAATAGGGAGTTCTTTTAAAATTAAATCCGAACAAATCCATAAGATGCATGATCCAACACTCAAAATGTTATAGAAATAACATAATAATTTGTAGCAGCTTACAAGGAGTTTTCCCTTATATAGAACTGAATCAAGAATTTAAAACAGCAGAATTGCTGGAATTGTAGTGTTCATGTTTAAAAACTCGACTCTTAAAAAGAATTACGGACTAGCATTCAGCCTTATTTAGACTTGGCTCTTTAGGTGATAATTCTTGTTTTGTTCCTCTTTTTTCTAGATCAAGTTATATTGCAAATGATATTTCAACTTCAAGAATCACTTTATTGAAAGTAATGGATTGCCTTTATCTCTTTTTAAATATAAGCATATGTTGCCTTTCTTATTATTTATTGTTGTGTGGGTTTCTATATCCTTGAATGACATAAAGTTCTCATTTGAGCTTTAACTAGTTTTCTGGCATTTGTCGGCTGAAATTGCTCAACTATGTGTGAACAAGTGGTTTGTGCAAGAATTTGAGTCGTCCTATGGTTGCTAACCTAGCTATTAATGTCGAGTTCCATAGGATGAGCAGGATGTGGAAGATTTCAGAATATCAATCTAGATAGCAACAAAAACATTATGAAGGTTATGATGATGAGTACGAATAAAATTTGGAATTAGTTGCTTTTGATGTCACTTTGGCCCTTTTTGTTTGCATTAAAATAGATAGGAATTGAATACATAAGGCTGATAAAAATAAAGGTCAAAGGTGAATTTTCAAATATGATCAAGTATTTCAAGATTCATTTTTTTAAAAATTTTTCCATATACAGAAAGCTTACTTGTTATCCATTTCCTTTTGTTTTATCTATATCTTGTTTAACAAATCTTTTATTGTGAGTTTTTTTAACTATGTATTTCTGCTCATAATATTTTATTATGGCATGGGCAGCTCTCCATTTGTATAGAAAGAAATAATGGGACAAAAAATTGCATGTGATGGAAGTCAATGTAAATAGTTCTACATGTTGGTTGGTTGATGGCATTCAAGATCCAATATTCTGTATTTTATTTTTTTTATAACGGTAAAATAATATTCTGCATTTGGTCTCAACCAAAGAATTTTTTGTTGAAAACATTTTGCATCAATGTGTTTTTCTCTTGGTGTATGGAATTGTATGGTGTTAGGGAAACGAGGAACGTAGACGCGTTGGATTGGTTGGGTCTGATTCAATCAGATTTAATTCATTGTGAGAATATTTTAGATTTATATTGCTTGTGGTTACATTAGTTGGGTAAGGGAGGTCTTATGCTACTGCAAAGAGCTGGCTCACATGTGGCTAATGTCCTCTGTTATTTTATCTTGTTTTATGCCCATGGTTTTCTTTTCTTTTGCTTTGACAGATGGAATGGTGGGTTTAGTATTATTTTGTTTGTATCCAATGTGTTCTTGGCATCATAGAAAATTCTAACATCTTGAACTTGAGGTTGTATTTCAATCTGTTCCTCCACCTGGACCAAAGTGATGATTGAGTTTGTCTACTTTATCTGTACTAAAATGTTTCTAGATTTGAGTAACGTGTTTTTAGCAAAATTGACGTATATGTAGGTTGATTTCTAATTTATTTCTATATACGTCGAAGAGTAATACTGATGACTTATTTTCTGCATTTTGGTTTTTATTTCTATTTGGGATAATGAGCGGTGGTTATGGGTTCATGGAGATGGGTTTCTTGAAATGGAGATGGGTTTGATGCACCAGCCCATTTGAATTGTATATGCATTACATATGTAGTTGGGCATTTATGTATATATTCAATTGGCATGTCCTGTTTTCATATTAGGTGCCCAAACATCTCAGTTGTTTCATGGTATATACAATTAATAGAATATATTTTAAATATTGAATGTGTTGCTTATGCATGCTATCATTTGCGGTTGAGTTTGTTCAATGTTATTTGAGAACCTTTTTTAGCATGAAACATGTCCCTTGCAATGAAATGTAGAATGATGGAATGATTCTATTTGAGGTGGTTTTTCCACATCACCTGTAATTTTCTTCATATATTTGTCTGCACATTGCACTTGCCTTGCACGTGTGCAGGGATACACTAGTACATACAAACATGGAGACCACATATAAAAACATCCCATTACCAACCTGTATCATATTCCAAACATACAACCACGATGCACATTGGATTTAATTTGAATCATTCCAATTCGAACACATTCACAAAATACACAAAATTCTGTAGTATATCTGTATATTTTACAACCAACGGTTCATCAAAACTGATGAAACATCCACCAAAGTTCAGGTAAAACATTTTTTCTGCTTTGTGCAACATATTTCTGGTTCAACTATTAATCCACACCATTCAACTAAACCATCCATTTGAAAAACCATTCAAGAACGCAGTTAGGCCTCTTTTGGATGAATCATGAAATGAATTTGGACATATCCAACGAACCATTACCTACTAATAGCATCTCTATGGGTTGTCATGGAAAACTCACTTCCAAGTTCCAAATATTGCTCTTGAAAGGGAAGCCTTCCACCTACCTTCTAACAAAAAAAACATAGCGCTTCCGAGTTCATGCAATAACAAATTCTTACCAACAACAAAAAAAAATTCCAATGCCTGCCTATATAAAGTGTTTCCCAAAATCATTTACTTGAAAAAAAACCTTCTCAAATCATTTACAGAAAAAAAAAAAAAAAACCCCAATCTTACCACATAATGGATCTGACCTATCTAATTCTCTCTTCCTTTTATTAGTTGGCCCCTTTGAAAGCTTGGGGAAAGAGGATTGGGATGGAAGTGATCTTCTACATGTATGTGCTGATGAAAGAGTTACTAAAACAACTAAAAAAAGAGGCACTCTTAGTGTCTGAGCTCTCTGTAGACCTGGATGAGAAGATCGTTATTTGCCTTTAAGCGTCCGATTGGAGGGAGAAGGGTGCCGTAAGTTCCGTAAAGCGCCAACGGCAATGTGGTAAGAAACACAATTTGGATTATTTTTCTAAAATTAATTGCTCTCTGTTTGGCAAATCTTATTTATATAAAATAGAACTGTAAGGAATAGATCTGCATAATATAGATGTTTGAATAAATAGACTGTTTGGTAGATCGAAAGATAATTTAAAATAGGCTTTTTTAAAACCAACGATATAGATTTTTTCACAAAATCCTGTAGATGCACAAGGAATTAATGGTACAAAATTGAACTCTTAGCTGTTTATGGTGGTTTAAAGAGGAATCAGTGGCTTGGATTTTAATCTTGGAGTTGGAGCCCACAAAAAATCTAAAAATACATGTATCTAATTTTGGACTTTTCTCAAATATCTTGAGAACTATGACAGATCAACGGCTTCAAATTAAACTTAGTGGACATACTTGAGGATATAAAAGCCCCAATGGTTCAGATCTACGTTATCTAGCCCACAATTAAATAAAAAAAAAGAAAAAAAAAAGGCTGGAATTCAATCACGGGAAAACACATACCACTACATGCCAGAATCCAACCATATACATATACATCAACGGCTCATAGTTTTTCAGAGATTTTCTCGAGATCTACAAGGAATTAATGTCTGAAATTTTAACAGATATCCGTGACTGTCATTCTAAAGAGAACCAACGACTTGGATCTTGATATGGGGTCCCACAGAAGTCTAGAAATACGTATTTAAGCGTTCATGGTTTCTCACACATATCTCGAGATCCTTCACAAATCAACGGCTTAAATTTTGTGTGGTGGCGTGTATGAGCTTTGTAAAGACTTTTATCGGTCAGATCTCAATTTAGGGGGTCATGATCTAAAAAGAAAGACAAAAAAAAAAAAAGTACACAGGGGTCCATCTATTAAAGCTATTGTAGCACTGCCTCTTCTACCCGCGTCAGACATAATTGTCTGTTCTGATGGACTCCTTCATGCCACAGACATTAATGTCTACACCACTGATTCATATGGACATATAGGATGCAGTAAACAAACAATATATTTTCTAAAAATGTCTATCTGAATCCACTTTTAGACAAATATACGTCCTAACGGTAATAATTGTCTCTATTTCACTTAATACGGATTTTAACAGCTAAAAGTCCATTTGGGGAGCTATTTTGGTAATAAGAGGTAAGAGTGGGTGTTGTGGGCCATCCTATCTTATATTTATCTTAGCTGAAAGGCTGAGAAAGGTATATCATATCCTCTTTTATATATTTTTTTGTTATTAATCTTTTAAACTCTATGATAATTATAGCTAACATATATGCCATCAGAATTGTGATTTTATGAATTCCATTATCATTTTGAATTGCAATGATGACATTTTTTTTTTCTTACCCATCTTGTCACTTTCTAATATTGAATGGGCAAATGATACCCCTAACTTGCTATATAGGAGAGCTCACCGCAGATTTCATTCTGATTTCATCATCCAATCATGATGAAATATATGTTTGTGAAACGTTGTGGGTGATTGTTCCTATTATTATTAAAATCGTTGTTGTTGATATTATTATATTATTATTATTATTATTATTATGTTGCAAATTTGGATTGCCCTGAAAATCTGCCACATTGGAAGATCCTAGCCATCCAATTTTCAGGTACAAATAGTCAAATAGCAAGCAAGAAAAAATGAAAAAAATGCTCCGTTTGTTCTTCCATTCAACAGTCCTAATCATGCAATCATGATGAAATTCAGTTCTGTGCAATTAATCTGATGTGGGTGGATTGTTCCTACTCTCTCTCAAAATTGTAAATTGTAGGATGACACATATACAATATCTTACTGCATCCATGTTGAGACCATTCATCAGTGACCTATACGGTTGATCTCATGGGCCACACAGTCAATGCTAGTTTTCCTTGAAGTCTGAATATTGCATGCAAGTCCAAAAATGAGGTGATACGTTTTTTTTTCTTTTAATAACAGAGGGTGTCCCAGCTCTTTGCGCCGGACTAATCCCTACAGGACCAAGGGAGCCGGGAAAATCTCCGGTGGCCTAGTTTAATTTCGAACCCTCAACCATCTGGACCAAACCTAGTCCTAATAATGATAGTTAGGAGTGTGAATTGACAAAAAAAAAAAAAAAAGAAAAAAAAGGAAAAAGAAAAGAAAAGAAAAGGGTTTCAGACCTTTTATATATACATCTATGCTAAGGAGAGTGAATTTGACAAGGAGATAATTTTTGTTCACTGGCAACCTACTGCTTAACGGGCCCTTATATATATACTCTTTCTGTTTTGAAACAGGATCTTGTTGGGCATTCTCAGCCATAGGCGCAGTTGAAGGAATACATCAAATCCAAAGCCATAAATTGCTGAATCTCTCGGCCCAACAATTAGTTGACTGTGACAAAGGGAATCGAGGCTGTAAATCTGGCACTGTGGGGCCCGCATTCGAGTATATTACCAAACATGGCATTGCAACTCAAGATGACTATCCATATACTGGTGAAGATGGCCATTGTAACAGCCATGTCTCCACCCATCGGTTGATAGGGGGTTCCAGTTATGTGCCAGCCACGGAGAGGCATTTAATGGCCGCAGTAGTAAGGCAGCCTATTTCTGCTTACGTTGCAATAGATGAAATTGCCTTTTGGGAATATAAAGGCAGCATCTTCAAAGGCCCCTGTGGCACAAAATTGAACCATGCCATCCTTGTTGTGGGATACGGGACTACTCATAAAGGAACAAAATACTGGATAGTCAAAAATTCATGGGGACGTAAGTGGGGTGAAGGTGGCTTCATGCTGATGGAGAGGGACATAGGTGAGAAGGGCCTCTGCGGGATTGCGTCTCTTGCTTCCTATCCAATCCCAGTGTAACATTAACAAAAAAAAAAAAAATAGTTCCCTCTTATAGTTTATGTTTTATTCCTCTTAAGAAAAGAAAAAATATTATCAATAAACTTTGCTACTTACCAAAATAAAAAATAAAAAATAGTTCCCTATTTGTTGTCATTACTAGTTTATGTCTTATTTCGTGTTAATAAAGAAGAAATGACTAGCTCGGGGAAGGGTCATGCATACCACTTTCCCAGCCATTCAACCCGTTAAAATGTGACAATTAAAGTGCACCAACATGTGAAGCTGGTCACCATCTTGGAAGGCATATGAGTCAGAATTATAAACCAACAGGCTGAGAAAATCTTGGCTTAGGGCCTGTAAATTGATTGAGTGGAATATGAATATCTAACCATTTACAGATCTAAGATTTGCAAGGAAGAGGGCAAAAGAGAACAAATGAGAAACTGGTTCCTTAGGAAAAAGCTACCTAAGTTTACTGCATTTTATATTGGCATGAGTTCCTGTAACGCTCATGATTTCATTTTAGACACACGAGGCCTCCTTTTCATGACCACCTGCACATACATATCACACTCCACGCTGATTTAAATCACAATCTTCAGATGTCAGTCGGTACTTCCCGAGCTCAAGTAAGTGGATGAAAATCTAATTCATTGCCCCTCCATTAGGGCTGATCAACCGGATCCCTAAAATGAAGGACCGGACCGGTCCAAACCGCTTCGGTTTCGACCACTTAAAGTGGTCCGGACCGGTTTCCATTTTTTTTTTTTTCATTTTCACCTCACATCTAAAAAGTGGGCAAATGTCAAATGAATGAATGATGGATTTTACAAATGGATGCTGGGCTCATGCCTCATGAGCTCATCAATATGAAAATTCTTATTATTATTATTTTAATAAATCCGGTCTGGTCTGGTCCAGACCGGACCCCAAAAGGCCTGGTTCGGACCGGACCGGATTTGGACCACTAAGACTGCAAATCCGGTCCGGACTAATGATGGGTAAAATATGTAATATTTAACACTGATTAGCTCACATTCAAAGGGTTTTTATAATATGGTCCCACCACTATAAGAATTATAATATGGGCCCACCTTTTGTGATTGTGACCCCATATGACCCAGCTTTAAGAATGATAAAGTTAGGTGACCTTTCTAAGATTGTAAACATGTGGCCTACCTTTAGAAATTGAGTTATATCTACCATAATTCCAAGAAATCTAGCATGGCTTAGACCTTTGAGAACTTTTATTTTTTTTGTAAGAAGTGTTGTTTTTTAACATTGGGATTTCGAAGTCAACATGACTACTTTTTTGTGCGAACTTAGTAATCCATTTTTACACAGAGGGATGCTACACAGCCTAGGAATTGTGCCCACGCTGTGGCACGGACCCAGGGGGACCGTTGGACGCATCCCACGGTCCCCCCTGGGGCCCGTGCCACAGCCCGGGCACATTTCCCGAGCTGTGGACTTTTCTTTTTACACGGAACCGAATAAATCTAATTCAGTTCTTTCCCCGTAAAAGCATTGCACAAAATTATAGAAACGTCTTGTTCGAAAGGACATTATGACCTTTCCACTAAATCAGTAAATCGTCATGTCACAACCAATGTGACCATAAGGTTTGCAAAAATAAGTAAATAAATATTCACATAACTCACTGAGGTGATGCCTAAGAGGAGTCTTTCAAGAACAGAAACGGAGATGTTGCGCTCCATGTCAGGGACTGAGAGGATGTTGCTGGGCTTTGGGTACTTCTTTTAGTGAAGCTGGCTTAGATTTAGGAAGGTAACCTTATTGACATGTAAAGCATTGAGAATTTGGGTCCTTCACGTTAAGGGTCATGATGGTTTTTTTATGGTCTGGGTCTAGCTAGGCGAAAGATTGTGAACCATGCATGACCCATTTGGTTATTTGGCCTAAGTGTACAACCACACGCAGCCATGGCAATAAAAATTAAGACAAAGGTCCATCTTATTTGCAAACTATATGTACTTTTTTACTCATACTATTGTTCTTCTGCCTCTGGTGATCTCTTTGGGGACTTTTCTCTGAAAGTCTTTGTTCCGTTCTTTGCTTTTTAATACAATTACCCTTTCAGCAAAATAAAAAAAAGAAACATACCTGAGTCATTTCAGAGAATAATAATAAAAAAAAAATCAGATGCACTTTCAGAGGTTCGAAAGCATAGAGACGCCTATATTTTTCTTTTTGGAAAGGAAGTTCCTACATTTGTGTTGCAAAATGATTTGCATTGTTTTCCTTTATTGTCGATAAAAAAATCTCAGCCATGAAAAGCTTAAAAACATGTAATTCTATCCATGTTTTCAAAATTGTACTTCACATCACATCACATCAGAGCTTTTATAGGGCCTTGTAATTAATAAATTATGGTATCATTTTTTTAATTAGAAAGTAAGAATTGCCTATTAATATTTTTTTTGAAAAATTGCAAATTCTTATGTTCTAAGTACTTTCACACAAGGGTGAATTGCATTGGCACGTTTAACAAGTTTTGACATCTATATCTATAACCTTATTATAAAAGAGAAGAAGTTGTCCAGCGTTCACCTACTTAACAAATTCTCTCCACACCCATGGCCCACTTGGATGACAAATCTATGCATGCCCACTTGGAAGGCATCACTTGCTGATGAATGTCTATTGTCTACACTTGTTTGCCATGGACTCTTCCCTCGTATTCTCGACTCTTCCACCCAAACACGAAAAAAGGAAAGTTCACTTTTCCTCTCCATGCATTGCCCCATCACAGAAAGAAAAGCTCCACTTCTTCCTCCCCATACATCCCCTAGATGCAAGAAAAGCATCACTTCTTGCTCTCAATACAAGGCCCTAAACACAGAAAAGGAAGGCATCACTGATTGAGTATCATGATATGATTTTTTCAATCTCTCTCTAAAAAAAATCTCAGTTTGTTTTTGTTCCAAAGATGGGAGTCTTTTTTTTTTTTTCTCTTTTATATGTTGTAAATTAGGGTTCTTGTTTGCATTCCATTGATTGGGTTGGTCTCCACATCTGTGTTGTTTAGAAATTCGAGTGTACAATAATTTTTTTATTTTCTTTCTTCAATATGTTGTAAATTAGGGTTCTTGATTGCATTCCATGGATTGGGTTTAGTTTCCACAACTATGTTGTCTAGAAATTTGAGTTTACAAAAATTATGGTTCTGAAATGTTACGAAGATGGAGTCTTTTGATTTCCTTTCTTCAATTTGTTGTAAACTTGCAGTTGAAGAATGCCCATTTGGATTTCATGTTATCTTTCTTCTCATTTGATTTATGATTTTATCTTTCTTGATTCAATTTAGAAAGGCCTGAGAAATGTATAAGAAACTGAAAATTTTCTTCTTTTATAAAATGTATAGGAAATAGTTGAGCAACACCAACATCTTGCTTCTAAATGAATCTGAAAGTGGATTGGAACTATACGTAGGGGAAGTTGACTCTTGCAGCATTTTCGTAGTGTGGGTATAAGCAGTCAAAAAAGAAAAAGTGTACGGATGAGCACAACCACGATCAACATCTCGTGTAAAATACAAGAGAAATAAAACAGAACAATGTGAAACATATGTTCATAGGCTTCTGCATATTGCGTCTTTGTGATTACTCTTATCAAAAGTTTTATTGGCCTGACAGGCCTTTCTTATCTGAAATTCATAATGCTCTTTGCTAATTGAGTGTGCATTGTATCTAGACCTCTGATTGAAGAGGACTAAGTCCATAATTCATGGGTTTGTTCGCTTTCTTCATTTTCCTTTAAGTTCTTAAAAAAGTAATTCTCAAGCATGACTTCTTTATTCTCTTCTCTCTCTTTTTCCTTCTTTTTCTCTTTTTTTTTTTTTGGTTTTGATGCATTTGCACAAAGATTCACACACCACATGAAAATAGGAAGTTCTTTCTCTCCATTTATAACGTAGTATTGGTTTTGGGTTCCGCTATGATTGGAATGGGTCTTTTTAGGCTTTATCAATGTTTTATTCTTTTGTTTTTGGGCAAAGGACTTAGTTTTATTGACTTGTTCATTTTCCTTTAGATTCATAAAATAGTAATTCTCAAGGCATGAGTTCTTTTTTCTCTTCTTCTTTTTTCCTTCTTTTCACTTTTTTTTTTGGTATTGATGCATTTGCAAAAAAATAGGGAGTTCTTTTAAAATTAAATCCGAACAAATCCATAAGATGCATGATCCAACACTCAAAATGTTATAGAAATAACATAATAATTTGTAGCAGCTTACAAGGAGTTTTCCCTTATATAGAACTGAATCAAGAATTTAAGACAGCAGAATTACTGGATTTGTAGTGTTCATGTTTAAAAACTTGACTCTTAAAAAGAATTACGGACTAGCATTATCCCTTATTTAGACTTGGCTTCTTTAGGTGATAATTCTTGTTTTGTTCCTCTTTTTTCTAGATCAAGTTTATATTGCAAATGATATTTCAACTTCAAGAATCACTTTATTGAAGGTAATAGATTGGATTTATCTCTTTTTAAATATAAGCATATGTTGCCTTTCTTATTATTTATTGTTGTGTGGGTTTCTATATCCATTTTTTATGACATAAAATTTTCATTTGAGGTTAAACAAGTTTTCTGACATTTGTAGGCTGAAATTGCTCAACTATGTGTCAACAAGTGGTTTTGTGCCAGAATTTGAGTTGTCCTATTGTTGCTTACCTAGCTATTAATGTTGAGTTCCATAGGATGAGCAGGATGTGGAAGATTTCAGTACATCAATCTGATAGCAACAAAAACATTATGAAGGTTATGATGATGAGTACGAATAAAATTTGGAATTAGTTGCTTTTGATGTCACTTTGGCCCTTTTTGTTTGCATTAAAATAGATAGGAATTGAATACATAAGGCTGATAAAAATAAAGGTCAAGGTGAATTTTCAAATATGATCAAGTATTTCAAGATTCATTTTTTAAAATTTTTTCCATATACAGAAAGCTTACTTGTTATCCATTTCCTTTTGTTTTATCTATATCTTGTTTAACAAATCTTTTATTGTGAGTTTTTTTAACTATGTATTTCTGCTCATAATATTTTATTATGGCATGGGCAGCTCTCCATTTGTATAGAAAGAAATAATGGGACAAAAAATTGCATGTGATGGAAGTCAATGTAAATAGTTCTACATGTTGGTTGGTTGATGGCATTCAAGATCCAATATTCTGTATTTTATTTTTTTTATAACGGTAAAATAATATTCTGCATTTGGTCTCAACCAAAGAATTTTTTGTTGAAAACATTTTGCATCAATGTGTTTTTCTCTTGGTGTATGGAATTGTATGGTGTTAGGGAAACGAGGAACGTAGACGCGTTGGATTGGTTGGGTCTTATTCAATCAGATTTAATTCATTGTGAGAATATTTTAGATTTATATTGCTTGTGGTTACATTAGTTGGGTAAGGGAGGTCTTATGCTACTGCAAAGAGCTGGCTCACATGTGGCTAATGTCCTCTGTTATTTTATCTTGTTTTATGCCCATGGTTTTCTTTTCTTTTGCTTTGACAGATGGAATGGTGGTTTAGTATTATTTTGTTTGTATCCAATGTGTTCTTGGCATCATAGAAAATTCTAACATCTTGAACTTGAGGTTGTATTTCAATCTGTTCCTCCACCTGGACCAAAGTGATGATTGAGTTTGTCTACTTTATCTGTACTAAAATGTGTTCTAGATTTGAAGTAACGTGTTTTTAGCAAAATTGATGTATATGTAGGTTGATTTCTAATTTATTTCTATATACGTCGAAGAGTAATACTGATGACTTATTTTCTGCATTTTGGTTTTTATTTCTATTTGGGATAATGAGCGGTGGTTATGGGGTTCATGGAGATGGGTTTCTTGAAATGGAGATGGGTTTGATGCACCAGCCCATTTGAATTGTATATGCATTACATATGTAGTTGGGCATTTATGTATATATTCAATTGGCATGTCCTGTTTTCATATTAGGTGCCCAAACATCTCAGTTGTTTCATGTTATATACAATTAATAGAATATATTTAAATATTGAATGTGTTTGCTTATGCATGCTATCATTTGCGGTTGAGTTTGTTCAATGTTATTTGAGAACCTTTTTTAGCATGAAAACATGTGCCTTGCAATGAAATGTAGAATGATGGAATGATTCTATTTGAGGTGGTTTTTCAACATCACCTGTAATTTTCTTCATATATTTGTCTGGACATTGCACGTGCCTTGCACGTGTGCAGGGATACACTAGTACATACAAACATGGAGACCACATATAAAAACATCCCATTACCAACCTGTATCATATTCCAAACATACAACCACGATGCACATTGGATTTAATTTGAATCATTCCAATTCGAACACATTCACAAAATACACAAAATTCTGTAGTATATCTGTATATTTTACAACCAACGGTTCATCAAAACTGATGAAACATCCACCAAAGTTCAGTAAAACATTTTTTCTGCTTTGTGCAACATATTCTGGTTTCAACTATTAATCCACACCATTCAACTAAACCATCCATTTGAAAAACCTTTCAAGAACGCAGTTAGGCCTCTTTTGGATGAATCATGAAATGAATTTGGACATATCCAACGAACCATTACCTACTAATAGCATCTCTATGGGTTGTCATGGAAAACTCACTTCCAAGTTCCAAATATTGCTCTTGAAAGGGAAGCCTTCCACCTACCTTCTAACAAAAAAAACATAGCGCTTCCGAGTTCATGCAATACAAATTCTTACCAACAACAAAAAAAATTCCAATGCCTGCCTATATAAAGTGTTTCCCAAAATCATTTACTTGAAAAAAAACCTTCTCAAATCATTTACAGAAAAAAAAAAAAAAAAAAACCCAATCTTACCACATAATGGATCTGACCTATCTAATTCTCTTCCTTTTATTAGTTGGCCCTTTGAAAGCTTGGGGAAAGAGGATTGGGATGGAAGTGATCTTCTACATGTATGTGCTGATGAAAGAGTACTAAAACAACTAAAAAAAGAGGCACTCTTAGTGTTCTGAGCTCTCTGTAGACCTGGATGAGAAAGATCGTTATTTTGCCTTTAAGCGTCGATTGGAGGGAGAAGGGTGCCGTAAGTTCCGTTAAAGCGCCAACGGCAATGTGGTAGAAACACAATTTGGATTATTTTTCTAAAATTAATTGCTCTCTGTTTTGGCAAATCTTATTTATCTAAAATAGAACTGTAAGGAATAGATCTGCATAATATAGATGTTTGAATAAATAGACTGTTTGGTAGATCGAAAAGATAATTTAAAATAGGCTTTTTAAAACCAACGATATAGATTTTTTCACAAAATCCTGTAGATGCACAAGGAATTAATGGTACAAAATTGAACTCTTAGCTGTTTATGGTGGTTTAAAGAGGATCAGTGGCTTGGATTTTAATCTTGGAGTTGGAGCCCACAAAAAATCTAAAAATACATGTATCTAATTTTGGACTTTTCTCAAATATCTTGAGAACTATGACAGATCAACGGCTTCAAATTAAACTTAGTGGACATACTTGAGGATATAAAAGCCCCAATGGTTCAGATCTACGTTATCTAGCCCACAATTAAATAAAAAAAAAGAAAAAAAAAGGCTGGAATTCAATCACGGGAAAACACATGCCACTACATGCCAGAATCCAACCATATACATATACATCAACGGCTCATAGTTTTTCAGAGATTTCTCGAGATCTACAAGGAATTAATGTCTGAAATTTTAACAGATATCCGTGACTGTCATTCTAAAGAGACCAACGACTTGGATCTTGATATGGGGTCCCACAGAAGTCTAGAAATACGTATTTAAGCGTTCATGGTTCTCACACATATCTCGAGATCCTTCACAAATCAACGGCTTAAATTTTGTGTTGGTGGCGTGTATGAGCTTTGTAAAGACTTTTATCGGTTCAGATCTCAATTTAGGGGGTCATGATCTAAAAAGAAAGACAAAAAAAAAAAAGTACACAGGGGTCCATCTATTAAAGCTATTGTAGCACTGCCTCTTCTACCCGCGTCAGACATAATTGTCTGTTCTGATGGACTCCTTCATGCCACAGACATTAATGTCTACACCACTGTTCATATGACATATAGGATGCAGTAAACAAACAATATATTTTCTAAAAATGTCTATCTGATCCACTTTTAGACAAATATACGTCCTACGGTAATAATTGTCTCTATTTCACTTAATACGGATTTTAACAGCTAAAAGTCCATTTGGGGAGCTATTTTGGTAATAAGAGGTAAGAGTGGGTGTTGTGGGCCATCCTATCTTATATTTATCTTAGCTGAAAGGCTGAGAAAGGTATATCATATCCTCTTTTATATATTTTTTTGTTATTAATCTTTTAAACTCTATGATAATTATAGCTAACATATATGCCATCAGAATTGTGATTTTATGAATTCCATTATCATTTGAATTGCAATGATGACATTTTTTTTTTCTTACCCATCTTGTCACTTTCTAATATTGAATGGGCAAATGATACCCCTAACTTGCTATATAGGAGAGCTCACCGCAGATTTCATTCTGATTTCATCATCCAATCATGATGAAATATATGTTTGTGAAACGTTGTGGGTGATTGTTCCTATTATTATTAAAATCGTTGTTGTTGATATTATTATTATTATTATTATTATTATTATTATGTTGCAAATTTGGATTGCCCTGAAAATCTGCCACATTGGAAGATCCTAGCCATCCAATTTTCAGGTACAAATAGTCAAATAGCAAGCAAGAAAAAAATGAAAAAAATGCTCCGTTTGTTCTTCCATTCAACAGTCCTAATCATGCAATCATGATGAAATTCAGTTCTGTGCAATTAATCTGATGTGGGTGGATTGTTCCTACTCTCTCTCAAAATTGTAAATTGTAGGATGACACATATACAATATCTTACTGCATCCATGTTGAGACCATTCATCAGTGACCTATACGGTTGATCTCATGGGCCACACAGTCAATGCTAGTTTTCCTTGAAGTCTGAATATTGCATGCAAGTCCAAAAATGAGGTGATACGTTTTTTTTTCTTTTAATAACAGAGGGTGTCCCAGCTCTTTGCGCCGGACTAATCCCTACAGGACCAAGGGAGCCGGGAAAATCTCCGGTGGCCTAGTTTAATTTCGAACCCTCAACCATCTGGACCAAACCTAGTCCTAATAATGATAGTTAGGAGTGTGAATTGACAAAAAAAAAAAAAAAGAAAAAAAAAGGAAAAAGAAAAGAAAAGAAAAGGGTTTCAGACCTTTTATATATACATCTATGCTAAGGAGAGTGAATTTGACAAGGAGATAATTTTTGTTCACTGGCAACCTACTGCTTAACGGGCCCTTATATATATACTCTTTCTGTTTTGAAAACAGGATCTTGTTGGGCATTCTCAGCCATAGGCGCAGTTGAAGGAATACATCAAAATCCAAAGCCATAAATTGCTGAATCTCTCGGCCCAACAATTAGTTTGACTGTGACAAAGGGAATCGAGGCTGTAAATCTGGCACTGTGGGGCCCGCATTCGAGTATAATTACCAAACATGGCATTGCACTCAAGATGACTATCCATATACTGGTGAAGATGGCCATTGTAACAGCCATGTCTCCACCCATCGGTTGATAGGGGGTTCCAGTTATGTGCCAGCCACGGAGAGGCATTTTAATGGCCGCAGTAGTAAGGCAGCCTATTTCTGCTTACGTTGCAATAGATGAAATTGCCTTTTGGGAATATAAAGGCAGCATCTTCAAAGGCCCCTGTGGCACAAAATTGAACCATGCCATCCTTGTTGTGGGATACGGGACTACTCATAAAGGAACAAAATACTGGATAGTCAAAAATTCATGGGGACGTAAGTGGGGTGAAGGTGGCTTCATGCTGATGGAGAGGGACATAGGTGAGAAGGGCCTCTGCGGGATTGCGTCTCTTGCTTCCTATCCAATCCCAGTGTAACATTAACAAAAAAAAAAAAAAATAGTTCCCTCTTATAGTTTATGTTTTATTCCTCTTAAGAAAAGAAAAAATATTATCAATAAACTTTGCTACTTACCAAAATAAAAAATAAAAAAATAGTTCCCTATTTGTTGTCATTACTAGTTTATGTCTTATTTCGTGTTAATAAAGAAGAAATGACTAGCTCGGGGAAGGGTCATGCATACCACTTTCCCAGCCATTCAACCCGTTAAAATGTGACAATTAAAGTGCACCAACATGTGAAGCTGGTCACCATCTTGGAAGGCATATGATCAGAATTATAAACCAACAGGCTGAGAAAATCTTGGCTTAGGGCCTGTAAATTGATTGAGTGGAATATGAATATCTAACCATTTACAGATCTAAGATTTGCAAGGAAGAGGGCAAAAGAGAACAAATGAGAAACTGGTTCCTTAGGAAAAAGCTACCTAAGTTTACTGCATTTTATATTGGCATGAGTTCCTGTAACGCTCATGATTTCATTTTAGACACACGAGGCCTCCTTTTCATGACCAACCTGCACATACATATCACACTCCCACGCTGATTTAAATCACAATCTTCAGATGTCAGTCGGTACTTTCCCGAGCTCAAGTAAGTGGATGAAAATCTAATTCATTGCCCCTCCATTAGGGCTGATCAACCGGATCCCTAAAATGAAGGACCGGACCGGTCCAAACCGCTTCGGTTCGACCACTTAAAGTGGTCCGGACCGGTTTTCCATTTTTTTTTTTTTCATTTTCACCTCACATCTAAAAAGTGGGCAAATGTCAAATGAATGAATGATGGATTTTACAAATGGATGCTGGGCTCATGCCTCATGAGCTCATCAATATGAAAATTCTTATTATTATTATTTTAATAAATCCGGTCTGGTCTGGTCCAGACCGGACCCCAAAAGGCCTGGTTCGGACCGGACCGGATTTGGACCACTAAGACTGCAAATCCGGTCCGGACTAATGATGGGTAAAATATGTAATATTTAACACTGATTAGCTCACATTCAAAGGGTTTTTATAATATGGTCCCACCACTATAAGAATTATAATATGGGCCCACCTTTTGTGATTGTGACCCCATATGACCCAGCTTTAAGAATGATAAAGTTAGGTGACCTTTTCTAAGATTGTAAACATGTGGCCTACCTTTAGAAATTGAGTTATATCTACCATAATTCCAAGAAATCTAGCATGGCTTAGACCTTTGAGACCTTTTTATTTTTTTTGTAAGAAGTGTTGTTTTTTAACATTGGGATTTCGAAGTCAACATGACTACTTTTTTGTGCGAACTTAGTAATCCATTTTTACACAGAGGGATGCTACACAGCCTAGGAATTGTGCCCACGCTGTGGCACGGACCCAGGGGGACCGTTGGACGCATCCCACGGTCCCCCTGGGGTCCGTGCCACAGCCCGGGCACATTTCCCGAGCTGTGGACTTTTCTTTTTACACGGAACCGAATAAATCTAATTCAGTTCTTTCCCCGTAAAGCATTGCACAAAATTATAGAAACGTCTTGTTCGAAAGGACATTATGACCTTTCCACTAAATCAGTAAATCTTCATGTCACACCAATGTGACCATAAGGTTTGCAAAAATAAGTAAATAAATAATCACATAACTCACTGAGGTGATGCCTAAGAGGAGTCTTTCAAGAACAGAAACGGAGATGTTGCGCTCCATGTCAGGGACTGAGAGGATGTTGCTGGGCTTTGGGTACTTCTTTTAGTGAAGCTGGCTTAGATTTAGGAAGGTACCCTTATTGACATGTAAAGCATTGAGAATTTTTGGGTCCTTCACGTTAAGGGTCATGATGGTTTTTTTATGGTCTGGGTCTAGCTAGGCGAAAGATTGTGAACCATGCATGACCCATTTGGTTATTTGGCCTAAGTGTACAACCACACGCAGCCATGGCAATAAAATTAAGACAAAGGTCCATCTTATTTGCAAACTATATGTACTTTTTTACTCATACTATTGTTCTTCTGCCTCTGGTGATCTCTTTGGGGACTTTTCTCTGAAAGTCTTTGTTTTGTTCTTTGCTTTTAATACAATTACCCTTTCAGCAAAATAAAAAAAGAAACACATACCTGAGTCATTTCAGATAATAATAATAAAAAAATCAGATGCACTTTCAGAGGTTAGAAAGCATAGAGACGCCTATATTTTTCTTTTTGGAAAGGAAGTGCCTACATTTGTGTTGCAAAATGATTTGCATTGTTTTCCTTTATTGTCGATAAAAAAATCTCAGCCATGAAAGCTTTAAAACATGTATTCTATCCATGTTTTCAAAATTGTACTTCACATCACATCACATCAGAGCTTTTATAGGGCCTTGTAATTAATAAATTATGGTATCATTTTTTTAATTAGAAAGTAAGAATTGCCTATTATATTTTTTTTTGAAAAATTGCAAAATTCTTATGTTCTAAGTACTTTCACACAAGGGTGAATTGCATTGGCACGTTTAACAAGTTTTGACATCTATATCTATAACCTTATTATAAAAGAGAAGAAGTTGTCCAGCGTTCACCTACTTAACAAATTCTCTCCACACCCATGGCCCACTTGGATGACAAATCTATGCATGCCCACTTGGAAGGCTCACTTGCTGATGAATGTCTATTGTCTACACTTGTTTGCCATGGACTCTTCCCTCGTATTCTCGACTCTTCCACCCAAACACGAAAAAGGAAAGTTCACTTTTTCCTCTCCATGCATTGCCCCATCACAGAAAGAAAGCTCCACTTCTTCCTCCCCATACATCCCCTAGATGCAAGAAAAGCATCACTTCTTGCTCTCAATACAAGGCCCTAAACACAGAAAAGGAAGGCATCACTGATTGAGTATCATGATATGATTTTTTCAATCTCTCTCTAAAAAAAATCTCAGTTTGTTTTTGTTCCAAAGATGGGAGTCTTTTTTTTTTTTCTCTTTTATATGTTGTAAATTAGGGTTCTTGTTTGCATTCCATTGATTGGGTTGGTCTCCACATCTGTGTTGTTTAGAAATTCGAGTGTACAATAATTTTTTTATTTTCTTTCTTCAATATGTTGTAAATTAGGGTTCTTGATTGCATTCCATGGATTGGGTTTAGTTTCCACAACTATGTTGTCTAGAAATTTGAGTTTACAAAAATTATGGTTCTGAAATGTTACGAAGATGGAGTCTTTTGATTTCCTTTCTTCAATTTGTTGTAAACTTGCAGTTGAAGAATGCCCATTTGGGTTTCATGTTATCTTTCTTCTCATTTGATTTATGATTTTATCTTTCTTGATTCAATTTAGAAAGGCCTGAGAAATGTATAAGAAACTGAAAATTTTCTTCTTTTATAAAATGTATATGAAATAGTTGAGCAACACCAACATCTTGCTTCTAAAATGAATCTGAAAGTGGATTGGAACTATACGTAGGGGAAGTTGACTCTTGCAAGCATTTTTCGTAGTGTGGGTATAAGCAGTCAAAAAAGAAAAAGTGTACGGATGAGCACAACCACGATCAACATCTCATGTAAAATACAAGAGAAATAAAACAGAACAATGTGAAACATATGTTCATAGGCATCTGCATATTGCGTCTTTGTGATTAATCTATCAAAAGTTTTATTGGCCTCACAGGCCTTTCTTATCTGAAATTCGTAATGCTCTTTGCTAATTGAGTGTGCATTGTATCTAGACCTCTGATTGAAGAGGACTAAGTCCATAATTCATGGGTTTGTTCGCTTTCTTCATTTTCCTTTAAGTTCTTAAAAGAGTAATTCTCAAGCATGACCTCTTTATTCTCTTCTCTCTGTTTTTTTTTTTCCTTCTTTCCTTTTTTTTTTTTTTTTTTTGGTTTTGAAGCATTTGCACAAAGATTCACACACCACACGAAAATAGGAAGTTCTTTCTCTCCATTTATAACGTAGTATTGGTTTTGGGTTCCGCTATGATTGGAATGGGTCTTTTTAGGCTTTATCAATGTTTTATTCTTTTGTTTTTGGGCAAAGGTCTTGGTTTTATTGGCTCTGTTCATTTTCCTTTAGATTCTTAAAATAGTAATTCTCAAGCATGAGTTCTTTATTCTCTTCTTTTTTTTTCCTCGTTTTCACTTTTCTTTTTGGTATTGATCCATTTACAAAAAATAGGGAGTTCTTTTAAAATTAAATCCGAACAAATCCATAAGATGCATGATCCAACACTCAAAATGTTATAGAAATAACATAATAATTTGTAGCAGCTTACAAGGAGTTTTCCCTTATATAGAACTGAATCAAGAATTTAAAACAGCAGAATTGCTGGAATTGTAGTGTTCATGTTTAAAAACTCGACTCTTAAAAAGAATTACGGACTAGCATTCTGCCTTATTTAGAGTTGGCTTCTTTAGGTGATAATTCTTGTTTTGTTCCTCTTTTTTCAAGATCAAGTGTATATTGCAAATGATATTTCAACTTCAAGAATCACTTTATTGAAGGTAATAGATTGGATTTATCTCTTTTTAATTATAAGCATATGTTGCCTTTCTTATTATTTATTGTTGTGTGGGTTTCTATATCCATTTTTTATGACATAAAATTTTCATTTTAGCTTAAACAAGTTTTCTGGCATTTGTAGGCTGAAATTGCTCAACTATGTGTAAACAAGTGGTTTTGTGCCAGAATTTGAGTTTGTCCTATTGTTGCTTACCTAGCTATTAATGTCGAGTTCCATAGGATGAGCAGGATGTGGAAGATTTCAGAATATCAATCTAGATAGCAACAAAAACATTATGAAGGTTATGATGATGAGTACGAATAAAATTTGGAATTAGTTGCTTTTGATGTCACTTAGGCCCTTTTTGTTTGCATTAAAATAGATAGGAATTGAATACATAAGGCTGTTAAAAATAAAGGTCAAAGGTAAATTTTCAAATATGATCAAGTATTTCAAGATTCATTTTTTAAAAAATTTTCCATAAACAGAAAGCTTACTTGTTATCCATTTCCTTTTGTTTTATCTATATATTGTTTAACAAATCTTTTATTGTGAGTTTTTTTAACTATATATTTCTGCTCATAATATTTTATTATGGCATGGGCAGCTCCCCTTTTGTATAGAAAGAAATAATGGGACAAAAAATTGCATGTGATGGAAGCCAATGTAAATAGTTCTACATGTTGGTTGGTTGATGGCATTCAAGATCCAATGTTCTGTATTTTTTTTTTTATAATGGTAAAATAATATGCTGCATTTTATCTCAACCAAAGAATTTTTTGTTGAAAACATTTTGCATCAGTGTGTTTTTCTCTTGGTGTATGGAATTGTATGGTGTTAGAGAAACTAGGAACGTAGACGCGTTGGATTGGTTGGGTCTTATTCAATCAGATTTAATTCATTGTGAGAATATTTTAGATTTATATTGCTTGTGGTTACATTAGTTGGGTAAGGGAGGTCTTATGCTACTGCAAAGAGCTGGCTCACATGTGGCTAATGTCCTCTGTTATTTTATCTTGTTTTATGCCCATGGTTTTCTTTTCTTTTGCTTTGACAGATGGAATGGTGGGTTTAGTATTATTTTGTTTGTATCCAATGTGTTCTTGGCATCATAGAAAATTCTAACATCTTGAACTTGAGGTTGTATTTCAATCTGTTCCTCCACCTGGACCAAAGTGATGATTGAGTTTGTCTACTTTATCTGTACTAAAATGTGTTCTAGATTTGAGTAACGTGTTTTTAGCAAAAATTGATGTATATGTAGGTTGATTTCTAATTTATTTCTATATACGTCGAAGAGTAATACTGATGACTTATTTTCTGCATTTTGGTTTTTATTTCTATTTGGGATAATGAGCGGTGGTTATGGGGTTCATGGAGATGGGTTTCTTGAAATGGAGATGGGTTTGATGCACCAGCCCATTTGAATTGTATATGCATTACATATGTAGTTGGGCATTTATGTATATATTCAATTGGCATGTCCTGTTTTCATATTAGGTGCCCAAACATCTCAGTTGTTTCATGTTATATACAATTAATAGAATATATTTAAATATTGAATGTGTTGCTTATGCATGCTATCATTTGCGGTTGAGTTTGTTCAATGTTATTTGAGAACCTTTTTTAGCATGAAAACATGTGCCTTGCAATGAAATGTAGAATGATGGAATGATTCTATTTGAGGTGGTTTTTCAACATCACCTGTAATTTTCTTCATATATTTGTCTGGACATTGCACGTGCCTTGCACGTGTGCAGGGATACACTAGTACATACAAACATGGAGACCACATATAAAAACATCCCATTACCAACCTGTATCATATTCCAAACATATACAACCACGATGCACATTGGATTTAATTTGAATCATTCCAATTCGAACACATTCAAAAAATACACAAAATTCTGTAGTATATATATCTGTATATTTTACAACCAACGGTTCATCAAAACTGATGAAACATCCACCAAAGTTCAGTAAAACATTTTTTCTGCTTTGTGCAACATATTTCTGGTTTCAACTATTAATCCACACCATTCAACTAAACCATCCATTTGAAAAACCATTCAAGAACGCACTTAGGCCTCTTTTGGATGTATCATGAAATGAATTTGGACATATCCAACGAACCATTACCTACTAATAGCATCTCTATGGGTTGTCATGGAAAACTCACTTCCAAGTTCCAAATATTGCTCTTGAAAGGGAAGCCTTCCACCTACCTTCTAACAAAAAAAACATAGCGCTTCCGAGTTCATGCAATAACAAATTCTTACCAACAACAAAAAAAAATTCCAATGCCTGCCTATATAAAGTGTTTCCCAAAATCATTTACTTGAAAAAAAACCTTCTCAAATCATTTACAGAAAAAAAAAAAAAAAAAACCCAATCTTACCACATAATGGATCTGACCTATCTAATTCTCTTCCTTTTATTAGTTGGCCCCTTTGAAAGCTTGGGGAAAGAGGATTGGGATGGAAGTGATCTTCTACATGTATGTGCTGATGAAAGAGTACTAAAACAACTAAAAAAAGAGGCACTCTTAGTGTCTGAGCTCTCTGTAGACCTGGATGAGAAAGATCGTTATTTGCCTTTAAGCGTCGATTGGAGGGAGAAGGGTGCCGTAAGTTCCGTAAAGCGCCAACGGCAATGTGGTAAGAAACACAATTTGGATTATTTTTCTAAAATTAATTGCTCTCTGTTTGGCAAATCTTATTTATATAAAATAGAACTGTAAGGAATAGATCTGCATAATATAGATGTTTGAATAAATAGACTGTTTGGTAGATCGAAAAGATAATTTAAAATAGGCTTTTTTAAAACCAACGATATAGATTTTTTCACAAAATCCTGTAGATGCACAAGGAATTAATGGTACAAAATTGAACTCTTAGCTGTTTATGGTGGTTTAAAGAGGATCAGTGGCTTGGATTTTAATCTTGGAGTTGGAGCCCACAAAAAATCTAAAAATACATGTATCTAATTTTGGACTTTTCTCAAATATCTTGAGAACTATGACAGATCAACGGCTTCAAATTAAACTTAGTGGACATACTTGAGGATATAAAAGCCCCAATGGTTCAGATCTACGTTATCTAGCCCACAATTAAATAAAAAAAAAGAAAAAAAAAGGCTGGAATTCAATCACGGGAAAACACATGCCACTACATGCCAGAATCCAACCATATACATATACATCAACGGCTCATAGTTTTTCAGAGATTTCTCGAGATCTACAAGGAATTAATGTCTGAAATTTTAACAGATATCCGTGACTGTCATTCTAAAGAGAACCAACGACTTGGATCTTGATATGGGGTCCCACAGAAGTCTAGAAATACGTATTTAAGCGTTCATGGTTTCTCACACATATCTCGAGATCCTTCACAAATCAACGGCTTAAATTTTGTGTGGTGGCGTGTATGAGCTTTGTAAAGACTTTTATCGGTTCAGATCTCAATTTAGGGGGTCATGATCTAAAAAGAAAGACAAAAAAAAAAAAAGTACACAGGGGTCCATCTGTTAAAGCTATTGTAGCACTGCCTCTTCTACCCGCGTCAGACATAATTGTCTGTTCTGATGGACTCCTTCATGCCACAGACATTAATGTCTACACCACTGATTCATATGGACATATAGGATGCAGTAAACAAACAATATATTTTCTAAAAATGTCTATCTGAATCCACTTTTAGACAAATATACGTCCTAACGGTAATAATTGTCTCTATTTCACTTAATACGGATTTTAACAGCTAAAAGTCCATTTGGGGAGCTATTTTGGTAATAAGAGGTAAGAGTGGGTGTTGTGGGCCATCCTATCTTATATTTATCTTAGCTGAAAGGCTGAGAAAGGTATATCATATCCTCTTTTATATATTTTTTTGTTATTAATCTTTTAAACTCTATGATAATTATAGCTAACATATATGCCATCAGAATTGTGATTTTATGAATTCCATTATCATTTTGAATTGCAATGATGACATTTTTTTTTTTCTTACCCATCTTGTCACTTTCTAATATTGAATGGGCAAATGATACCCCTAACTTGCTATATAGGAGAGCTCACCGCAGATTTCATTCTGATTTCATCATCCAATCATGATGAAATATATGTTTGTGAAACGTTGTGGGTGATTGTTCCTATTATTATTAAAATCGTTGTTGTTGATATTATTATTATTATTATTATTATTATTATTATTATTATGTTGCAAATTTGGATTGCCCTGAAAATCTGCCACATTGGAAGATCCTAGCCATCCAATTTTCAGGTACAAATAGTCAAATAGCAAGCAAGAAAAAAATGAAAAAAATGCTCCGTTTGTTCTTCCATTCAACAGTCCTAATCATGCAATCATGATGAAATTCAGTTCTGTGCAATTAATCTGATGTGGGTGGATTGTTCCTACTCTCTCTCAAAATTGTAAATTGTAGGATGACACATATACAATATCTTACTGCATCCATGTTGAGACCATTCATCAGTGACCTATACGGTTGATCTCATGGGCCACACAGTCAATGCTAGTTTTCCTTGAAGTCTGAATATTGCATGCAAGTCCAAAAAGGAGGTGATACGTTTTTTTTTTCTTTTAATAACAGAGGGTGTCCCAGCTCTTTGCGCCGGACTAATCCCTACAGGACCAAGGGAGCCGGGAAAATCTCCGGTGGCCTAGTTTAATTTCGAACCCTCAACCATCTGGACCAAACCTAGTCCTAATAATGATAGTTAGGAGTGTGAATTGACAAAAAAAAAAAAAAGAAAAAAAAAGGAAAAAGAAAAGAAAAGAAAAGGGTTTCAGACCTTTTATATATACATCTATGCTAAGGAGAGTGAATTTGACAAGGAGATAATTTTTGTTCACTGGCAACCTACTGCTTAACGGGCCCTTATATATATACTCTTTCTGTTTTGAAACAGGATCTTGTTGGGCATTCTCAGCCATAGGCGCAGTTGAAGGAATACATCAAATCCAAAGCCATAAATTGCTGAATCTCTCGGCCCAACAATTAGTTGACTGTGACAAAGGGAATCGAGGCTGTAAATCTGGCACTGTGGGGCCCGCATTCGAGTATATTACCAAACATGGCATTGCAACTCAAGATGACTATCCATATACTGGTGAAGATGGCCATTGTAACAGCCATGTCTCCACCCATCGGTTGATAGGGGGTTCCAGTTATGTGCCAGCCACGGAGAGGCATTTAATGGCCGCAGTAGTAAGGCAGCCTATTTCTGCTTACGTTGCAATAGATGAAATTGCCTTTTGGGAATATAAAGGCAGCATCTTCAAAGGCCCCTGTGGCACAAAATTGAACCATGCCATCCTTGTTGTGGGATACGGGACTACTCATAAAGGAACAAAATACTGGATAGTCAAAAATTCATGGGGACGTAAGTGGGGTGAAGGTGGCTTCATGCTGATGGAGAGGGACATAGGTGAGAAGGGCCTCTGCGGGATTGCGTCTCTTGCTTCCTATCCAATCCCAGTGTAACATTAACAAAAAAAAAAAAAAATAGTTCCCTCTTATAGTTTATGTTTTATTCCTCTTAAGAAAAGAAAAAATATTATCAATAAACTTTGCTACTTACCAAAATAAAAAATAAAAAAATAGTTCCCTATTTGTTGTCATTACTAGTTTATGTCTTATTTCGTGTTAATAAAGAAGAAATGACTAGCTCGGGGAAGGGTCATGCATACCACTTTCCCAGCCATTCAACCCGTTAAAATGTGACAATTAAAGTGCACCAACATGTGAAGCTGGTCACCATCTTGGAAGGCATATGATCAGAATTATAAACCAACAGGCTGAGAAAATCTTGGCTTAGGGCCTGTAAATTGATTGAGTGGAATATGAATATCTAACCATTTACAGATCTAAGATTTGCAAGGAAGAGGGCAAAAGAGAACAAATGAGAAACTGGTTCCTTAGGAAAAAGCTACCTAAGTTTACTGCATTTTATATTGGCATGAGTTCCTGTAACGCTCATGATTTCATTTTAGACACACGAGGCCTCCTTTTCATGACCAACCTGCACATACATATCACACTCCCACGCTGATTTAAATCACAATCTTCAGATGTCAGTCGGTACTTCCCGAGCTCAAGTAAGTGGATGAAAATCTAATTCATTGCCCCTCCATTAGGGCTGATCAACCGGATCCCTAAAATGAAGGACCGGACCGGTCCAAACCGCTTCGGTTCGACCACTTAAAGTGGTCCGGACCGGTTTCCATTTTTTTTTTTTCATTTTCACCTCACATCTAAAAAGTGGGCAAATGTCAAATGAATGAATGATGGATTTTACAAATGGATGCTGGGCTCATGCCTCATGAGCTCATCAATATGAAAATTCTTATTATTATTATTTTAATAAATCCGGTCTGGTCTGGTCCAGACCGGACCCCAAAAGGCCTGGTTCGGACCGGACCGGATTTGGACCACTAAGACTGCAAATCCGGTCCGGACTAATGATGGGTAAAATATGTAATATTTAACACTGATTAGCTCACATTCAAAGGGTTTTTATAATATGGTCCCACCACTATAAGAATTATAATATGGGCCCACCTTTTGTGATTGTGACCCCATATGACCCAGCTTTAAGAATGATAAAGTTAGGTGACCTTTTCTAAGATTGTAAACATGTGGCCTACCTTTAGAAATTGAGTTATATCTACCATAATTCCAAGAAATCTAGCATGGCTTAGACCTTTGAGACCTTTTTATTTTTTTTGTAAGAAGTGTTGTTTTTTAACATTGGGATTTCGAAGTCAACATGACTACTTTTTTGTGCGAACTTAGTAATCCATTTTTACACAGAGGGATGCTACACAGCCTAGGAATTGTGCCCACGCTGTGGCACGGACCCAGGGGGACCGTTGGACGCATCCCACGGTCCCCCTGGGGTCCGTGCCACAGCCCGGGCACATTTCCCGAGCTGTGGACTTTTCTTTTTACACGGAACCGAATAAATCTAATTCAGTTCTTTCCCCGTAAAGCATTGCACAAAATTATAGAAACGTCTTGTTCGAAAGGACATTATGACCTTTCCACTAAATCAGTAAATCTTCATGTCACACCAATGTGACCATAAGGTTTGCAAAAATAAGTAAATAAATAATCACATAACTCACTGAGGTGATGCCTAAGAGGAGTCTTTCAAGAACAGAAACGGAGATGTTGCGCTCCATGTCAGGGACTGAGAGGATGTTGCTGGGCTTTGGGTACTTCTTTTAGTGAAGCTGGCTTAGATTTAGGAAGGTAACCTTATTGACATGTAAAGCATTGAGAATTTTGGGTCCTTCACGTTAAGGGTCATGATGGTTTTTTTATGGTCTGGGTCTAGCTAGGCGAAAGATTGTGAACCATGCATGACCCATTTGGTTATTTGGCCTAAGTGTACAACCACACGCAGCCATGGCAATAAAATTAAGACAAAGGTCCATCTTATTTGCAAACTATATGTACTTTTTTACTCATACTATTGTTCTTCTGCCTCTGGTGATCTCTTTGGGGACTTTTCTCTGAAAGTCTTTGTTTTGTTCTTTGCTTTTTAATACAATTACCCTTTCAGCAAAATAAAAAAAGAAACACATACCTGAGTCATTTCAGATAATAATAATAAAAAAATCAGATGCACTTTCAGAGGTTAGAAAGCATAGAGACGCCTATATTTTTCTTTTTGGAAAGGAAGTGCCTACATTTGTGTTGCAAAATGATTTGCATTGTTTTCCTTTATTGTCGATAAAAAAATCTCAGCCATGAAAAGCTTTAAAACATGTATTCTATCCATGTTTTCAAAATTGTACTTCACATCACATCACATCAGAGCTTTTATAGGGCCTTGTAATTAATAAATTATGGTATCATTTTTTTAATTAGAAAGTAAGAATTGCCTATTATATTTTTTTTGAAAAATTGCAAATTCTTTTGTTCTAAGTACTTTCACACAAGGGTGAATTGCATTGGCACGTTTAACAAGTTTTGACATCTATATCTATAACCTTATTATAAAAGAGAAGAAGTTGTCCAGCGTTCACCTACTTAACAAATTCTCTCCACACCCATGGCCCACTTGGATGACAAATCTATGCATGCCCACTTGGAAGGCTCACTTGCTGATGAATGTCTATTGTCTACACTTGTTTGCCATGGACTCTTCCCTCGTATTCTCGACTCTTCCACCCAAACACGAAAAAGGAAAGTTCACTTTTTCCTCTCCATGCATTGCCCCATCACAGAAAGAAAGCTCCACTTCTTCCTCCCCATACATCCCCTAGATGCAAGAAAAGCATCACTTCTTGCTCTCAATACAAGGCCCTAAACACAGAAAAGGAAGGCATCACTGATTGAGTATCATGATATGATTTTTTCAATCTCTCTCTAAAAAAAATCTCAGTTTGTTTTTGTTCCAAAGATGGGAGTCTTTTTTTTTTCTCTTTTATATGTTGTAAATTAGGGTTCTTGTTTGCATTCCATTGATTGGGTTGGTCTCCACATCTGTGTTGTTTAGAAATTCGAGTGTACAATAATTTTTTTATTTTCTTTCTTCAATATGTTGTAAATTAGGGTTCTTGATTGCATTCCATGGATTGGGTTTAGTTTCCACAACTATGTTGTCTAGAAATTTGAGTTTACAAAAATTATGGTTCTGAAATGTTACGAAGATGGAGTCTTTTGATTTCCTTTCTTCAATTTGTTGTAAACTTGCAGTTGAAGAATACCCATTTGGGTTTCATGTTATCTTTCTTCTCATTTGATTTATGATTTTATCTTTCTTGATTCAATTTAGAAAGGCCTGAGAAATGTATAAGAAACTGAAAATTTTCTTCTTTTATAAAATGTATATGAAATAGTTGAGCAACACCAACATCTTGCTTCTAAAATGAATCTGAAAGTGGATTGGAACTATACGTAGGGGAAGTTGACTCTTGCAGCATTTTTCATAGTGTGGGTATAAGTAGTCAAAAAAAAAATTGTACAGATGAGCACACCCACGATCAACATCTCGTGTAAAATACAAGAGAAATAAAACAGAACAATGTGAAACATATGTTCATAGGCTTCTGCATATTGCGTCTTTGTGATTACTCTTATCAAAAGTTTTATTGGCCTGACAGGCCTTTCTTATCTGAAATTCATAATGCTCTTTGCTAATTGAGTGTGCATTGTATCTAGACCTCTGATTGAAGAGGACTAAGTCCATAATTCATGGGTTTGTTCGCTTTCTTCATTTTCCTTTAAGTTCTTAAAAGAGTAATTCTCAAGCATGACCTCTTTATTCTCTTCTCTCTGTTTTTTTTTTTCCTTCTTTCCTTTTTTTTTTTTTTTTTTGGTTTTGAAGCATTTGCACAAAGATTCACACACCACACGAAAATAGGAAGTTCTTTCTCTCCATTTATAACGTAGTATTGGTTTTGGGTTCCGCTATGATTGGAATGGGTCTTTTTAGGCTTTATCAATGTTTTATTCTTTTGTTTTTGGGCAAAGGTCTTGGTTTTATTGGCTCTGTTCATTTTCCTTTAGATTCTTAAAATAGTAATTCTCAAGCATGAGTTCTTTATTCTCTTCTTCTTCTTTTTTCCTTCTTTTCACTTTTGTTTTTGGTATTGATGCATTTGCAAAAAAATAGGGAGTTCTTTTAAAATTAAATCCGAACAAATCCATAAGATGCATGATCCAACACTCAAAATGTTATAGAAATAACATAATAATTTGTAGCAGCTTACAAGGAGTTTTCCCTTATATAGAACTGAATCAAGAATTTAAAACAGCAGAATTGCTGGAATTGTAGTGTTCATGTTTAAAAACTCGACTCTTAAAAAGAATTACGGACTAGCATTCTGCCTTATTTAGAGTTGGCTTCTTTAGGTGATAATTCTTGTTTTGTTCCTCTTTTTTCAAGATCAAGTGTATATTGCAAATGATATTTCAACTTCAAGAATCACTTTATTGAAAGTAATGGATTGCCTTTATCTCTTTTTAAATATAAGCATATGTTGCCTTTCTTATTATTTATTGTTGTGTGGGTTTCTATATCCATTTTTTATGACATAAAATTTTCATTTTAGCTTAAACAAGTTTTCTGGCATTTGTAGGCTGAAATTGCTCAACTATGTGTAAACAAGTGGTTTTGTGCCAGAATTTGAGTTTGTCCTATTGTTGCTTACCTAGCTATTAATGTCGAGTTCCATAGGATGAGCAGGATGTGGAAGATTTCAGAATATCAATCTAGATAGCAACAAAAACATTATGAAGGTTATGATGATGAGTACAAATAAAATTTGTAATTAGTTGCTTTTGATGTCACTTAGGCCCTTTTTGTTTGCATTAAAATAGATAGGAATTGAATACATAAAGGTTGTTAAAGATAAAGGTCAAAGGTGAATTTTCAAATATGATCAAGTATTTCAAGATTCATTTTTTAAAATTTTTTCCATATACAGAAAGCTTACTTGTTATCCATTTCCTTTTGTTTTATCTGTATCTTGTTTAACAAATCTTTTATTGTGAGTTTTTTTAACTATGTATTTCTGCTCATAATATTATATTATGGCATGGGCAGCTCCCCTTTTGTATAGAAAGAAATAATGGGACAAAAAATTGCATGTGATGGAAGCCAATGTAAATAGTTCTACATGTTGGTTGGTTGATGGCATTCAAGATCCAATGTTCTGTATTTTTTTTTTTATAATGGTAAAATAATATGCTGCATTTTATCTCAACCAAAGAATTTTTTGTTGAAAACATTTTGCATCAATGTGTTTTTCTCTTGGTGTATGGAATTGTATGGTGTTAGGGAAACGAGGAACGTAGACGCGTTGGATTGGTTGGGTCTTATTCAATCAGATTTAATTCATTGTGAGAATATTTTAGATTTATATTGCTTGTGGTTACATTAGTTGGGTAAGGGAGGTCTTATGCTACTGCAAAGAGCTGGCTCACATGTGGCTAATGTCCTCTATTATTTTATCTTGTTTTATGCCCATGGTTTTCTTTTCTTTTGCTTTGACAGATGGAATGGTGGGTTTAGTATTATTTTGTTTGTATCCAATGTGTTCTTGGCATCATAGAAAATTCTAACATCTTGAACTTGAGGTTGTATTTCAATCTGTTCCTCCACCTGGACCAAAGTGATAATTGAGTTTGTCTACTTTATCTGTACTCAAAATGTGTTCTAGATTTGAGTAAAGTGTTTTTAGCAAATTGATGTATATCAGTATATGTAGGTTGATTTCTAATTTATTTCTATATACGTCGAAGAGTAATACTGATGACTTATTTTCTGCATTTTGGTTTTTATTTCTATTTGGGATAATGAGCGGTGGTTATGGGGTTCATGGAGATGGGTTTCTTGAAATGGAGATGGGTTTGATGCACCAGCCCATTTGAATTGTATATGCATTACATATGTAGTTGGGCATTTATGTATATATTCAATTGGCATGTCCTGTTTTCATATTAGGTGCCCAAACATCTCAGTTGTTTCATGTTATATACAATTAATAGAATATATTTAAATATTGAATGTGTTGCTTATGCATGCTATCATTTGCGGTTGAGTTTGTTCAATGTTATTTGAGAACCTTTTTTAGCATGAAAACATGTGCCTTGCAATGAAATGTAGAATGATGGAATGATTCTATTTGAGGTGGTTTTTCAACATCACCTGTAATTTTCTTCATATATTTGTCTGGACATTGCACGTGCCTTGCACGTGTGCAGGGATACACTAGTACATACAAACATGGAGACCACATATAAAAACATCCCATTACCAACCTGTATCATATTCCAAACATATACAACCACGATGCACATTGGATTTAATTTGAATCATTCCAATTCGAACACATTCAAAAAATACACAAAATTCTGTAGTATATATATCTGTATATTTTACAACCAACGGTTCATCAAAACTGATGAAACATCCACCAAAGTTCAGTAAAACATTTTTTCTGCTTTGTGCAACATATTTCTGGTTTCAACTATTAATCCACACCATTCAACTAAACCATCCATTTGAAAAACCATTCAAGAACGCACTTAGGCCTCTTTTGGATGTATCATGAAATGAATTTGGACATATCCAACGAACCATTACCTACTAATAGCATCTCTATGGGTTGTCATGGAAAACTCACTTCCAAGTTCCAAATATTGCTCTTGAAAGGGAAGCCTTCCACCTACCTTCTAACAAAAAAAAACATAGCGCTTCCGAGTTCATGCAATAACAAATTCTTACCAACAACAAAAAAAAATTCCAATGCCTGCCTATATAAAGTGTTTCCCAAAATCATTTACTTGAAAAAAAACCTTCTCAAATCATTTACAGAAAAAAAAAAAAAAAAAAACCCAATCTTACCACATAATGGATCTGACCTATCTAATTCTCTTCCTTTTATTAGTTGGCCCCTTTGAAAGCTTGGGGAAAGAGGATTGGGATGGAAGTGATCTTCTACATGTATGTGCTGATGAAAGAGTACTAAAACAACTAAAAAAAGAGGCACTCTTAGTGTCTGAGCTCTCTGTAGACCTGGATGAGAAAGATCGTTATTTGCCTTTAAGCGTCGATTGGAGGGAGAAGGGTGCCGTAAGTTCCGTAAAGCGCCAACGGCAATGTGGTAAGAAACACAATTTGGATTATTTTTCTAAAATTAATTGCTCTCTGTTTGGCAAATCTTATTTATATAAAATAGAACTGTAAGGAATAGATCTGCATAATATAGATGTTTGAATAAATAGACTGTTTGGTAGATCGAAAAGATAATTTAAAATAGGCTTTTTTAAAACCAACGATATAGATTTTTTCACAAAATCCTGTAGATGCACAAGGAATTAATGGTACAAAATTGAACTCTTAGCTGTTTATGGTGGTTTAAAGAGGATCAGTGGCTTGGATTTTAATCTTGGAGTTGGAGCCCACAAAAATCTAAAAATACATGTATCTAATTTTGGACTTTTCTCAAATATCTTGAGAACTATGACAGATCAACGGCTTCAAATTAAACTTAGTGGACATACTTGAGGATATAAAAGCCCCAATGGTTCAGATCTACGTTATCTAGCCCACAATTAAATAAAAAAAGAAAAAAAAATGGCTGGAATTCAATCACGGGAAAACACGTGCCACTACATGCCAGAATCCAACCATATACATAATACATCAACGGCTCATAGTTTTTCAGATATTTCTCGAGATCTACAAGGAATTAATGTCTGAAATTTTAACAGGTATCCGTGACTGTCATTCTAAAGAGAACCAACGACTTGGATCTTGATATGGGGTCCCACAGAAGTGGATGAAAATCCAATTAATTGCCCCTCCATTAGGGCTGATCAACCGGATCCCTAAAATGAAGGACCGAACCGGTCCAAACCGCTTCGGTTGGACCACTTAAAGTGGTCCGGACCGGTTTCCATTTTTTTTTCATTTTCACCTCACATCTAAAAAGTGGGCAAATGTCAAATGAATGAATGATGGATTTTACAAATGGATGCTCAGCTCATGCCTCATGGGCTCATCAATATGAAATTTTTTTTATTATTATTTTAATAAATCCGGACCCCAAAAGGCCTGGATCGGACTGGATCGGATTTGGACCACTAAGACTGCAAATCCGGTCCGGTCTGGTCCGGTTTTGTGATCCGGTCCGGTCTGCAGTCCGGTTCTGTGCAGCCCTACCCTCCATGACTCCTAGCTAGGGATAGCCTCTACGCAGGATGGGAGTTTATTTGGAGCGGCTTAGATTTTTTATAAATAGGCTCTACTATGGTTTGTGAAGCTCCATCATATAATCATTTTTCGTTTGGATGCCAGGACTTCTAGTAACAACATTGCCTCACAGGGTTCTGGTTAAGCCACTGATGGATGCGTGCATTGCACGTAGTTGTTAATAAAAGACTCACTTTGACTGTACTCAACTCAAGGTTGGCAGTGTGGTCTCCTGAGCTCAAGTTGGCATCAAATTCAAATCAATAGTCTTGAATAGGCCTATAGAAAACTACAACCACATCATGAAAGCTGACCGAACTTCCCTGATCAGATTACCAAGAAAATCAAGTCTCTGGAATTCTGACCGAACTTAATTCGGTTAGCCGAAAAGCTGGCCGAACTTCCCTGATCAGATTACCCAGAAAATCAAGTCTCTAGAATTCTGACCGAACTGAATTCGGTTAGCCGAAAAGCTGGCCGAACTTCCCTGATCAGATTACCCAGAAAATCAAGTCTTTGGAATTCTGACCGAACTTATTTCGGTCAGCCGAATCGTATTTCGGTCAACCGAAAAGCTGACCGACCAGCTGACAGAAACTGCACAGAAATGCAGAATTGAGATCCAGATTGTTTGTTTTGAAGCCTAATGTATACATGCTGAATTTGGTTAATGTCTAAGTCTTCATAGGTGTAAACTCAGTTTTCCGAATACATGATTAAAATGATATTCATCAAAGATAGTATGTGTATTGAGAAACGAATGTTTCACTGATCTGTTTGGCTTAGAAATCTAACCAATTCTCATTATAGTCCTTAACTCATTGAACGAGCTGCACCGACATAATACACTATACATGAAATGAATAACCAACATGAAATGAAAAGTTACGAAAGGTAAAAATGTATTGAATTGGATAATGAATCATTCCTGCTGCAGCAGATGTGAGAAGTGTTCCGAAACCTCGTGGAAGTTAGTGATCTCGGATCAAGACACTGACCTATTCCACACCATTTGATATTACCAAAGTCATGTAATTAAACGTGAACAATCATTGAATAAAGCGTGCCCTAATAGATATCAACTTAATGATATTACTGGGTCCGTTATTATGAATGGTAAGGAAATGAATTAAATGTTATATATATCGAATTGTTTAAATTGATTATTTGATAGCTAGAACTATCATAGACATTTATGCATTTATTGAACCATCGTGTTCATGGTACTATTGATGAATGTCACAGGCACAGATGCCCGTGCAAGTCCTGCCGAAGCCGCGCCTCCAGCGGAGAATGCCCGCCCGATACCTCCAGGAGGTTTAATCGAGTGGATTTAATTCCGGAGGGCGAATGGAATCCTTTTTGGGAATAAGTTAGAATTAGATTTTTTGAATCATTTTGGTGTAATTGAAGTCTCCGTATTGTATTAAGAATAATCAAATCTCGGGTCCGGGTCATGACAATAAATGATTAGCTCGGGGATGGGACGTGCATACCACTTCTCCAGCCATTCAACCCATTAAAAGGTGACCATTAAAGTGCACCAACATGTGAAGCTGGTCACCATCTTGGAAGGCATATGAGAATTATAAACCAACAGGCTGAGAAAATCTTGGCTTGGGGCCTATAAATTGATTGAGTGGAATATGAATATCTAACAATTTACAGCTCTAAGATTTGTAAGGAAGAGGGGAAAAGAGAACAAATGAGAAACTGGTTCCTTGGGAAAAGCTGTATGAGTTTACTGCATTTTATATTAGCATGAGCTCCTATAACGCTCATGATTTCATTTTAGACACACGAGGCTTCCTTTTCATGACCAACCCGCACATACATATCACACTCCCATGCTAATTTAAGTCACAATTTTCACATGTTAGTCGGTACTTCCTGAGCTCAAGTAAGTGGATTAAAATCCAATTAATTGCCCCTCCATGACTCCAAGCTAGGGATAGCCTCTACGCGGGATGGGAGTTTATTTGGAGCGGCTTAGATTTTTAATAAATAGGCTCTACTATGGTTTGTGAAGCTCCATCACATAATCATTTTTCGTTTGGATGCCTGGACTTCTAGTAACAACATTGCCTCACAGGGTTCTGGTTAAGCCACTGATGGATGCGTGCATTGCATGTAGTTGTTAATAAAAGACTCACTTTGACTGTACTCAACTCAAGGTTGGCAGTGTGGTCTCCTGAGCTGAAGTTGGTGTCAAATCCAAATCATTAGTTTTAATTAGGCCTATAGAAAACTGCAACCACATCATGAAAGCTGGCCGAACTTCCCTGATCAGATTATCCAGAAAATCAAGTCTCCGGAATTCTGACCGAACTGAATTCGGTTAGACGAAAAGCTGGCCGAACTTCCCTGATCACATTACCTAGAAAATCAAGTCTCTGGAATTCTGACCGAACTGAATTCGGTTAGCCGAAAAGCTGGCCGAACTTCCCTGATTAGATTACCCAGAAAATCAAGTCTTTGGAAGTCTGACCGAACTTATTTCGGTCAGCCGAATCGTATTTCGGTCAACCGAAAGGCTGACCGACCAGCTGACAAAAAGTGCATAGAAATGCAGAATTGAGGTCCAGATTGTTTGTTTTGAGGCCTAATGTATACTGGCTGAATTTTGTTAATGTCTAAGCCTTCATAGGTGTAAACTTAATTTTCCGAATAATGATTAAAATGATATTCATAAAAAATAATATGTGTATTGGAAAACGAATGTTTCACTCATCTGTTTGGTTTGGAAGTCTAACCAATTCTCATTATAGTCTTGAACTCATTGAACGAGCTGCACTGACATAATACACCGTACATGAAATGAATAGCCAACATGAAATGAAAAGTCACGAACGGTAACAATGTATTTAATTGAATAACGAATCATTCCTGCTGCAGCAGATGTGAGAGGTGTTCTGCAACCTCATGGAAGTTAGTGATCTCTGATCAAGACACTAACCTATTCCACACCATTTGATATTACCAAAGTCATATAATTGAACGTGAACAATCATTGAATAAAGAGTACCCTAGTAGATATCAACTTAATGATATTACTGGGTCCGTTATTATGAATGGTAAAAAAATGAATTAAATGTTTTATATATCGAATTGTTTACATTGGTTATTTGATAGCTAGAACTATCATAGACAATTATGTATTTGTTGAACCGTCGTGTTTATGGTACTATTGCTGAATGTCATAGACACAGATGCCCGTGCCGGTCCTGCCGAAGCCGCGCCTCCAGTGGCGAATGCCCGCTCGATACCTCCGGGAGGTTTAATCGAGTGGATTTAATTCCGGAGGACGAATGGAATCCTTTTTGGGAATAAGTTAGAATTAGATTTTGTGAATCATTTTGGTGTAATTGAAGTCCCCGTATTGTATTAAGTATACGATGGTTGACTTCCTTGAACATAGAACTGAACTTTTATATTGTGTTTTCGTCAATGTATATTCTTCGCAATTTTATACAGTTGACAAGTTAGGTTGTGATCCCTTGTGAGTTTTGATTTAGCTTTTGTCAATTCAGAATTTACGGGAGTAAGTATGTATTCGCGACTCAGGGTTTGTCCGAGCTAATCAAATCTCGGGACCGGGTTGTGACAATAAATGACTAGCTCGGGGAAGGGACATGCATACCACTTCCCCAGACATTCAACCCGTTAAAATGTGACCATTAAATTGCACCAACATGTGATGTTAGTCACCATCTTGGAAGGCATATGAGAATTATAAACCAATAGGCTGTGAAAATCTTGGCGTGGGGCTTGTAAATTGATAGAGTGGAATATGAATATCTAACAATTTACAGCTCTAAGATTTGCAAGGAAGAGGGGAAAAGAGAACAAATGAGAAACTGGTTCCTTGGGAAAAGCTGCCTCAGTTTATTGCATTTTATATTAGCATGAGTTCCTATAACGCTTATGATTTCATTTTAGACACATGAGGCTTCCTTTTCATGACCAACCCGCACATACATATCACACTCCCACGCTGATTTAAATCACAATTTTCACATGTCAGTCGGTACTTCCTGGGCTCCAGTAAGTGGATGAAAATCCAACTAATTGCCCCTCCATGACTCTTAGCTAGGGATAGCCTCTACGCGGGATGGGAGTTTATTTGGAGCGGCGAAGATTTTTAATAAATAGGCTCTACTATGGTTTGTGAAGCTCCATCACATAATCATTTTTCGTTTGGATGCCAAGACTTCTAGTAACAATATTGCCTCACAGGGTTCTGGTTGGCAGTGTGGTCGCCTGAGCCCAAGTTGGCATCAAATCCAAATCTTTAGTCTTAATTAGGCCTATAGAAAACTGCAACCACATCATGAAAGCTGGCCGAACTTCCCTGATCAGATTACCAAGAAAATCAAGTCTCTGGAATTCTGACCGAACTTAATTCGGTTAGCCGAAAAGCTGGCCGAACTTCCCTGATCAGATTACCCAGAAAATCAAGTCTCTAGAATTCTGACCGAACTGAATTCGGTTAGCCGAAAAGTTGGCCGAACTTCCCTGATCAGATTACCCAGAAAATCAAGTCTTTGGAATTCTGACCGAACTTATTTCGGTCAGCCGAATCGTATTTCGGTCAACCGAAAAGCTGACCGACCAGCTGATAGAAACTGCACAGAAATGCAGAATTGAGGTTCAGATTGTTTGTTTTGAAGCCTAATGTATACGTGCTGAATTTTGTTAATGTCTAAGTCTTCATAGGTGTAAACTCAGTTTTCCGAATACATGATTAAAATGATATTCATCAAAGATAGTATGTGTATTGAGAAACGAATGTTTCACTGATCTGTTTGGCTTAGAAGTCTAACCAATTCTCATTATAGTCCTTAACTCATTGAACGAGCTGCACCGACATAATACACTATACATGAAATGAATAACCAACATGAAATGAAAAGTTACGAAAGGTAAAAATGTATTGAATTGAATAATGAATCATTCCTGCTGCAGCTGATGTGAGAAGTGTTCCGAAACCTCGTGGAAGTTAGTGATCTCGGATCAAGACACTGACCTATTCCACACCATTTGATATTACCAAAGTCATGTAATTAAACGTGAACAATCATTGAATAAAGCGTGCCATAGTAGATATCAACTTAATGATATTACTGGGTCCGTTATTATGAATGGTAAGGAAATGAATTAAATGTTATATATATCGAATTGTTTACATTGGTTATTTGATAGCTAGAACTCTCATAGACAATTATGTATTTATTGAACCGTCATGTTCATGGTACTATTGATGAATGTCACAGGCACAGATGCCCGTGCAAGTCCTGCCGAAGCCGCGCCTCCAGCGGAGAATGCCCGCCCGATACCTCCAGGAGGTTTAATCGAGTGGATTTAATTCCGGAGGGCGAATGGAATCCTTTTTGGGAATAAGTTAGAATTAGATTTTGTAAATCATTTTGGTGTAATTGAAGTCTCCGTATTGTATTAAGAATCCGGTGGTTGACTTCCTTGAACATAGAACTGAACTTATATATTTTGTTTTCGTCAATGTATATTTTCCGTAATTTTATACAGTTGACAGGTTATGTTGTGATCCCTAGTGAGTTTCGTTTTAGATTTTGTTAATTCGGAATTTACGGGAGTAAGTATGTATTCACGACTCGGGGTTTGTCCGAGATAATCAAATCTCGGGACCGGGTCATGACAATAAATGACTAGCTCGGGGAAGGGACGTGCATACCACTTCTCTAGCCATTCAACCCATTAAAAGGTGACCATTAAAGTGCACCAACATGTGAAGCCGGTCACCATCTTGGAAGGCATATGAAAATTATGAACCAACAGGCTGAGAAAATCTTGGCTTGGGGCCTATAAATTGATTGAGTGGAATATGAATATCTAACAATTTACAGCTCTAAGATTTATTAGGAAGAGGGGAAAAGAGAACAAATGAGAAACTGGTTCCTTGGGAAAAGCTGTATGAGTTTACTGCATTTTATATTAGCATGAGCTCCTATAACGCTCATGATTTCATTTTAGACACACGAGGCTTTCTTTTCATGACCAACCCGCACATACATATCACACTCCCATGCTAATTTAAGTCACAATTTTCACATGTTAGTCGGTACTTCCTGAGCTCAAGTAAGTGGATTAAAATCCAATTAATTGCCCCTCCATGACTCCAAGCTAGGGATAGCCTCTACGCGGGATGGGAGTTTATTTGGAGCGGCTTAGATTTTTAATAAATAGGCTCTACTATGGTTTGTGAAGCTCCATCACATAATCATTTTTCGTTTGGATGCCTGGACTTCTAGTAACAACATTGCCTCACAGGGTTCTGGTTAAGCCACTGATGGATGCGTGCATTGCATGTAGTTGTTAATAAAAGACTCACTTTGACTGTACTCAACTCAAGGTTGGCAGTGTGGTCTCCTGAGCTCAAGTTGGTGTCAAATCCAAATCATTAGTTTTAATTAGGCCTATAGAAAACTGCAACCACATCATGAAAGCTGGCCGAACTTCCCTGATCAGATTATCCAGAAAATCAAGTCTCCGGAATTCTGACCGAACTGAATTCGGTTAGACGAAAAGCTGGCCGAACTTCCCTGATCACATTACCTAGAAAATCAAGTCTCTGGAATTCTGACCGAACTGAATTCGGTTAGCCGAAAAGCTGGCCGAACTTCCTTGATTAGATTACCCAGAAAATCAAGTCTTTGGAAGTCTGACCGAACTTATTTCGGTCAGCCGAATCGTATTTCGGTCAGTAGAAAGGCTGACCGACCAGCTGACAGAAACTGCATAGAAATGCAGAATTGAGGTTCAGATTGTTTGTTTTGAAGCATAATGTATACTGGCTGAATTTTGTTAATGTCTAAGCTTTCATTGGTGTAAACTCAGTTTTCCGAATAATGATTAAAATGATATTCATCAAAAATAGTATGTGTATTGGAAAACGAATGTTTCGCTCATCTGTTTGGCTTAGAAGTCTAACCAATTCTCATTATAGTCCTTAACTCATTGAACGAGCTGCACTGACATAATACACCGTACATGAAATAAAATGCCAACATGAAATGAAAAGTCACGAACGGTAACAATGTATTGAATTGAATAACGAATCATTCCTGCTGCAGCAGATGTGAGAGGTGTTCTGCAACCTCGTGGAAGTTAGTGAGAGGTGTTCTGCATACCACTTCCCCAGCCATTCAACCCGTTAAAATGTGACCATTAAATTGCAGCAACATGTGAAGCTAGTCACCATCTTGGAAGGCATATGGGAATTATAAACCAACAGGCTGAGAAAATCTTGGCTTGGGGCCTGTAAATTGATAGAGTGGAATATGAATATCTAATAATTTACAGCTCTAAGATTTGCAAGGAAGAGGGGAAAAGAGAACAAATGAGAAACTGTTTCCTTGTGAAAAGCTGTCTCAGTTTACTGCATTTTATATTAGCATGAGTTCCTATAACGCTTATGATTTCATTTTAGACACACGAGGCGTCCTTTTCATGACCAACCCGCACATACAAATCACACTCCCACGCTGATTTAAATCACAATTTTTACATGTCAGTCGGTACTTCCTGAGCTCAAGTAAGTGGATGAAAATCCAACTAATTGCCCCTCCATGACTCCTAGCTAGGGATAGCCTCTACGCGGGATGGGAGCTTATTTGGAGCGGCGAAGATTTTTAATAAATAGGCTCTACTATGGTTTGTGAAGCTCCATCACATAATCATTTTTCGTTTGGATGCCAAGACTTCTAGTAACAACATTGCCTCACAGGGTTCTAGTTAAGCCACTGATGGATGCGTGCATTGCACGTAGTTGTTACTAAAATACTGACTTTGACTGTACACAACTCTAGGTTGGCAGTGTGGTCGCCTGAGCCCAAGTTGGCATCAAATCCAAATCATTAGTCTTAATTAGTCCTATTGAAAAGTGCAACCACATCATGAAAGCTGGCCGAACTTCCCTGATCAGATTATTCAGAAAATCAAGTCTCTGGAGTTCTGACCGAACTGAATTCGGTTCGACGAAAAGCTGACCGAACTTCCCTGAATACATTACCCAGAAAATCAAGTCTCTGGAATTCTGACCGAACTGAATTCGGTTGGCCGAAAGGCTGGCCGAACTTCCCAGATTAGATTACCCAGAAAATCAAGTCTCTGGAATTCTGACTGAACTGAATTCGGTTAGCAGAAAAGCTGGCCGAGCTTCCCGGATCAGATTACCCAGAAAATCAAGTCTTTGGAATTCTGACCGAACTTATTTCGGTCAGCCGAATCATATTTCGGTCACCCGAAAAGCTGACCGACCAGCTGACAGAAACTGCACAGAAATACAAAATTGAGGTCTAGATTTTTTGTTTTGAAGCCTAATGTATACATGCTGAATTTTGTTTATGTCTAAGCCATCATAGGTGTAAACTCAATTTTCCAAATATATGATTAAAATGATATTCATCAAAAATAGTATGTGTATTGGAAAACGAATGTTTCACTCATCTGTTTGGCTTAGAAATCTAACCAATTCTCATTATAGTCCTTAACTCATTGAACGAGCTGCACTGACAAAATAACATCTGCAGCAGATGTTAGAGTTGTTCTGGAACCTCGTGGAAGTTTACAATCACTGATCAAGACACTGACCTATTCCACACCATTTGATATTACCAAAGTCATGTAATTGAGCGTGAACAATCATCGAATAAAGTGTGCCCTAGTAGATATCAACTTAATGATAATACTGGGTCCCTTATTATGAATGGTAAGAAAATGAATTAAATGTTATATATATCGAATTGTTTACATTAGTTATTTGATAGCTAGAACTATCATAGACAATTATGTATTTGTTGAACCGTCGTGCTCATGGTACTATTGATGAATGTCACAGGCACAGATGCCCGTGCCGGTCCTGCCGAAGTTGCGCCTCTAGCGGAGAATGCCCGACCGATATCTCCGGGAGGTTTAATTGAGTGTATTTAATTCCGGAGGGCGAATGGAATCCTTTTTGGGAATAAGTTAGAATTAGATTTTGTGAAAAATTTTGGTGTAATTGAAGTCCCCGTATGGTATTAAGTATACGGTGGTTGACTTCCTTGAACATAGAACTGAACTTATATATTATGTTTTCGTCAATCAATATTTTCCGCAATTTTATACAGTTGACAGGTTATGTTGTGATCCCTGTGAGTTTTGTTTTAGCTTTTGTTAATTCGAAATTTACGGGAGTAAGTATGTATTCGCGACTCGGGGTTTGTCCGAGCTAATCAATTCTCGGGACCGGGTCGTGACAAGAAATGACTAGCTCGGGGAAGGGGCATGCATACCACTTCCCCAGCCATTCAACCTGTTAAAATGTGACCATTAAATTGCACCAACATGTGAAGCTGGTCTCTATCTTGGAAGGCATATGAGAATTATAAACCAACAGGCTGAGAAAATCTTGGCTTGGGGCCTGTAAATTGATTGAGTGGAATATGAATACCTAACAATTTACAGCTCTAAGATTTGCAAGGAAGAGGGGAAAAGAGAACAAATGAGAAACCGGTTCCTTGGGAAAAGCTGCCTCAGTTTACTGCATTTTATATTAGCATGAGTTCCTATAACGCTCATGATTTCATTTTAGATACACGAGGCTTCCTTTTCATGAGCAAGCCGCACATACATATCACACTCCCACGCTGATTTAAATCACAATTTTCACATGTCAGTGGGTACTTCCTGAGCTCAAGTAGGTGGATGAAAATCCAACCAATTGCCCCTCCATGACTCCTAACTAGGGATAGCCTCTACGCGGGATGGGAGTTTATTTCGAGCGACGAAGATTTTTAATAAATAGGCTCTACTATGGTTTGTGAAGCTCCATCACATAATCATTTTTTGTTTCGATGCCAGGACTTCTAGTAACAACATTGCCTCACAGGGTTCTGGTTAAGCCACGGATGGATGCGTGCATTGCACGTAGTTGTTAATGAAAGACTCATTTTGACTGTACTCAACTCAAGGTTGGCAGTGTGGTCTCGTGAGCCCAAGTTGGCATCAAATCCAAATTATTAGTTTTAATTAGGCCTATAGAAAACTACAACCACATCGTGAAAGCTGGCCGAACTTCCCTGATCAGATTATCCAGAAAAACAAGTCTCTGGAATTCTGACCGAACTAAATTCGGTTAGACGAAAAGCTGGCCGAACATCCCCGATCACATTACCCAGAAATCAAGTCTCTAGAATTCTGACCAAACTTATTTCGGTCAGCCGAATCGTGTTTCGGTCAGCCGAATCTTGTTTCGGTCAACCGAAAAGCTGACCGACCAGCTCACAGAAATTGCACAAAAATGCAGAATTTAGGTCCAGATTGTTTGTTTTGAAGCCTACTATATACAGGCTGAATTTTGTTAATGTCTAAGCCTTCATTGGTGTAAACTCAGTTTTCCGAATACATGATTAAAATGATATTCATCAAAAATAGTATACGTATTGGAAAACAAATTTTTCACTCATCTGTTTGGCTTAGAAGTCTAAATAATTCTCATTATAGTCCTTAACTGATTGAACGAGCTGCACTGACATAATACACCGTACATGAAATGAATAACCAACTTGAAATGAAAAGTTACGAACAGTAACAATGTATTCAATTGAATAATGAATCATTCCTGCTGCAGCAGATGTGAGAGGTGTTCTTGAACCTCGTGGAAGTTATTGATCTCTTATCAAGACACTGACCTATTCCACACCATTTGATATAACCAAAGTCATGTAATTGAACGTGAACAATGATTGACTAAATAGTACCCTAGTAGATATCAACTAAATGATTTTACTGGGTCCATTATTATGAATGGTAAGGAAATGAATAAATATATCGAAATTTTACATTGGTTATTTGATAGCTAGAACTATCATAGACAATTATGTATTTGTTAAAACCGTCGTGTTCATGGTACTAATGATGAATGTCACAGGCACAGATGCCCGTGCCGGTCCTGCCGAAGCCGCGCCTCCAGCAGAGAATGCCCGCCCGATACCTCCGGGAGGTTTAATCGAGTGGATTTAATTCCGGAGGGCGAATGGAATTCTTTTTCGGAATAAGTTAGAATAAGATTTTGTAAATCATTTTGGTGTAATTGATGTCCCCGTATTGTATTAAGTATACGGTGGTTGACTTCCTTGAACATATAACTGAACTTATATATTATTTTTCATCAATGTATATTTTCCGCAATTTTATACAGTTCACATGTTATATTGTGATCCCTGTAAGTTTCGTTTTAGCTTTTGTTAATTCGGAATTTACGGGAGTAAGTATGTATTCGCGACTCGGAGCTTATCAAATCTCGGGACCGGGTCGTGACAAGAAATGACTAGCTCGGGGAAGGGACACGCATACCACTTCCCCAGCCATTCAACCCATTAAAATGTGACCATTAAATTGCACCAATATGTGAAGCTGGTCACCATCTTGGAAGGCATATGAGAATTATAAACCGACAGGCTGAGAAAATCTTGGTTTGGGGCCTGTAAATTGATTGAGTGGAATATGAATATCTAACAATTTACTGCTCTAAGATTTGCAAGGAAGAGGGGAAAAGAGAACAAATGAGAAACTGGTTCCTTGGTAAAAGCTGCCTCAGTTTACTGCATTTTATATTAGCATGAGTTCCTATAATGCTCATGATTTAATTTTCGACACACGAGGCTTCCTTTTCATGACCAACCCGCACATACATATCACACTCCCACGCTGATTTAAATCAAAATTTTCTCATGTCAGTCGGTACTTCCGGAGCTCAAGTGTGTAGATGAAAATCCAATTAATTGCCCCTCCATGACTCCTAGCTAGGGATAGCCTCTACGCGGGATGGGAGTTCATTTGGAGCGGCTTAGATTTTTAATAAATACGCTCTATTATGGTTTGTGAAGATCCATCACATAATCATTTTTCGTTTAGATGCCAGGACTTCTAGTAAAAACATTGCCTCACAGGGTTCTGGTTAAGCCACGGATGGATGCATGCATTGCACGTAGTTGTTAATAAAAGACTCACTTTGACTGTACTCAACTCAAGGTTGGCAGTGTGGTCTTCTGAGCATCAAATCCAAATTATTAGTCTTAATTAGGCCTATAGAAAACTGCAACCACATCATGAAAGCTGGCCGAACTTCCCTGATCAGATTATCCAGAAAATCAAGTCTCTGGATTCTGACTGAACTGAATTCGGTTAGCCGAAAAGCCGGCCGAACTTTCCTGATCAGATTACCCAGAAAATCAAGTCTCTGAAATTTTGGCCGAACTGAATTCGGTTAGCTGAAAAGCTGGCCGAACTTCCCTGATCAGATTACCCAGAAAATCAAGTCTCTGGAATTCTGGCCAAACTTTTTTCGGTCAGCCGAATCGTATTTCGATCAACAAAAAAGCGGACGGACCAGCTGACAGAAACTGCACAGAAATGCAGAATTGAGGTCCAGATTGTTTATTTTGAAGCCTAATGTATACATGCTGAATTTTGTTAATGTCTAAGCCTTCATAGGTGTAAGCTCAGTTTTCTGAATACATGATTAAAATGATATTCATAAAAAATAATATGTGTATTGGAAAACGAATGTTTACTCATCTGTTTGGCTTAGAAGTCTAACCATTCTCATTATAGTCCTTAACTCATTGAACGAGCTGCACCAACATAATACACCGTACAAGAAATACATAACCAACATGAAATGAAAAGTTACGAACTGTAAAATGTATTGAGTTGAATAATGAAACATTCCTCTGCAGCAGATGTGAGAGGTGTTCTGGAACCTCTGGAAGTTAGTGATCTCTGAAGAAGACACTGACCTATTCCACACCATTTGATATTACCAAAGTCATGTAATTGAGCGTGAACAATCATTGAATAAAGAGTACGTTAGTAGATACCAACTTAATGATATTACTGGGTCCGTTATTATGAATTGTAAGAAATGAATTAAAGTTATATATATATATATATCGAATTGTTTACATTGGTTATTTGATAGCTAGAACTATCATAGAATTATGTATTTGTTGAACCGTCGTGTTCATGGTACAATTGATGAATGTCACAGGCACAGACGCCCGTGCCGGTCCTGCCGAAGCCGCGCTTCAGCGGAGAATGCCCGCCCGATACCTCCAGGAGGTTTAATCGAGTGGATTTAATTCCGAAAGGCGAATGGAATCCTTTTTGGGAATAAGTTAGAACTTGATTTTGTGAATCATTTTGGTGTAATTGAAGTCCCCGTATTGTATTAAGTATACGGTGGTTGACTTCCTTGAACATAGAACTGAACTCATATATTATCTTTTCGTCAATGTATATTTTACGCAATTTTATACAGATGACAGGTTATGTTGTGATCCCTATGAGTTTTGTTTTAGCTTTTGTTAATTCGGAATTTACGGGAGTAAGTATGTATTCGCGACTCGGGGTTTGTCTGAGCTAATCAAATCTCGGGACCGGGTCGTGACAAGAAATGACTAGCTCGGGGAAGGGGCATGCATACCACTTCCCCAGCCATTCAACCCGTTAAAATGTGACCATTAAATTGCACCAGCATGTGAAGCTGGTCACGATCTTGGAAGGCATATGAGAATTATAAACCAACAGGCTGAGAAAATCTTGGCTTGGGGCCTGTAAATTGATTGAGTGGAATATGAATATCTAACAATTTACAGCTCTAAGATTTGCAAGGAAGAGGGGGAAAAGAGAACAAATGAAGAAACTGGTTCCTTGGGAAAAGATGCCTTAGTTTACTGCATTTTATATTAGCATGAGTTCCTATAATGCTCATGATTTCATTTTAGACACACGAGGCTTCCTTTTCATGACCAACCCGCACATACATATCACACTCCCACGCTGATTTAAATCATGATTTTCACATGTCAGTGGGTACTTCCTGAGCTCAAGTAAGTGGATGAAAATCCAATTAATTGCCCCTCCATGACTCCTAGCTAGGGATAGCCTCTACGCGGGAATATGAGTTTATTTGGAGCGGCTTAGATTTTAATAAATAGGCTTTACTATGGTTTGTGAAGCTCCATCACATAATCATTTTTCGTTGGATGCCAGGACTTCTAGTAACAACATTGCCTCATAGGGTTCTGGTTAAGCAACGGATGGATGCGTGCATTGCACGTAGTTGTTGATAAAAGACTCACTTTCACTGTACTCAACTCAAGGTTGACAGTGTGGTCTCCTTGAGCCCAAGTTGGCATCAAATCCAAATCATTACTCTTAATTAGGCCTATAGAAACTACAACCACATCATGAAAACTGGCCGAACTTTCCTGATCAGATTATCCAGAAAATCAAGTCTCTAGATTCTGACCGAACTGAATTCGGTTCGCCGAAAAATTGGCCGAACTTCCGTGATCACATTACCTAGAAAATCAAGTCTCTTGAATTCTGACCGAACCAAATTCGGTTAGCCGAAAAGGTGGCCGAACTTCCCTAATCAGATTACCCAGAAATCAAGTCTCTGTAATTCTGGCCGAACTTTTTTCGGTCAACCGAAATGCTGACCGACCAGCTGACAGAAACTGCACAGAAATGCAGAATTGAGGTCCAGATTGTTTGTTTTGAAGCCTAATGTATACTGGCAGAATATTGTTTATTGTCTAAGCCTTCATAGGTGTAAACTCAATTTTCCGAATAATGATTAAAATGATATTCATCAAAAATAGTATGTGTATTGGAAAACGAATGTTTCACTCATCTGTTTGGTTTAGAAATCTAACCAATTCTCATTATAGTCCTTAACTCATGAACGAGCTGCACTGACATAATACACCGTACATGAAATAATAGCCAACATGAAATGAAAAGTACGAACGGTAACAATGTATTGAATTGAATAATGAATCGTTCCTACTACAGCAGATGTGAGAGTGTTCTGGAACCTCGTGGAAGTTAGTGATCTCTAATGAAGACACTGACCTATTCCACACCATTTGATATTACCAAAGTCATGTTTGAGCGTGAAAAATATTGAATAAAGAGTACGCTTATAGATATCAACTTAATGATATTACTGGGTCCGTTATTATGAATGGTAAGAAAATGAATTAAATGTTAAATATATATCGAATTGTTTACATTGGTTATTTGATAGCTAGAACTATCATAGACAATTATGTATTGTTGAACCGTCGTGTTCATGGTACTATTGATGAATGTCACAGGCAGATGCCCGTGCCGGCCCTGCCGAAGCTGCGCCTACAACGGAGAATACCCTGCCCGATGCCTCCGGGAGGTTTAATTGAGTGGATTTAATTCCTGGAGGGCGTATGGAATCCTTTCTGGGGAATAAGTTAGAATTAGATTTTGTGAATCATTTTGGTGTAATTGAAGTCCCCGTATTGTATTAAGTATACGGTGGTTGACTTCCTTGACTATAGAACTGAACTTATATTTTATGTTTTCGTCAATGCTATATTTTTCGCAATTTTATACAGTTGAGAGGTTATGTTGTAATCCCTCGTGTCAGTTTCATTTTAGCATTTATTAATTCGGAACTTACGGGAGTAAGTATGTATTCGCGACTCGGGGTTTGTCCGAGCTAGTCAAATCTCGGGACCGGGACAGTGACAAGAAATGACTAGCTCGGGGAAGGGACGTGCATACCACTTCTCCAGCCATTCAACCCAGTTAAAAGGTGACCATTAAAGTGCACCAACATGTGAAGCTGGTCACCATCTTGAAGGTATATGAGAATTATAAACCAACAGGCTGAGAAAATCTTGGCTTGGGTCCTGTAAATTGATTGTGTGGAATATGAACATCTAATAATTTACAGCTCTAAGATTTGCACGGAAGAGGGGAAAAGAGAACAAATGAGAAACTGGTTCCTTGGGAAAAGCTGCCTCAGTTTACTGCATTTTATATTAGCATGAGTTCCTATAACGCTCATGATTTCATTTTAGACACACGAGGCTTCCTTTTCATGACCAACCCGCACATACATATCACACTCCCACGCTGATTTAATCACAATTTTCACATGTCAGTGGCTACTTTCTGAGCTCAAGTAAGTGGATGAAAATCCAATTAATTGCCCCTCCATGACTCTTAGCTAGGGATAGCCTCCACGCGGGATGGGAGTTTATTTGGAGCGGCTTAGATTTTTAATAAATAGGCTCTACTATGGTTTGTGAAGCTCCATCACATAATCATTTTTCGTTTGGATGTCAGGACTTCTAGTAACAACATTGCCTCACAGGGTTCTGGTTAAGCCACTGATGGATGACGTGCATTGCACGTAGTTGTTACTAAAATACTGACTTTGACTGTACACAACTTAGGTTGGTAGTGTGGTCGCCTGAGCCCAAGTTGGCATCAAATCCAAATCATTAGTCTTAATTAGGCCTATAGAAAACTGCAACCACATCATGAAAGCTGCCGAACTTCCTGATCAGATTATCCAGAAAATCAAGTCTCCGGAATTCTATACCGAACTGAATTCGGTTCGACGATAAAGCTGGCCGAACTTCCCTGATCACATTACCCAGAAAAATCAAGTCTCTGGAATTCTGACCGAACTGAATTCGGTTGGCCGAAGGCTGGCCGAACTTCCCAGATCAGATTACCCAGAAAATCAAGTCTCTAGAATTCTGACCGAACTGAATTCGGTTAGCGAAAAAGCTGAGCCGAGCTTCCCTGATCAGATTACCCAGAAAATCAAGTCTCTGGAATTCTGACCGAACTTTATTCGGTCAGCCGAATCGTATTTCGTCAATCGAAAAGCTGACCGACCAGCTGACAGAAACTGCACAGAAATGCAGAATTGAGGTCCAGATTGTTTGTTTTGAAGCCTAATGTATACATGCTGAATTTTGTTTATATCTAAGCCTTCATAGGTGTAAACTCAGTTTTCCAAATACATGATTAAAATGATATTCATCAAAAATAGTATGTGTATTGAAAAACGAATGTTTCACTCATCTGTTTGGCTTAGAAATCTAACCAATTCTCATTGTAGTCCTTAACTCATTGAACGAGCTGCACTGACAAAATAACATCAGCAGCAGATGTTAGAGTTGTTCTGGAACCTCGTGGAAGTTTACAATCTCTGATCAAGACACTGACCTATTCCACACCATTTGATATTTCCAAAGTCATGTAACTGAGCGTGAACAATCATCGAATAAAGAGTGCCCTAGTAGATATCAACTTAATGATATTACTGAGTCCGTTATTATGAATGGTAAGAAAATGAATTAAATGTTATACATATCGAATTGTTTACATTGGTTATTTGATAGCTAGAACTATCATAGACAATTATGTATTTGTTGAACCGTCGTGTTCATGGTACTATTGATGAATGTCACAGGCACAAATGCCCGTGCCTGGTCTTGCCGAAGCCGCGCCTCCAGCGGAGAATGCCTGCCCGATACCTCCGGGAGGTTTAATCGAGTGGATTTAATTCTGGACGGCGTATGGAATCTTTCTGGGGAATAAGTTAGAATTAGATTTTGCTAATCATTTTGGTGTAATTGAAGTGCCCGTATTGTATTAAGTATACGGTGGTTGACTTCCTTGCTTATAGAACTGAACTTATATTTTATGTTTTCGTCAATGCATATTTTTCGCAATTTTATACAGTTGAGAGGTTACGTTGTAATCCCTCGTGAGTTTCGTTTTAGCTTTTGTTAATTCGGAACTTACGGGAGTAAGTATGTATTCGCGACTCGGGGTTTGTCCGAGCTAATCAAATCTCGGGACCGGGTCATGACAAGAAATGACTAGCTCGGGGAAGGGACGTGCATACCACTTCTCCAGCCATTCAACCCATTAAAAGGTGACCATTAAAGTGCACCAACATGTGAAGCTGGTCACCATCTTGGAAGGCATATGAGAATTATAAACCAACAGGCTGAGAAAATCTTGGCTTGGGGCCTATAAATTGATTGAGTGGAATATGAATATCTAACAATTTACAGCTCTAAGATTTGTAAGGAAGAGGGGAAAAGAGAACAAATGAGAAACTGGTTCCTTGAGAAAAGCTGCATGAGTTTACTGCATTTTATATTAGCATGAGCTCCTATAACGCTCATGATTTCATTTTAGACACACGAGGCTTCCTTTTCATGACAAACCCGCACATACATATCACACTCCCACGCTGATTTAAGTCACAATTTTCACATGTCAGTCGGTAATTCCTGAGCTCAAGTAAGTGGATTAAAATCCAATTAATTGCCCCTCCATGACTCCAAGCTAGGGATAGCCTCTACGCGGGATGGGAGTTTATTTGGAGCGGCTTAGATTTTTAATAAATAGGCTCTACTATGGTTTGTGAACCTCCATCACATAATCATTTTTCGTTTGGATGCCTAAGACTTCTAGTAACAACATTGCCTCACAGGGTTCTGGTTAAGCCACTGATGGATGCGTGCATTGCACGTAGTTGTTACTAAAATACTGACTTTGACTGTACACAACTCTAGGTTGGCAGTGTGGTCGCCTGAGCCCAAGTTGGCATCAAATCCAAATCATTAGTCTTAATTAGGCCTATAGAAAACTGCAACCACATCATGAAAGCTGGCCGAACTTTCCCTGATCAGATTATCCAGAAAATCAAGTCTCCGGAATTCTGACCGAACTGAATTCGGTTCGACGAAAAGCTGGCCGAACTTCCCTGATCACATTACCCAGAAAATCAAGTCTCTGAAATTCTGACCGAACTGAATTCGGTTGGCCGAAAGGTGGCCGAACTTCCCAGATCAGATTACCGAGAAAATCAAGTCTCTAGAATTCTGACCGAACTGAATTCGGTTAGCCGAAAAGCTGGCCGAGCTTCCCTGATCAGATTACCCAGAAAATCAAGTCTCTGGAATTCTGACCGAACTTATTTCGGTCAGCCGAATCGTATTTCGGTCAATCGAAAAGCTGACCGACCAGCTGACAGAAACTGCACAGAAATGCAGAATTGAGGTCCAGATTGTTTGTTTTGAAGCCTAATGTATACATGCTGAATTTTGTTTATATCTAAGCCTTCATAGGTGTAAACTCAGTTTCCAAATACATGATTAAAATGATATTCATCAAAAATAGTATGTGTATTGGAAAAACGAATGTTCACTCATCTGTTTGGCTTAGAAATCTAACCAATTCTCATTGTAGTCCTTAACTCATTGAACAAGCTGCACTGACAAAATAACATCAGCAGCAGATGTTAGAGTTGTTCTGGAACCTCGTGGAAGTTTACAATCTCTGATCAAGACACTGACCTATTCCACACCATTTGATATTTCCAAAGTCATGTAACTGAGCGTGAACAATCATCGAATAAAGAGTGCCCTAGTAGATATCAACTTAATGATATTACTGAGTCCGTTATTATGAATGGTAAGAAAATGAATTAAATGTTATACATATCGAATTGTTTACATTGGTTATTTGATAGCTAGAACTATCATAGACAATTATGTATTTGTTGAACCGTCGTGTTCATGGTACTATTGATGAATGTCACAGGCACAAATGCCCGTGCCGGTCCTGCCGAAGCCGCGCCTCCAACGGAGAATGCCTGCCCGATACCTCCGGGAGGTTTAATCGAGTGGATTTAATTCTGGACGGCGTATGGAATCTTTCTGGGGAATAAGTTAGAATTAGATTTTGTTAATCATTTTGGTGTAATTGAAGTCCCCGTATTGTATTAAGTATACGGTGGTTGACTTCCTTGCTTATAGAACTGAACTTATATTTTATGTTTTCGTCAATGCATATTTTTCGCAATTTTATACAGTTGAGAGGTTACGTTGTAATCCCTCGTGAGTTTCGTTTTAGCTTTTGTTAATTCGGAACTTACGGGAGTAAGTATGTATTCGCGACTCGGGGTTTGTCCGAGCTAATCAAATCTCGGGACCGGGTCATGACAAGAAATGACTAGCTCGGGGAAGGGACGTGCATACCACTTCTCCAGCCATTCAACCCATTAAAAGGTGACCATTAAAGTGCACCAACATGTGAAGCTGGTCACCATCTTGGAAGGCATATGAGAATTATAAACCAACAGGCTGAGAAAATCTTGGCTTGGGGCCTATAAATTGATTGAGTGGAATATGAATATCTAACAATTTACAGCTCTAAGATTTGTAAGGAAGAGGGGAAAAGAGAACAAATGAGAAACTGGTTCCTTGAGAAAAGCTGCATGAGTTTACTGCATTTTATATTAGCATGAGCTCCTATAACGCTCATGATTTCATTTTAGACACACGAGGCTTCCTTTTCATGACAAACCCGCACATACATATCACACTCCCACGCTGATTTAAGTCACAATTTTCACATGTCAGTCGGTAATTCCTGAGCTCAAGTAAGTGGATTAAAATCCAATTAATTGCCCCTCCATGACTCCAAGCTAGGGATAGCCTCTACGCGGGATGGGAGTTTATTTGGAGCGGCTTAGATTTTTAATAAATAGGCTCTACTATGGTTTGTGAACCTCCATCACATAATCATTTTTCGTTTGGATGCCTGGACTTCTAGTAACAACATTGCCTCACAGGGTTCTGGTTAAGCCACTGATGGATGCGTGCATTGCACGTAGTTGTTACTAAAATACTGACTTTGACTGTACACAACTCTAGGTTGGCAGTGTGGTCGCCTGAGCCCAAGTTGGCATCAAATCCAAATCATTAGTCTTAATTAGGCCTATAGAAAACTGCAACCACATCATGAAAGCTGGCCGAACTTCCCTGATCAGATTATCCAGAAAATCAAGTCTCCGGAATTCTGACCGAACTGAATTCGGTTCGACGAAAAGCTGGCCGAACTTCCCTGATCACATTACCCAGAAAATCAAGTCTCTGGAATTCTGACCGAACTGAATTCGGTTGGCCGAAAGGCTGGCCGAACTTCCCAGATCAGATTACCCAGAAAATCAAGTCTCTAGAATTCTGACCGAACTGAATTCGGTTAGCCGAAAAGCTGGCCGAGCTTCCCTGATCAGATTACCCAGAAAATCAAGTCTCTGGAATTCTGACCGAACTTATTTCGGTCAGCCGAATCGTATTTCGGTCAATCGAAAAGCTGACCGACCAGCTGACAGAAACTGCACAGAAATGCAGAATTGAGGTCCAGATTGTTTGTTTTGAAGCCTAATGTATACATGCTGAATTTTGTTTATATCTAAGCCTTCATAGGTGTAAACTCAGTTTTCCAAATACATGATTAAAATGATATTCATCAAAAATAGTATGTGTATTGGAAAACGAATGTTTCACTCATCTGTTTGGCTTAGAAATCTAACCAATTCTCATTGTAGTCCTTAACTCATTGAACGAGCTGCACTGACAAAATAACATCAGCAGCAGATGTTAGAGTTGTTCTGGAACCTCGTGGAAGTTTACAATCTCTGATCAAGACACTGACCTATTCCACACCATTTGATATTTCCAAAGTCATGTAACTGAGCGTGAACAATCATCGAATAAAGAGTGCCCTAGTAGATATCAACTTAATGATATTACTGAGTCCGTTATTATGAATGGTAAGAAAATGAATTAAATGTTATACATATCGAATTGTTTACATTGGTTATTTGATAGCTAGAACTATCATAGACAATTATGTATTTGTTGAACCGTCGTGTTCATGGTACTATTGATGAATGTCACAGGCACAAATGCCCGTGCCGGTCCTGCCGAAGCCGCGCCTCCAACGGAGAATGCCTGCCCGATACCTCCGGGAGGTTTAATCGAGTGGATTTAATTCTGGACGGCGTATGGAATCTTTCTGGGGAATAAGTTAGAATTAGATTTTGTTAATCATTTTGGTGTAATTGAAGTCCCCGTATTGTATTAAGTATACGGTGGTTGACTTCCTTGCTTATAGAACTGAACTTATATTTTATGTTTTCGTCAATGCATTTATACAGTTGAGAGGTTACGTTGTAATCCCTCGTGAGTTTCGTTTTAGCTTTTGTTAATTCGGAACTTACGGGAGTAAGTATGTATTCGCGACTCGGGGTTTGTCCGAGCTAATCAAATCTCGGGACCGGGTCATGACAAGAAATGACTAGCTCGGGGAAGGGACGTGCATACCACTTCTCCAGCCATTCAACCCATTAAAAGGTGACCATTAAAGTGCACCAACATGTGAAGCTGGTCACCATCTTGGAAGGCATATGAGAATTATAAACCAACAGGCTGAGAAAATCTTGGCTTGGGGCCTATAAATTGATTGAGTGGAATATGAATATCTAACAATTTACAGCTCTAAGATTTGTAAGGAAGAGGGGAAAAGAGAACAAATGAGAAACTGGTTCCTTGAGAAAAGCTGCATGAGTTTACTGCATTTTATATTAGCATGAGCTCCTATAACGCTCATGATTTCATTTTAGACACACGAGGCTTCCTTTTCATGACAAACCCGCACATACATATCACACTCCCACGCTGATTTAAGTCACAATTTTCACATGTCAGTCGGTAATTCCTGAGCTCAAGTAAGTGGATTAAAATCCAATTAATTGCCCCTCCATGACTCCAAGCTAGGGATAGCCTCTACGCGGGATGGGAGTTTATTTGGAGCGGCTTAGATTTTTAATAAATAGGCTCTACTATGGTTTGTGAACCTCCATCACATAATCATTTTTCGTTTGGATGCCTGGACTTCTAGTAACAACATTGCCTCACAGGGTTCTGGTTAAGCCACTGATGGATGCGTGCATTGCACGTAGTTGTTACTAAAATACTGACTTTGACTGTACACAACTCTAGGTTGGCAGTGTGGTCGCCTGAGCCCAAGTTGGCATCAAATCCAAATCATTAGTCTTAATTAGGCCTATAGAAAACTGCAACCACATCATGAAAGCTGGCCGAACTTCCCTGATCAGATTATCCAGAAAATCAAGTCTCCGGAATTCTGACCGAACTGAATTCGGTTCGACGAAAAGCTGGCCGAACTTCCCTGATCACATTACCCAGAAAATCAAGTCTCTGGAATTCTGACCGAACTGAATTCGGTTGGCCGAAGGCTGGCCGAACTTCCCAGATCAGATTACCCCAGAAAATCAAGTCTCTAGAATTCTGACCGAACTGAATTCGGTTAGCCGAAAAGCTGGCCGAGCTTCCCTGATCAGATTACCCAGAAAATCAAGTCTCTGGAATTCTGACCGAACTTATTTCGGTCGGCCGAATCGTATTTCGGTCAGCCGAATCGTTTTTCGGTCAATCGAAAAGCTGACCGACCAGCTGACAGAAACTGCACAGAAATGCAGAATTGAGGTCCAGATTGTTTGTTTTGAAGCCTAATGTATACATGCTGAATTTTGTTTATATCTAAGCCTTCATAGGTGTAAACTCAGTTTTCCAAATACATGATTAAAATGATATTCATCAAAAATAGTATGTGTATTGGAAAACGAATGTTTCACTCATCTGTTTGGCTTAGAAATCTAACCAATTCTCATTGTAGTCCTTAACTCATTGAACGAGCTGCACTGACAAAATAACATCAGCAGCAGATGTTAGAGTTGTTCTGGAACCTCGTGGAAGTTTACAATCTCTGATCAAGACACTGACCTATTCCACACCATTTGATATTTCCAAAGTCATGTAACTGAGCGTGAACAATCATCGAATAAAGAGTGCCCTAGTAGATATCAACTTAATGATATTACTGAGTCCGTTATTATGAATGGTAAGAAAATGAATTAAATGTTATACATATCGAATTGTTTACATTGGTTATTTGATAGCTAGAACTATCATAGACAATTATGTATTTGTTGAACCGTCGTGTTCATGGTACTATTGATGAATGTCACAGGCACAAATGCCCGTGCCGGTCCTGCCGAAGCCGCGCCTCCAACGGAGAATGCCTGCCCGATACCTCCGGGAGGTTTAATCGAGTGGATTTAATTCTGGACGGCGTATGGAATCTTTCTGGGGAATAAGTTAGAATTAGATTTTGTTAATCATTTTGGTGTAATTGAAGTCCCCGTATTGTATTAAGTATACGGTGGTTGACTTCCTTGCTTATAGAACTGAACTTATATTTTATGTTTTCGTCAATGCATATTTTCGCAATTTTATACAGTTGAGAGGTTACGTTGTAATCCCTCGTGAGTTTCGTTTTAGCTTTTGTTAATTCGGAACTTACGGGAGTAAGTATGTATTCGCGACTCGGGGTTTGTCCGAGCTAATCAAATCTCGGGACCGGGTCATGACAAGAAATGACTAGCTCGGGGAAGGGACGTGCATACCACTTCTCCAGCCATTCAACCCATTAAAAGGTGACCATTAAAGTGCACCAACATGTGAAGCTGGTCACCATCTTGGAAGGCATATGAGAATTATAAACCAACAGGCTGAGAAAATCTTGGCTTGGGGCCTATAAATTGATTGAGTGGAATATGAATATCTAACAATTTACAGCTCTAAGATTTGTAAGGAAGAGGGGAAAAGAGAACAAATGAGAAACTGGTTCCTTGGGAAAAGCTGCATGAGTTTACTGCATTTTATATTAGCATGAGCTCCTATAACGCTCATGATTTCATTTTAGACACACGAGGCTTCCTTTTCATGACAAACCCGCACATACATATCACACTCCCACGCTGATTTAAGTCACAATTTTCACATGTCAGTCGGTAATTCCTGAGCTCAAGTAAGTGGATTAAAATCCAATTAATTGCCCCTCCATGACTCCAAGCTAGGGATAGCCTCTACGCGGGATGGGAGTTTATTTGGAGCGGCTTAGATTTTTAATAAATAGGCTCTACTATGGTTTGTGAACCTCCATCACATAATCATTTTTCGTTTGGATGCCTGGACTTCTAGTAACAACATTGCCTCACAGGGTTCTGGTTAAGCCACTGATGGATGCGTGCATTGCACGTAGTTGTTACTAAAATACTGACTTTGACTGTACACAACTCTAGGTTGGCAGTGTGGTCGCCTGAGCCCAAGTTGGCATCAAATCCAAATCATTAGTCTTAATTAGGCCTATAGAAAACTGCAACCACATCATGAAAGCTGGCCGAACTTCCCCTGATCAGATTTTCTAGAAAATCAAGTCTCCGGAATTCTGACCGAACTGAATTCGGTTAGACGAAAAGCTGGGCCGAACTTCCCTGATCACATTACCCAGAAAATCAAGTCTCTGGAATTCTGACCGAACTGAATTCGGTTAGCCGAAAAGCTGGCCGAACTTCCCCGATCAGATTACCCAGAAAATCAAGTCTTTGGAAGTCTGACCGAACTTATTTCGGTCAGCCGAATCGTATTTCGGTCAACCGAAAAGCTGACCGACCAGCTGACAGAAACTGCATAGAAATGCAGAGTTGAGGTCCAGATTGTTTGTTTTGAAGCCTAATGTATGCATGCTGGATTTTGTTAATATCTAAGCCTTCATAGGTGTTAACTCAGTTTTCCGAATACATGATTAAAATGATATTCATCGAAAATAGTATGTGTATTGAAAAACGAATGTTTCACTTATCTGTTTGGCTTAGAAGTCAAACCAATTCTCATTGTAATCCTTAACTCATTGAACGAGCTCCACCGACATAATACACCGTACATGAAATAAATAACCAACATGAAATGAAAAGTTGCGAGCGGTAAAAATGTATTGAATTGAATAATGAATCATTCCTACTGCAGCAGATGTGAGAGGTATTCTGGAACCTCGTGGAATTTAGTGATCTCTGATCAAGACACTAACCTATTCCACACCATTTGATATTGCCAAAGTCATATAATTGAACGTGAACAATCATCGAATAAAGAGTTCCCTAGTAGATATCAACTTAATGATATTACTGGGTCCGTTATTATGAATGGTAAGAAAATGAATTAAATGTTATATATATATCGAATTGTTTATATTGGTTATTTGATAGCTAGAACTATCATAGACAATTATGTATTTGTTGAACCGTCGGGTTGATGGTACTATTGCTGAATGTCACATGCACAGATGCCCGTGCCGGTCCGGCCAAAGCCGCGCCTCCAGCGGTGAATGCCCGCCCGATACCTCCGGGAGGTTTAATCGAGTGGATTTAATTCCGGAGGGCGAATGGAATCCTTTTTTGGGAATAAGTTAGAATTAGATTTTGTGAATCATTTTGGTGTAATTAAAGTCCCCGTATTGTATTAAGTATACGGTGGTTGACTTCCTCGAACATAGAACTGAACTTTTATATTATGTTTTCGTCAATGTATATTTTCCGCAATTTTATACAGCTGACAAGTTAGGTTGTGATCCCTTGTTAGTTTCGTTTTAGCTTTTTCTAATTCAGAATTTACGGGAGAAAGTATGTATTCGCGACTCAGGGTTTGTCCGAGCTGATCAAATCTCGGGACCGGGTCGTGGCAAGGAATGGCTAGCTCGAGGAAGGGATATGGATACCACTTCCCCAGCCATTCATCCCGTTAAAATGAGACCATTAAATTGCACAACATGTGAAGCTAGTCACCATCTTGGAAGGCACATGAGAATTATAAACCAATAGGCTGAGAAAATCTTGGCTTGGGGCCAGTAAATTGATAGAGTGGAATATGAATATCTAACAATTTATAGCTCTAAGATTTGCAAGGAATGGGGGAAAAGTGAACAAATGAGAAACTGGTTCCTTGGGAAAAGCTGCCTCAGTTTACTGCATTTTATATTAGCATGAGTTCCTATAACGCTTATGATTTCATTTTAGACACACGAGGCTTCTTTTTCATGACCAACCCGCACATACATATCACACTCCCACGCTGATTTAAATCACAATTTTCACATGTCAGTCGGTACTTCCTGCGCTCAAGTAAGTGGATGAAAATCCAACTAATTGCCCTTCATGACTCCTAGCTAGGGATAGCCTCTACGCGGGATGGGAGTTTATTTGGAGCGGCTAAGATTTTTAATAAATAGGCTCTACTATGGTTTGTGAAGCTCCATCACATAATCATTTTTCGTTTGGATGCCAAGACTTCTAGTAACAACATTGCCTCACAGGGTTCTGGTTAAGCCACTGATGCAAGCATGCATTGCACGTAGTTGTTACTAAAATACTGACTTTCACTGTACACAACTCTAGGTTGGCAGTGTGGTCGCCTGAGCCCAAGTTAGCATCAAATCCAAATCATTAGTCTTAATTAGGCCTATAGAAAACTGCAACCACATCATGAAAGCTGGCCGAACTTCCTTGATCAGATTATCCAGAAAATCAAGTCTCCGGAATTCTGACCGAACTGAATTCGGTTCGACGAAAAGCTGGCCGAACTTCCCTGATCACATTGCCCAGAAAATCAAGTCTCTTGAATTCTGACCGAAGTGAATTCGGTTGGCCGAAAGGCTGGCGGAACTTCCCTGATCAGATTACCCAGAAAATCAAGTCTCTAAAATTCTGACCGAACTGAATTTGGTTAGCCGAAAAGTTGGCCGAGCTTCCCAGATCAAATTACCCAGAAAATCAAGTCTCTAGAATTCTGGCCGAACTTATTTCGGTCAGCCGAATCATATTTCGGTCAACCGAAAAGCTGACCGACCAGCTGACAGAAACTGCACAGAAATGCAGAATTGAGGTCCAGGTTGTTTGTTTTGAAGCCTAATGTATACATGCTGAATTTTGTTTATATCTAAGCCTTCATAGGTGTAAACTCAGTTTTCCGAATACATGATTAAAATGATATTCATCAAAAATAGTATGTGTATTGGAAAACGAATGTTTCACTCATCTGTTTGGCTTAGAAATCTAACCAATTCTCATTATAGTCCTTAACTCATTGAACGAGCTGCACTGACAAAATAACATCAGCAGCAGATGTTAGAGTTGTTCTGGAACCTCGTGGAAGTTTACAATCTCTGATCAAGACACTGACCTATTCCACACCATTTGATATTACCAAAGTCATGTAATTGAGCGTGAACAATCATCGAATAAAGAGTACCCTAGTAGATGTCAACTTAATGATATTACTGAGTCCGTTATTATGAATGGTAAGAAAATGAGTTAAATGTTATATATATCGAATTGTTTACATTGGTTATTTGATAGCTAGAACTATCATAGACAATTATGTATTTGTTGAACCGTCATGTTCATTGTACTATTGATGAATGTCACAGGCACAAATGCCCGTGCCGGTCCTGCCGAAGCTGCGCCTCCAGCGGAGAATGCCCGCCCGATACCTCCGGAGGTTTAATCAAGTGGATTTAATTCCGGACGGCGTATGGAATCCTTTTGGGGAATAAGTTAGAATTAGATTTTGTTAATCATTTTGGTGTAATTGAAGTCCCCGTATTGTATTAAGTATACGGTGGTTGACTTCCTTGCTTATAGAACTGAACTTATATATTATGTTTTCGTCAATGAATATTTTCCGCAATTTTATACAGTTGACAGGTTATGTTGTGATCCCTGTGAGTTTCGTTTTAGCTTTTGTTAATTCGAAATTTAGGGGAGTAAGTATGTATTCGCGACTCGGGTTTTGTTCGAGCTAATCAAATCTCGGGACCGGGTCGTGACAAGAAATGACTAGCTCGGGGAAGGGGCTTGCATACCAATTCCCCAGCCATTCAACCCGTTAAAATGTGACCTTTAAATTGCACCAACATGTGAAGCTGGTCACTATCTTGGAAGGCATATGAGAATTATAAACCAACAGGCTGAGAAAATCTTTGCTTGGGGCCTGTAAATTGATTGAGTGGAATATGAATATCTAACAATTTACGGCTCTAAGATTTGCAAGGAAGAGGGGAAAAGAGAACAAATGAGAAACTGGTTCAGTTTACTGCATTTTATATTAGCAAGAGTTCCTATAACGCTCATGACTTCATTTTAGATACACGAGGCTTCATTTTCATGACCAACCCGCACATACAAATCACACTCCCACGCTGATTTAAATCACAATTTTCACATGTCGGTGGGTACTTCCTGAGCTCAAGTAAGTGGATGAAAATCCAATTAATTGCCCCTCCATGACTCCTAACTAGGGACAGCCTCTACACAGGATGGGAGTTTATTTGGAGCGGCTTAGATTTTTAATAAATAGGCTCCACTATGGTTTGTGAACCTCCATCACATAATCATTTTTCGTTTGGATGCCAGGACTTCTAGTAACAACATTGCCTCACAGGGTTCTGGTTAAGCCACGGATGGATGCGTGCATTACACGTAGTTGTTAATAAAAAGACTCACTTTGACTGTACACAACTCTAGGTTGGCAGTGTGGTCTCTTGAGCCCAAGTTGGCATCAAATCCAAATCATTAGTTTTAATCAGGCCTATAGAAAACTACAACCACTTCGTGAAAGCTGGCCGAACTTCCCTGATCAGATTATTCAGAAAATCAAGTCTTTGGAATTCTGACCGAACTGAATTAGGTTAGACGAAAAGCTGGCCGAACATCCCTGATCACATTACCCAGAAAATCAAGTCTCTAGAATTCTGACCAAACTGAATTCGGTTAGTTGAAAAGCTGGCCGAACTCTCCTGATTAGTACACCCAGAAAATCAAGTCTTTGGAGTTCTGACCGAACTTATTTCGGTCAGCCGAATCGTGTTTCGGTCAACCGAAAAGCTGACCGACCAGCTCACAGAAACTGCACAAAAATGCAGAATTGAGGTCCAGATTGTTTTTTTTGAAGCCTAATGTATGCAGGCTGAATTTTGTTAATGTCTAAGCCTTCATAGGTATAAACTCAGTTTTCCGAATACATGATTAAAATGATATTCATCAAAAATAGTATACGTATTGGAAAACAAATTTTTCTTTCAACTGTTTGGCTTAGAAGTCTAACCAATTCTTATTATAGTCCTTAACTGATTGAACGAGCTGCACTGACATAATACACCGTACATAAAATGAATAACCTACCTGAAATGAAAAGTTACGAACGGTAACAATGTATTCAATTGAATAATGAATCATTCCTGCTACAGCAGATGTGAGAGGTGTTCTGGAACCTCCTGGAAGTTATTGATCTCTGATCAAGACACTGACCTATTCCACACCATTTGATATAACCAAAGTCATATAATTGAACAAGAACAATGATTGAATAAAGAGTACCCTAATAGACATCAACTTAATGATATTACTGGGTCCGTTATTATGAATAATAAGGAAATGAATTAAATGTTATATATATCGAATTGTTTACATTGGTTATTTGATAGCTAGAACTATCATAGACAATTATTTAATTGTTAAACCATCGTGTACATGGTACTATTGATGAATGTCACAGGCACAGATGCCTGTGCCGGTCCTGCCGAAGCCGCGCCTCCAGCGGAGAATGCCCGCCCGATACCTCAGGCAGGTTTAATTGAGTGGATTTAATTCCGGAGGGCGAATGGAATCCTTTTTCGGAATAAGTTAGAATTAGATTTTGTAAATCATTTTGGTGTAATTGAAGTCCCCGTATTGTATTAAGTATACGGTGGTTGACTTCCTTGAACATAGAACTGAACTTATATATTATGTTTTCATCAATGTATATTTTCCGCAATTTTATACAGTTCACATGTTACGTTGTGATCCCTGTGAGTTTCGTTTTAGCTTTTGTTAATTTGGAATTTATGGGGGTAAGTATGTATTAGCGACTCGGGGTTTGTCTGAGCTAATCAAAACTCGGGACCAGGTCGTGACAAAAAATGACTAGCTCGGGGAAGGGACACGCATACCACTTCCCCAGCCATTCAACCCATTAAAATGTGACCATTAAATTGCACCAACATGTGAAGCTGGTCACCATCTTGGAATGCATATGAGAATTATAAACCAACAGGCTGAGAAAATCTTGGCTTGGGGCCTGTAAATTGATAGAGTGGAATATGAATATCTAATAATTTACAGCTCTAAGATTTGCAAGGAAGAGGGGAAAAGAGAACAAATGAGAAACTGGTTCCTTGGGAAAAGCTGTCTCAGTTTACTGCATTTTATATTAGCATGAGTTCCTATAACGCTCATAATTTCATTTTAGACACACGAGCCTTCCTTTTCATGACCAACCCGCACATACATATCACACTCCCACGCTGATTTAAATCACATTTTTGACATGTCAGTCGGTACTTCCTGAGCTTAAGTAAATAGATGAAAATCCAATTAATTGGCCCTCCATGACTCCTAGCTAGGGATAGCCTCTACGCGGGATGGGAGTTTATTTGGAACGGCTTAGATTTTTAATAAATACGCTCTACTATGGTTTGTGAAGCTCCATCACATAATCATTTTTCGTTTGGATGCCAGGACTTCTAGTACAAACATTGCCTCACAGGGTTCTGGTTAAGCCACGGATGGATGCGTGCATTGCACGTAGTTGTTAATAAAAGACTCACTTTGATTGTACTCAACTCAAGGTTGGCAGTGTGGTCTTCTGAGCCCAAGTTGGCATCAAATCCAAATTATTAGTCTTAATTAGGCTTATAGAAAACTGCAACCACATCATGAAAGCTGGTCGAACTTCCCTGATCAGATTATCCAGAAAATCAAGTCTCTGGATTCTGACCGAATTGAATTCGGTTAGCTGAAAAGCTGGCCGAACTTCCCTGATCAGATTACCCAGAAAATCAAGTCTCTGAAATTCTGACCGAACTGAATTCGGTTAGCCGAAAAGCTGGCCGAACTTCCCTGATCAGATTACCCAGAAAATCAAGTCTCTGGAATTCTGGCCAAACTTTTTTCGGTCAGCCGAATCGTATTTCGGTCAACAGAAAAGCGGACGGACCGGCTGAAAGAAACTACACAGAAATGCAGAATTGAGGTCCAGATTGTTTGTTTTAAAGCCTAATGTATACAGGCTGAATTTTGTTATTGTCTAAGCCTTCATAGGTGTAAACTCAGTTTTCCGAATACATGATTAAAATGATATTCATCAAAAATAGTATGTGTATTGGAAAATGAATGTTTTACTCATTTGTTTGGCTTAGAAATCTAACCAATTCTCATTATAGTCTTTAACTCATTGACGAGCTGCACTGACAAAATACACCGTACATGAAATGAATAACCAATATGAAATGAAAAGTTACGAACGGTAACAATGTATTGAATTGAATAATGAATCATTCCTGCTGCAGCAGATGTGAAAGGTGTTCTGGAACCTCGTGAAAGTTAGTGATCTCTGATCAAGACACTGATCTATTCCACACCATTTGATATTACCAAAGTCATGTAATTGAACGTGAAAAATCATTGAATAAAGAGTGCCTTAGTAGATATCAACTTAATGATATTACTGGGTCCGTTATTATGTATGGTAAGGAAATGAATTAAATGTACATATATCGAATTGTTTACATTGGTTATTTGATAGCTAGAACTATCATATACAATTATGTATTTGTTGAACCGTCGTGTTCATGGTACTATTGATGAATGTCACAGGCACAGATGCCCGTGCAGGTTCTACCGAAGCCGCGCCTCCAGCTGAGAATGCGCGCCCGATACTGCCCGGAGCTTTAATCGAGTGGATTTAATCCCGGAGCGCGAATGGAATCCTTTTTTGGAATAAGTTCGAATTAGATTTTGTGAATCATTTTGGTTGTAATTGAAGTCCCCGTATTGTATTAAGTATACGGTGGTTGACTTCCTTGAACATAGAACTGAACTTATATATTATGTTTTCGTCAATGTATATTTTTCGCGATTTTATACAGTTGATAGGTTATGTTGTGATCCCTTGTGAGTTTCATTTTAGCATTTATTAATTCGGAATTTACGGGAGTAAGTATGTATTCGCGACTCGGGGTTTGTCCGAGCTAGTCAAATCTCGGGACCGGGACGTGACAAGAAATGACTAGCTCGGGGAAGGGACATGCATACCACTTCTCCAGCCATTCAACCCGTTAAAAGGTGACCATTAAAGTGCACCAACATGTGAAGCTGGTCACCATCTTGGAAGGCATATGAGAATTATAAACCAACAGGCTGAGAAAATCTTGGCTTGGGGCCTGTAAATTGATAGAGTGGAATATGAATATCTAGCAATTTACAGCTCTAAGATTTGCAAGGAAGAAGGGAAAAGAGAACAAATGAGAAACTGGTTCCTTGGGAAAAACTGCCTGAGTTTACTGCTTTTTATATTTTCATGAGTTCCTATAAGACTCATGATTTCATTTTAGACACACGAGGCTTCCTTTCATGACCAACCCGCACATACATATCACACTCCCACGCTGATTTAAATCACAATTTTCACATCCAATTAATTGCCCCTCCATGACACCTAGCTAGGGATAACCTCTACGCGGGATGGGAGTTTATTTGGAGTGGCATAGATTTTTAATAAATAGGCTCTATTATGGTTTGTGAACCTCCATCACATAATCATTTTTTGTTTGGATGCCAGGACTTCTAGTAACAACATTGCCTCACAGGGTTCTGGTTAAGCCACGGATGGATGCGTGCATTGCACGTAGTTGTTAATAAAAGACTCACTTTGACTGTACTCAACTCAAGGTTGGCAGTGTGGTCTCCTGAACCTAAGTTGGCATCAAATCCAAATCATTAGTCTTAATTAGGCCTATAGAAAATTGCAACCACATCATGAAAGCTGGCCAAACTTTCCTGATCAGATTATCCAGAAAATCAAGTCTCTGGATTCTGACTGAACTGAATTCAGTTAGCCGAAAAACTGGCCGAACTTCCATGATCAGATTACCCAGAAAATCATGTCTCTGGAATTCTGACCGAACTGATTTCGGTTAGCCGAAAAGCTGGCCGAACTTCCCTGATCAGATTACCCAAAAAATCAAGTCTTTGGAATTCTGACCGAACTTATTTCGGTCAGCCGAATCGTATTTCGGTCAACCGAAAAGCTGACCGACCAACTCACAGAAACTGCACAGAAATGTAGAATTGAGGTCCAGATTGTTTGTTTTGAAGCCTATTGTATACATGCCGAGTTTTGTTTATGTCTAAGCCTTCATAGGTGTAAACTCAGTTTTCCGAATACATGATTAAAATGATATTCATCAAAAATAGTTTGTGTATTGGAAAACGAATGTTTTACTCATTTGTTTGGCTTAGAAATCTAACCAATTCTCATTATAGTCTTTAACTCATTGAACAAGCTGCACTGACAAAATACACCGTACATGAAATGAATAACCAATATGAAATGAAAAGTTACGAATGGTAACAATATATTGAATTGAATAATGAATCATTCCTGCTGCAGCAGATGTGAAAGGTGTTCTGGAACCTCGTGAAAGTTAGTGATCTCTGATCAAGACACTGACCTATTCTACACCATTTGGTATTACCAAAGTCATGTAATTGAACGTGAACAATCATTGAATAAAGAGTGCCTTAGTAGATATCAACTTACTGATATTACTGGGTCTGTTATTATGAATGGTAAGGAAATTAATTAAATGTTATATATATCGAATTGTTTACATTGGTTATTTGATAGATAGAACTATCATACACATTTATGTATTTGTTGAACCGTCGTGTTCATGGTACTATTGATGAATGTCACAGGCACAGATGCCGGTGCCGGTCCTGCCGAGGCCGCTCCTCCAGCGGAGACTACCCGCCCGATACCTCTCGGAGGTTTAATTGAGTAGATTAATTCCGGAGGGCGAATGGAATCCCTTTTGGGAATAAGTTAGAATTAGATTTTGTGAATCATTTTGGTGTAATTGAAGTCCCCGTATTGTATTAAGTATACAGTGGTTGACTTCCTTGAACATAGAACTGAACTTATATATTATGTTTTCGTCAATGTATATTTTCCGCAATTTTATACAGTTGACAGGTTATGTTGTGATCCCTTGTGAGTTTCGTTTTAGCTTTTGTTAATTCGGAATTTACGGGAGTAAGTATGTATTCGCGACTCGGGTTTGTCCGAGCTAATCAAATCTCGGGACCGGGACGTGACAAGAAATGACTAGCTCGGGGAAGGGACATGCATACCACTTCCCCAGCCATTCAATCCGTTAAAAGGTGACCATTAAAGTGCACCAACATGTGAAGCTGGTCACCATCTTGGAAGGCATATGAGAATTATAAACCAACAGGCTGAGAAAATCTGGGCTTGGAGCCTATAAATTGATTGAGTGGAATATGAATATCTAACAATTACAGCTCTAAGATTTATGAGGAAAAGGAGAAAAGAGAACAAATGAGAAACTGGTTCCTTGGCACTACGTCAAAACTGGCCATTAACGACACTAACAAGGTAGGAAAAACCACTGATTTGGTCAGTGGTATTTTTTGAGACAGGTATTTTTATAAACCACAGCCCCTCCTAGTCGTTGTTTTCGTCTAAAAGAGGATCCCCTAAAATTATTCCCGCACTATTCCCTCCCGCCCCCGCTCTATCCCCTCTTTCTTTCCCGCCCTGTGCTCTCTTGACATAACGCAGATCTCTTTTTGGAAACCTCATCTGCTCGTCTCTCATCTGCTCGTCTCCCCTCTGTGCTCGTCTCCCCTCTATGCTCGTCTCCGACTTCGACCCTCGGCCGGCGGCTGGTGTACTGTTGTTGTTGGGCGGCTGTTGTTGGGTAATCAATCAGGTGGGTTCGATTCCTTCAAATGCAGTCTTTGATTTGGTTTGATTCATGTTTTTTTTTCAATGTTGGTTAAATTTTTAGGTTTTGAAGTGCTGTTGTCTGATCTTTCTTGATTTTTTCCTCCTTCTTTGTGCTTTGTGTTCCGTTGGTTGGAGTTCTCTCACTGGTTTGCAGGTGTTGCTGTGTTCTGTTGTGCTTCTATGCTTGGTGGTGTCCTGCTGAGCCCTCTTTTTGAGCTGTTCTCTGTTTTTGGTTGTTGGGGGTGTTTGGTTCTGTTCCTGTGTTCTGTTGCTTCCTTTCCTCTTTCTGTGCAGGAGAGAACACCAGAGCAGCTAATGCCATTCTATTGAGGTTCCGTGTAAGTCTTATTCTTCTCCTTCTCTCTTTTCCCTTTGAAGAATATTGATTCTTGATGTAGGAGATTCCTAGACATTGATGAAAACTCATGTGGATTTTGAGGTTCTTTTTGATCGGTTGTAGTGTTTGGGCGACCAAATAGTAAATCATAGATTTTAGACTGTCACTGACTTTTCCTGCAATAATCGATGTTGGTCCAACAATCCTCATCCATGGGTCTATTTGGTGGCCAGTTTGGGTTCATCACAACAGCTGCAATAGATGAGACAACAATGACCCTTTCCACTCCTGTCTCAGAACATGCCTTCAGCACATTGGGTGTGCCTCTTTCGGTCTACATAACATTGTTGCAAAACTTTGAAAACTGAATAAGAATGTTTTGTTTCAAACACAACCCCCTTCTCCGGCCAGATTCAGCAGCCAGCCACCACCTCCCCCTCCTCCTCTGCAACCACAGCAACCACACCATCTCCCCCCTCTTCCCAGCCAACCTTCAGCCCTGTTACCTCACCATTTCCCCCCTTTTCCTAGCCAACCTTCAGCCCCGCCACCTCACCATTCCCCTCCCTGCCCAACCAACCTTCAGCCCCCCTCCCCCCCCCCCCAACGGTCCCCCCTTCCCTACAACCAACATTGACCATTTCAGGTCATCCAGATAGTTCATCAGGCCTCCCCATGTTCCCTCTTCTCTTCCAACCTTTCCATCAATATGGTCCAACCATCCTCATTAAGTTCACCCCTTCCATCTTCTGCTAGATAGTCCTAACACTCTTTCTCAACCCTCTCAACCCACAACCTTTGCCAACCTGTTTGCAGACCCAAAACCCACCTACCATTCAGTCACCACAGACTTGACTCAGGCAACTCTAAATTATCGATGACTAAGGAGATTTGTGTTTTTATTTTAAAAATACTTTAAAACTATCTAATAGATCAAATACTTTTGAAATTAGATTTACATGTATTAATAATAATAAAATCAATTATCAAATTTATATATGCAAGAAAAGGTACTATAATAAGAAAAAAATCTTGCATATTATATGATTTTTAACCAAGCATCGAATGTAAAATATCAAACATATCTTAAATTATATTTCAATCAATCATTTTTAAATTGCTAACTCCAAAACTCAAGCATTAATAACTTAAAATTAAATATCAATGGTTTAAAATCAAATGTATCTATCAAATGGTTCAGACTGCATATAATTTCTTAAAATGAGGTGAATTGCCGAGTTTCCGCTATATTTGACTCCGTTTTTCATCAAAATGAGTTGAGTCGGCACTGTCAAGAATCAGCTCGCTAAGCTTTCCTACCTTGATTTTAAATGAAAAAAAATAATGATTTCAAATCCAACCCAGCCTATAACTGTGACGGGCTGAGTGAGTTTGGAATCACAAATCATAAATTCATTAAGAGTCTAACTCGAGTTTGGTAAGGAGCACGGCATTTGTGACTTAGAAAAGCTTTAAATTTAGCCCGACCTTCACCAAATCCTACTTCCATGTGTGTGTAGATATAGGTTAATGCTAGCTGTACATTATATATATATATATATTTAAAGTTCCATAAAGAAATTTGGGAGCTCACGCTACCATGTTAGTCCAACTCTATACTGCACCTGGGCCACGACCTACAACTCTGGTTGGGCTGGGTCAAGCACATTGGCTCCCGTTTCGATTTGGTTCAAGTTTTCTCACAAGCAATTTTGGGTCGAGCTTGGTGGGTAAATACCTTATCCAACCTGTCCAAATTGCAGAATTTCAACATTCTCTGCTGACCTAGGGTGGCAAGTATATCAATATCAATGAGCAACAATTTTATCTGAAGGGTCCAACCTGAAAATTCATGTACTCCCATTATTGGGCTGGATGGACAATTGGACATGTTCAGTTTCGCTGAATTCGCAGTTCTGAACCTATCGGATCTAATCGACTAATCTGATTGGGGTCAATACCTGAATATCTCTATTGGACTAGGGCTCAACCGTCTTAGGACCTGTTAACAAGACTACCCACATGACCCATGGTGCAAGATGTCAGGTCTGGGCCTGCCCCAACCAATTCAAATCAGTGACTTGGGCCTGACCAAGACTGACATGTCAACACAAACAGGCATTCTCTCACAATGACTTGGTTTAGACCCAACTCCATAACTTGTGGACTGGATGAAAGCCTAAATATTTGGCCCATAATTAAGTAGGCTAGACTTACAAAGGCTTTGTGACAGCTTAACCTTACCCATTTCAAAATGTTATCACCTACTTATCTTTTATTTCACATTCATCAGTCTATGGGTTTGTTTCGTAGCAAGAGTTTCAGGAGTTCTAATCTGGAGAATTTGAAAAGCCCTAAGATTTTTGTGAGGAATTCTACCATTAAAATTTTCAAATCCTATAGGTCTTTTTCACAGCAAGAACTTAAGAAATTTTGTGTTGGTAAGATTTAAATTTCCAGAGATTCTTGTAATAAATTCAATCTTGAGTTCCCAAATACTAATAAAGAAAAAGGAATGAAAAACATTTGGATTTGGACATGATGTGGAAATTCCCACCTGACCCAAATCTCACCTAGAGAAATTTATTATCAGACACACAGTATATGGCAGTAGACTTAACTGATCTCTGCTAAGTTTAATACTTCAGATGAAGAAGTCACCCCAATCCAACCACTTGGTAAGATGGTATATCTATTGGTGCCTACTATTATAAAATGGCCTTTATTAACCCAGAACAAATCTTGAGGGAAGCTAATTGCATGTTAGCACGGTGAGATATTATGGCTCCAACAGATGTGGTATTCTCTTCTCCCAAGAATGAGACCCATTATAGACCTTCCTCAGATAAAAGTATTCTAGTTTTTACTGATGCGGCTTTTAAAAGGCCAGATGGAAGAATGGATGGTAGAGCTTTTGTCTTCAACTCTCACTAAATTATATTGTGGCTAAAGGATTTTCAAGGATTCAGTTTTTTCTGACGCGTCGGAGGTGGTTTCAATGTATCAAGGATCCACTTCAACAACGTGGTACCTGCATTTTATGCCAAAGGCTCAAGAGTGAAGAGGGACTCATCTACTTGCTTTAAGTTTCAATCCATGTGCTCTCTGAATCGAAATTGCAGATTTTTTTTTCAAGTTAAAGATTTTTTTCATGATCTTGAGTATCTTTTTTTTTTCTTTTGCTCTGCCAAGTCCATTCATTCCCCTTTTTTTTTTTGCTCTGCCAAGTCCATTCATTCCTTTTTTTTTTATTAGCTTATGATGATGATTTGCTTGCCAATAGTGTCTTTAGTTACATGAATAATGGCTATTTTTTTATTTTTATTTTTCTCCTCTTCAGGTTTGCAATCTTCTATTTTTCCTTTTGTCTTTGCAACCCTTTGTCTCCTCTCTGCTTGGAAAAACATCTCAGGTATTCACTTTCTTTTACTTTTTTATAACTATAGTTGAGAATGTGTGTTGCTGATTGGACCTACCAACTTGTTGGTAATAGGTAAGGGTCTTTACATCATTAGGAGTGATTTCCTATCTCTATTTTAGCTTCCGATTTTCTAACGATGAATTCAACTTTACTAGTAATCTAGTGTTTTGCTGAATTTGATGCCTTTTAAATTACTTTAATAGGCAGAGTGTATTTTAAGATTTGAAGTAGTTACTGATTTAAACCCTATAGCATAAGTAGTGTTTATATAATTGATTTTCTTATTATAATAGTTTAAAACAAAACAATTGAGTATAAAACTTATCAGATTTGCAACAAACCTGTCAAGGGTCAAGTTTGAGTTGGCTGGGTTTGGGTGTAGTTTTTAAAATACTCGAATATTAAACTCAGTCTGATTGGATTCGTATCAAACCTGTCACGGGTTAGGTAATACTGGGTGAAAGTTCAGGCTTATTAGCCCAAGTGTACAAAAGCCTTGATTATTTTTTTGGTAAGGAAAAACCCTCGAACCCTTTGTTGGAATATATAATATCTTCATATGAAATATGCTTCACGAGACGAGGCGGTATGGTGCATGCATGGAGCCAAAACTTTCTAATCACCAGCATAATATGTACCTTCTTGAACCCGAACTGTCCAAAATTATGTCATGTTGTGTATTGTTTTGATGCTCCTCCTAGTACTATCCCTTTCAAGCAATTCAATCTCTACAAAACCTTAAAAATAACATTTACCAACTCTTGATTTGATATTTTTGCAAAAGGTTGCATTTAAAGCTTTATTTTCTACAGTTTCATATTATGTGGTAGAACAGAACCCTTTACATGTGTTGGTGTGATACTTTTCCACTTTGAGAAAAAAAAAGGAAACTTAAACTAAACTAATTTTCCTTATGTATGTGTAATAGATTGGGCCTGTACTTTTTTAAATTTTGAATTATTAGAGTGCTGGATGAGTATTCATTTCTCACATCTTCATACTCTAGAGATTTTATATTTCAGAAAATGTCTCAAAGCAAGGCGTGGATGATGGCACCAAGGCATTCGATTGAATACATAGAAGGGGTTAAGTCGTTTTTTGCATTCATAGAAGCTAATAAAGAGAAATTAGGGGGTGATGATTGGTATTGTTGCCCTTGTGTCAAATGCCGTAATCTGAAAGGAGGGAAGAAAACATTAGGAGCTATTTATGAGCATTTAATTTGTCATGGTATAGATACAAGTTACACAACATGGATTCATCATGGAGAAATCCATCCAAAAAGTTGCATAAACGTAGCGGGCGGTAGCATGGAAAGATTGAGTGATACATTTCCAAGAATGGTTGATATGGTCAATGATGTATTTGAACATTTTCATGACGAGATTGAATCTCAAGCTCATATGGGATGTAATACATCTCCATCCTCTCATGAAGCTCCTAATGAAGAATTTGTTGAATCTCAAGATTATTCAACGGACGATATTCGGTACAAGAAGTTGATGGAGGATGCGATAAAACCATTGTATACCTTCATGTCAAATTGAACATACAAAGTTGTCTGTGACAGTGGATTTGTTAAGCTTGAAGGCTACATTTCAATGGTCTAATCAGAGTTTCAATGCGTTGCTGAAATTGATGAAAAATGTTTTGCCACTTGAAAACACTTTGCCGGATACCACCTACATTGCAAAGAAAATGATCAAGTCTTTGCGTATGGATTATAAGATTATCCATGCATTGCCGTAATGATTGCATACTTTATTGGAGAGAGCATGAAAATAAGGACAGTTGTCCTACATGTGGTGAAAGCAGATGGCAACCAGAGAGTTCAGATAAACCAAGAAAAAGACCTCTGCCTTGGAAAAAACTAAGATACTTTCCATTAACACCAAGATTGCAAAGACTGTATAGTGTACCCTGGATTGCGGAGAGCATGAGATGGCATGCGAATGCAAGCTTAATAGCAGATGAATCGGTCATGCGCCATCCAGTGGATTCTTCATCTTGGAAACAAGTTGACCGTAAATGGCCCGACTTTGCACGCGAGACACGTAATGTTCGTCTTGGACTTGCGACGGATGGATTTAATCCATTTGGAAATAAGAATAACTCCTATAGTTGTTGGCCTATTATGGTTGTTCCATACAATCTTCCCCCATCTTTATGCATGCGGAAGGAATTCACTATGTTAACATTATTGATTCCCGGGCAGTATGGCCCAGGACATGACATTGATGTCTACTTGCAACCATTGGTGGATGAGTTGAATGATTTGTGGTCCACAGGAGCCACAACATATGACTCGTCCAATAAAAATAGATTCTCAATGAAAGCAATTCTGTTATGGGCTATACATGATTTTCCAGCATATGGTCACTTGTCGGGTTTGTAAGACTGCAGGAAAGTATGCATGCCCTGTGTGTAGTGAAGGAACAAAATCATTGTGGCTGAATAATGGGAATAAGTTTTGTTACATGGGGCATAGAAAGTGGCTACAAGATATGGGACATCCTTTTAGGAGCCAAAAATCCCAATTTGATGGGAGTGAAGAACATGAGAAGAATCCTAAGCGTATGAATGGTTCAGAATTGTTAAGAAAAATGAAAACTATACATACTAAATTCGGAAAAGCATCAGGTAATAAGAGGAAGAGAAAACGTCCCAGAATTTAATGAGAACACTCCATGGTCAAAGAGATCTATTTTGTTTGACTTGCCTTATTGAAGGTGCGCTCTAACAATTCTTTCTATTAAACTAATGTGCTTTAGTAACTAACATATTAGCATAATTTTTTAATTTGCAGGATTTATTTATTCGCCATAATTTGGATGTAATGCACGTGGAAAAGAATGTGGCAGAAAACCTATTTGCAACCATCATGAACACAAAGGGCAAGTCTAAGGATAATCTTAAAGCCCGAGAAGACTTGCAAGAGCTGGGGATTAAAAAAAAATTGTGGCCAATTGAAAAAAAATGGCAAGAGGATACTTCCAGATGCTCCTTTCACTCTATCCCAATTGGAGAAAGATTTGATATGTAAAACATTATATCATTTAAAGGTTCCTATCGGATATAGTGCATGTTGGAGACACAATGTTAGCTTGGAGGAGAAGGAGCTAAAAATCTTAAGTCGCATGATTATCACATTCTTTTGCAACAGTTATTACCCGTGTTGCTTATGCATGCTTTTGAGTCACATAAGCCATTACGTTCTGCCATTCGAGACTTATCAATATTCTTTAATGTCCTATGCTCAAAGGTTATCAACCGTCGAGAACTCTTAAAGATGCAAGAACGTATTGTGGTAGCACTTTGTGTGTTTGAGAAATACTTCCCTCCATCATTTTTCGTTTCAATGATACACCTAGTCGTGCACTTGGCAGAGGAGGCGATGTTTTGCGGACCTGTTAGATATCGATGGATGTATCCTTTTGAGCGGTAATTATAATATCTTTGTTAATTTGAGTTCTTTCCTAATTAACTAATTTATTACAAATTAGCATTGGTATCTAATTTAGCTAACTTGTATCAGGAAGATGAAGACATATAAACGTTATGTGGTGAATCAAACATATCCAGAGGGTTGCATTACAGAGTGTTACTTAATGGAGGAATCCATGCTGTATGCCATGAATTATATGCCAGATAGTAAAGAAAGAAGTCATAAGCAGGACATGGGAAATGGATGGATGAGGATGGTGAATGTGCATACCCTATTGATAAAAATGGGAAGGTCTACAATCTTACTTTTGTACAATACCAGCAAGCTCGTAAATGGGTGTTGAAAACATTATGCTGAGAATGCGGAGTGGGAGAGGTAAGTAAAATTACAAGATCTTAACATGTACGTTATGAAAACATTGCATAATTTGAGACCGACAATCTAACTCTTGTGGTTAAATCTAATCAGGAAATATGATGAATACATTCAAAGCCTAAGGCCCATTGTTCATAATCGAAGAGGCGCTATGCGAACAGAAAAAGCAATTGACTACATTCCTTGGCTTAGACAAGAATTAAGAAATGGAGTTAACAGTGTTATGAAAAGGCTTGCTGATGGACCTTCATTGAAGCCATTTCATATAATGCATATGCAATAAATGGATATGTATTTCATACGTTGGACGCAGAAAATGAATAAAACGACACAGAATAGTGGGTGTCTCAATGAAGGCTTTAACCTCTTTCAGGTCAAGCGTCGGGGACACCAACCTTGTGCATGAAGAAGCCGCTTACTATGGAGTTATCAAACAAATTCTAGAACTAGATTACCATGACTTTAAACAAGTGGTATTCTATTGTGATTGGGTGCGTATAGAAGACAAACATGGATGCTATGTTGATCCAGCAACTAACTTGATATATGTCAACTTGAGAAGGTTGCAAAGAAATTCAAAGGAAGGTGATGAGCCTTTTATTTTAGCTTCTCAAGGCACTCAAGTGTTCTACTGTAAAGATCATAGTAGGCCAGCAGATGATTGGCATGTTGTCTTGGATGTTCCAAAGAAATTGAATCAGGACGTTGATTCTTTTGAAGATCCTTAGTCTTCGAGGCTAGAACTAATGGAAGTAGCTTAAGCGCAACATTGCAAGATGCTATAGTTGATGACGAGGAGATCTAAGTTTTAAATTCATGTACGACAAGCTTTTTAATACTAACATTCGTGCTAGCATATAAATTTCTATTAGCAACATTTGCATGTTTTCTTTTACTGCCTATGAATCAAAATCCAGCTTCATTTCACATGTCGATATTTGTAATATTGTCACGAATTTTCTATGCAGCTCTTGTGGTTACAGGCACTATGTCGCATGACAGATCAACGGTGGCAAGTCCAACATCTAATTTACAGGGATGTTCTTCCCATGAGAGTATGTATTGCGACATTAATTTTTTTCAACATTCACTAATTTTTGTAATATTACTAACTTAAAATGACATGTTGTAGCGAGTCATCTTCCCCGTGTTACATTTACCCTCTGTGGCCAAGCCATTGGTCCTAATGCAGCTAAGCTATCTTCGGCCATAGGGAGGTTTCCAAGTCCAACATATCACCTGTATTGATAACTGGTCACAAGTGCCAATTTAGTGAAGGAGCATGTGTGGGAGATTGTCAGTGTGAGTACCCATTTATATAGTCCTTTATTATTATTATTTTTCAACATATGACTAATCTATTAATTAAACAGAGTATGTTTGAAGTCCCAATTGAGAACAAAGCATATGTGCTAAAAAAGTCAAATGCACATTGGAGGAATTGGAAGTCGAAGCTACGCAGGGATTTTTACGATAAATATCAAACAGATGTTGAGAGAAAAAATAACCCACCCAAAAAAGTTAAGAAAGAAGACTGGGGAGAAGTTCGTTAACATGTGTTCGATGGAAGCGACAATAGCTAAGAGGAATCATGGGAAACAAGCAAGAAAAGCATTGAAAGCCAACATACCTCAGGTAGAATGGGCCAAGCTAGAGTGCAGAAAACTTGGTAAGCACTGTGCTTTTATGTTTTAATTTTTCCATTTAACTAATTTTGTTATGAGGATGTTTGCTCCCTTCTTTTTCAGAGGCAACAAAAATCCAGGAGTTGAGATCACTCGGACTCAACATGGCTTGCTACGCATACTCCAAAGAATAGTTCTGCTAGATGCGAATACAGGGTGAGAAGTAGATTTTTCTTCTAAAATGCAAAACCTTATGATGAGTTATTAAGTAATATATATATTTTTTTTCACTGTGTTTGTAGTCTTTTTTATTTCTACATTTTTAAATTCAATGATAGATGGATGGAGTTAATAGACATTGTTTCATCTCTGACTTTTAGGCCCGTCCTTCATGTGTTTTTTGGCTTGTGCCTTGGGTTTTCAGTGTTTCCTGCAATTTAGTGCTTCTCTAACCTGTTAAAGTATTTCTCTTTTACTGTATTAAGATCCCTTTAATGAAAGCTACCTAAAAAAAGGGAGCAGTGGACCCTTGTAACAGGTTTTCCAAAACACAGTCTACTCCTTGTGACTTGTGAATTCCCTTGGGAGGTGTCTTCACCTTGGGAGGTATCTTTATGTAATTGTGTTGTAGGGTATAAAGCTTTATGCACAGATTTACTTGTGAGGGTAGTTGTATGTTGTAATATGATAGGGTTGTTTATAATACTAAAATTTATCACTACAAATCTACAATGCATCTTTAACATGATTTGAACACTTACAAGTTACAACTATTAGTAGAAAAAATATTTCTCATGATGCTTCAATCATTATTTGTCTTTAAATGAGCTTCCAATGGTTGACCCATTATCTCTTTCAAGCATTTTTTTTAAATGGTTATTCTTGTTATGAGTAGATGTTGGAGACTTTTAAAGTCATTTTGCATTATTTATAAAGATTAAAACCATATTTTCTAGAAGATCTAAGCATTCAAAGATTGAAGGTGATCTCTTTCACCATATGTTGTCGAATTGTATTTTGTTTTCCCTTCCATCTGTAGCCAGGTCGTTTATACTGTAATTTGACTATTGATTGATAACATCCATGTGAGATGAATTTCCATTTACATCTACTGAAATATGAATGATGAAATGCCACTAGGATCAGATTGATAAATTGGCACCTCACTTATTAAGGGTGGATCATGGATGTTGACTGATGGGAATTGGGAACCAACAGTTTTCATCTAGAAAAGATGGAACCACGGTCAAAAAAGACAACCTACTTTACTGGTACTGGTACTCCTACTATAATTGCCAGCTATTATTGGGTTATTTAGGTAAGTATACTACAATTCAGGGCATAAATCAAATCGAGCCAACCTTCGTATTCTCCTCCTTTCCACTACTCTACACTTTACAAGAAATAGATACTCATGAAAAACGCCCACACTCCCTTGCGGTCGATTATTCCCATTTCTTACCTAATAATGTCATCTTTAGGGGCAAAGCATCTTACTCAAAACTTACCTAATAATTCCAATTTCCAACACACAACCCTAACTCAAAACTTAATTAAAATGCCTCATTTCCATTTAGTAAATAATACCCAACCAACAATGCATCTCACCAGAATAACCATGCATGGATCTATCTTTGGATCTGCCCCCGCTCTTCACATAGTATTTGGGCTTCTCCTATCTCCTTTTTATGATGTGGGCTTGCTCTATTCATATTTTGTGGGCTCTCTTGGCCCCTAGCGCCCTTAGATGGGTATTAAAAAATAGAAAAAGAATGTGTTTGCATCAATTCACAGACACCATTGCCAAATGATCTAGAGATAACAAAAGTATGAGCTGTTTGATACTTAGTGTTTTATCATGCATATATGGAGAAGAAAGTAACATACATGATAGAAAAGTAATTATATGATTCCTATTAAATCAAATGACTACAACCTTTGCTAGAGGCTGTACATGGGGACATCTCATATGATTCCTCTCCTTTCATCCTCAAAAACACTTACTGTACTATACTTACTTTACTACCAGAGCTGCAGAAATTAAACTGTGTAGATCTTCAACCAATATTTAGTCCTCTGTTTCACACTGTGTTTGGGTTCTCCAATTCTGTGTTTTTTCATGTAACTGAGATTTAGCAGGCCTTCTTACTTGATGCCCTTCTATTCTTATGGCTTGAAAAATCCATTGCTATCTGTTACTTTTCCAAATTTTTCTGTGGTAACATATGGATGCTTCTTGGCATGAAGTGGCACAACGGACCCCAAAAAGGGACAGAGTTCCTTAGTGTTTTATCTAAAAGTTTCTCGTATGGGACATTAGGTGGGACGTGTGGGCATTTATCCATCTTCACAATGTTTCTTATCATGATTTTTTTTAAACATGGGAGTGTTGGTCATACTCAAGACTTTTGTGGCCCTTCAGTGGAATGGGTTAGCAAGAAATGAAGAGGATGGCGCTACATTATCAAGGAATACATTTTTCTCTGCCTTTTTTTTTTTTCCTTGATGGGTGTTTGGATGTGGGAAAATCTCTGCCTGTTTTCTCCACCAACTTCTCCCACCCAAACACTTAAAATTTTAGGAAATTGGTGTGGGTTTCCTGATCAGTGGAAATCTCAGGAAATTCTAATCACTAGGCCATGTTTGATCAAAAGTGAATTACAAAAATGCCTATCAATTGTTATCTCTGCTCTATTCTATTTCCATAACAGGAGTTATTATCTGTTTTAGGCCATGTGTGGGCCCACACTCACATGTTTTGGTGGTTGAGATTTACATGAGACAAATCAGGTCTGTCCAGTTTTTATTTTTTAGGTCTAAACTTTATTTCCTGCTGATCGATTGAATGTGGATGTAGAAAGGCCAAGGTCGACTTCTGTTTGATGATACTCCTTTTGAGAGGCTTTATAGTCTTGTTATAATTGAGTTTTCTGTCAGGTCTTGTGATCTGTACATAGGAATGTTTTTTTATGTAGGAAGGATTTTGCCAAAAAATTCAGAAAACTCTTCAATTTGCATGTGCCTGTTGGAATGGAGTAGGTTCAAATCCCCATGGTGAGACTTGGAATTTTTTTTCTTACTCTTCCCCGGCAATCACAGCCCCTATTATATAATGGTATGGGTTGAGAACTGTGTGCTCTCCAAACAAACCTTTTTGTTGACAATTGCTCTGTCTCCCACCTAAATCCAACTAATACTCCAAGCACAAACAAGTATGAATTTGAGTGGTAGGATTGTCTCACAGTCATATGCAAAGATTCAATTTCCTTTTACATGTACAAATGCAATTTGTTGTGCACTTAACCAACATGTACAGGCTGTCAAAGGAAAAATGAAGTCAAGAAGGGACCATATATACCTCTTTATGTTGTTTGAATCCTTGCCATATTGAATTGGAGTAGGTGGATAGATTGAGAGAAAAGTTTTTGTCATTGTATTTGCCCTCTTAGGCTAATGATCATGGGCTAGGTTGTGTATTTGGGAGAGAAGTATCTCCGCACTTGATAGTGTGGATTATCCATTGAAAAAGGTTGAATTCATGATGCATTTATAGTACATCTAAGATTTAAATGTTCTATTGAGCCTTTTCAATTGTAGTCAAACCCATTAGATCATTGATTTTCATTACTAACTACTGAGAAATGTTTACAGCAAGCACTTGAAAGTTCTTATTAATCCCTGATATTTTTAACTTCTTCCTTTTCTCTCTTTATTTCAAGATAAAACTTGACACGAAATATTTTTGCAGGAAAGAGTTGCTAGCTTGTATGAGGATAACCCTTCAATTGCAAATAAAGATTTAGATCATGACGCGGTAGCCTTGGTATGTGATTTAATTATATTTGTATTACTTGATTTTATGAACCATCAAATATAGTGACGAATACATCCTATCACAAACAGGGATTGACATTGATTTTTTTTTTTTTACACACAGATTCTTGGTCGTGATAATCGTGGACGCATAAAGGCATGGGCGATGGAGTTTCAAAGACCTCTATCAAGTATTCAAATCCTTACAAGAAAGCATTACAAAAGGAACATGAATCGCAAGTTATCCTACAAGCTCAAGTGGATAATTTGGAAAACGACTAGAAGTGGAGTCTAGGGATCTAAGGCGTGAGATAGACCAAATGTTTGCATCCTTGTCTCAAGCAAATACACAAATGCGGCCTTCTACCGAACGTGGACACTCTTCTCAGGTACAAAGCAATTGATATTAATGGAATCATTCTTAAACGTAATAAAATGTCTGCATTGATAACATAAAAATTAATGTGTTCCAAATGATGTATGTAGGGGAGCCAAAGTTCTCAGAGTGCTTATGCACACCTGGACCAAACAACCACACAAGCAAGAGGCCCATCTTCGTGTAAGTTGCAACACATGACAAAGAAAAATATAATTGCTTATGGAAGACTAAAGGGGGAGGAGTCACCGGAGGCAGGTTTCTACAGGATTGTGTTAGATGAGATTGTTGATGGGAGTGTTGACTTGTTCGACGGAGAACGCAAGTTAGGAGATATCATGATAGGAGATGTACTTGATTGGCCTATAATTAGGACCATACTTTATTAGTTTTCTATTCTCACTTTGAAGTAAATGTTTTGTGGGTGTAAGTTTGAGTTAATGTTGGATGATGGATTTCTATGATGTTTTAGTTGATACTTGGATATTATATGGATGCATGTGGTTTTGATGAATGAAATTATATGGTTATTCGGGTATTGTTTCGATGGCTAATGTGTGGATGTTTGAGTTTTAGATTGTTGACAGATATGGTTGTTTGAGTTGTTTAAATGGATTGTTATTGATACTTAATAGGTTTAATATTTGAAATATTTTAATTTTTTTTAGGAAAAATAGAAAAAAACCACAGCCATTGACTGTCGTTTTTCATCTCAAAAGGCACCCATACGTTCTTTAAAAACGACAGTCTATGAATGTCGTATTAGAAACTAAATTGTCCACAGTAATGGGCTGTCGCTTTTTTTAAATAAAAACCACACATGAGAACTGTCGTTTTCCAAAAGCTACACTCCAAAGTGAGACACAAGTGTAATACAAAAAACGACAGCTAGAGCTGTCGTTTTTCTAAAAAACTACAGGCTATGACTGTGGTTTTTCGGCTGTTTTGACGTAGTGGTTCTATCATCTCTTCGTGTGATCGACAATCTGGACTCTTTAGTCCTTTACTACTTGACAGCACTGTAGTCTTGCGGTTAAGCATTGCACATTCTAGTGTCGATCACTACTGAGTCATTAAGGGTGGAAGACTTGCTAGTATATAAGAGTATAAATTCTAATTAATAGGGATAATTATAAAAATAGAAAGTAGAAATGGGAGGTAAGTGTAAGAGCATATTATGGAGAGAGAGTCATAAGATTTTGGTTGTATTCAAATTCAAATATGACAACAGGAGTAGATACCATATATGCGAGAGATATATATCTTGAAAACCCCAAAAATACAAATAAGCTCTTACTTCAAACTTCAACCCCATTTGATTGGATAGGGAATGAAACTAAAATTATTTAAGCTTTATGGCAAATTTAACTAAAAAAATATAAAAAATTTTATTAAATAAAATTAATTGAGTAAAAATGAAAATTTAATTTGAAACTTGATAAGAACATGTTGAGGCCAGAGGCGGAACTAAGGAGGGGCTCCCATGCTTTATTTTAAATTTTCTTGGATAATTTTTTACTTAATTAATAAATATAATGTTCTATTAAATTATTCTATAGCTTTTATTTATAAATACTACATATTATTTTATGCTTTAGTGATAAATTTTGTAATAGCTATAAAAACTAGATTTTAGAAAGAGAACATTTCTTTACTATTAATTATGAAATTTATTTAAAAACTTGTTAAGTTAAGTTAAGACTCTTATCTATCGCATGATTTGCATAATCTATAACTTCTGCTTATATATGTATTGTCTATAGGTCAGATTATATTTTGTATTATTTCATGAATTTGAGGTGATCTGAATCTAAAGAGTCCAGATAATTTGGAGAAGATTGAGAAAATATCGGAATTGAATGAGTGATTGGGCCACGTGATTTGCTGAGTAAAATTTGTGGTTTGAAATGTCTTGATAGCTTTCCAGTTTTGGTAGGTTTTTATTAGTAGAACATATTTTACGAGAGTTTAAAGGAGGGAATAAAGAATGTTATGATTTGAGGGACTTACTTATATTCCTATTGTGACCCACAAAAATTGCTATCTTGTTTTGGCAATGCCCTTAAATTTAGTTAGAGACTAAAAACTTGATTTGAAAATCTTATATGGCCTCAATTGTAACGCCACATGGCATTCACGAGAGATTTGATGTGGCACCATGGGTTTGAGAGCGCTGACATGAACCTCATGAAAATGGCTCCCTCACATCCATATACAATGGCAACAACTATATGTGAGGGCCCCATCTATATCTGATATAAGGTGATAGATATTTCTCATAAGAGCATACATGGGCCCCTACCCTTATCTCTCATATAAAGTGAGCGATACCTCTTATAGGAGCATCTACTACATATATATATATAGGGGGCTGTTCACCCGAGCTGCAGCTTAGTTTTAAACTAAGCTGCAGTGTGCCAACTAGCCGTGTGCCATCGCAAATTGCACCCGCTGATCCTGTGGCCCGCCAAAATTTCATTTCCCTCTCCTCTCCATCCCTAATCGGTCTCTCTCTGCATTTCAAAAAACCAACGATTCGCTCCTCTCTCTCCCAGCGACTCCTCTCTCCCTCTCAGTCAGCGACTCTCTCTCCCACTCTCCTCCCAGCCAGCGATCTCCCAGCGACTCACTCTCTCTCCCGCGCCGCTCTCTCTCTCTCTCTCTCCCATCCCATCTCTCTCTCCCTCCTCCCAGCGCTCTCCTCTCCCTCCCCCCGCGCCTCTCTCTCTCTCCCATCGTCTCTCCCAGCCTCTCTCTCTCTCCTCTTCCTCTCCTCTCCTCTCCTCTCTCTCTTCTCTCTTCTCCTCTCTCCCAGCGCCTCTCCTCTCTCCCTCCCCTCTTCCTCTCTCCCAGCGCCTTCTCTCTCTCCCAGCGTCTCTCTCCCATCCCTCTCCTTTTCCGCCTCTCTCTCTCTTCTCCTCATCTCTCTTCCCCGCGGAGCCCTCTCTCTCTCCCTGCGCGTCTCTCTCTCCTCTCTCCCCAGCGATCTCTCTCTCTCTTCGCGCTCTCCTCCCTCCTCTCTCTCTCTCGCGGCTCTCTCTCTCTTCCCATCTCCCAGCGATTCTCCTCTTTATCCCAGCAGATCTCTCTCTCTCCCCAGCAGATCTCCCTCTCTCCCAGCGTCTCTCTCTCTCCCAGCGACTGTCCCAGCTCCTCTCTCCTCCCAGCGACTGTCTCCCTCTCTCTCTCCTCGACTCTCTCCCTCCTCTCTCCCAGCGACTCACTCTCTCTCTGCCAGCGATTCTCTCTCTCTATCCAAGCGATTCTCTCTCTCATCCCAGCGGATCTCTCTCTCCCAGCGACACTCTGTCTCGATCAGTGGTTTCTCTCTCTCGAACGCTCTCTCTCGATCAGCGATTCTTAGAGGCGACGAAGACTCTGGTTCTCTCTCTCCCAGTGGATCGAGCTCCTAGCGACACTCTCGATCTCTCTCTCTCTCCTCCTGCGCTCTCTCTCGAATCTTGTCTCTCTCTCAGCAGCGCAGCGACGACCATCTCGTTCATCAGCA